>OX382252.1:952500-1365642 GCA_947507525.1 Apamea epomidion
TGTATATTATAATAAAATAGTAACGAAATCAAAACTGTACAGCGAATATTAAAAAAAAAAGTCTTCTTTCTTTCTTTAGTGCAAGTGAACGAGCAATTAGGGCGCTCCACCAAGTGGGACAGCTTAGATTCTGCTGTTGGGAACTGTGTTGAACGGTACACTACAACGCGCACTGATATCTATCCATATAGCTACGAAACCAACGAATTATGGATAGCTATCTAAAAATAGCTACCTAAATTAATTATATGATTTAAAAGAGTGTCCATGGAGTTTCTGGGCCGTTCTTCTCCATAGGTACCTACCACGCTTTGGAATGGGCAACTAGCTTCATCTTTCTGACTGACCGACCTTGACAATTCAAAAGTACCTGTAATTGGTTTATTTGAAATAAATGGTTTGAGTTTGATAATCAGTTTCAAACGTGCCAATAAAACCGTATGTTTCTTAAATCGGAGACTTAGTATGTCAGGAGACACAACTTCTCATAAATGTCAAAGTAGATTTAATTTGAAATTCTGATTTATGTGTACCTTCAAGCTGTCAAATGTAAAATAAAATAAATATTTAAACTGCATAACATACATTTTTAACGTTAACACGGGTTGAATTGCGAATGACGTGTCGATTGTTACATGCTTCATAATTCTCATAAAGAAACAAGTTCAAAATGGAATTTATTAATACATCCCGGGTGATATCCTGCTGGTCTATTTGTAGAAATCTCACCGTGAAAACTTGGTGAAGTGAAATTGCAATTACCTGTCAATCCACCTGACACTACTGGAATTGACACTATTGCCAGCTCACTTCTCCTACAGAACAGCAGTGCGATTCTTAACCATCTCACCGTGAAAACTTAGATGAATTGAGCGTGGAGTAAATAATGCTAGGGATTGACACTACTGACAACTAACATCAAGCTTACTTCACTTGAGTTTTCACGGTGAGATTTTTACAGAATTGACCGTCAGATCAGCTGGTGCGGGAGATTGACTTCCACTTATGATGTGCTTATTTATACCATGTACGCGTGAGACTATTCTGGTAAAGAACTGCCGATTGATTCTGCAAAAATCTCACCGTGAAAAGTTTGGTGAAGTGAGCTTAGAGTGAGCTGTCAATAGTGTCGATCTCTAGCATTAGTTGGAATGACAGCTCACTCCACGCTCACTTCACCTAAGTTTTCACGGTGAGATGGTTACAGAATCGCACTGCTGATCTAACCATCAAAAACTAATCTCCATCTTTTCTCTCTCTTCCACAGTACGGCAGCGATGAATTCGGGCACGATTCGCCATCGCGATACGCGTCCCCCAAGGGCGCGGGCGCCGGCGCCCCCTACCAGGAGGCGTACTACGCCGGCGGGGAGTGGGGCGCGCCCTACTACCAGCCGCCGCCGGCCTACCAGCACGACCCCTATGCTACGTCGCCAGGTAAGAAAGACCCCGTACTCCCTGCAGTAGACTGACTTAATCCACTGGGACGGGACATCAACAATTTCTGAACGAGATCTAGACTACATCAAACAAACTATATATTAAACGTATTGACGTTTGCTCATGAAACTCTATTTAAAGAAGATTTAGATAATGAACTTACCTGCTAAACAATACCCACAATAGATGAAGATCAGCAACTTGAGGGGCTTGTAGCTAAGTAATAACAGCCGCACGGGTCGATCCATCAGGTTAAGCTACGCTTGCCGCGGTTGTCCATGGATGGGAGACCATCGTTACATACCAAGACCCCTCCGTGCCTCGGAAAGCACGTTAAGCCGTTGGTCCCGGTTGTCATTCGTTGATCTTTGAAAGCCGTTACGGGTCGTCGGAAGCCCGAAAGTCTGACAACCGCCAGTCTTACCAAGGGGTTTCGTATTACCCAGTACCTAACTGGGTTGTGGAGGTCAGATAGGCAGTCGCGCCATGTAAAATACTCGTACTCAGCTGCATCAGGTCAGACTGGAAGCCGACCCCAACATAGTTGGGAAAAGACAGGCAGATGATATGAAGATCAGCAACTCGGAACCGAGGACCCACCCGCTGCTTCTGACTAAGTATCGGAAAGTTGCAATTTTGTGATAGGATAATGCCTTCGCAATGATAGCTATGAAAGATCAACGGGAAACAAAGCCAAATAAGAATTAGGAAAGCCGATGATGCTCGTTGCTTGAAATCTGAAGGACTAATGAAAAGCCAAATTTCTATTGCACCAACTCCCGTTTTGCGAACCATGCCCGAGGTTTATAGAAACCAGAGCCAAACTGCCCCGACATCCGTGTACAGTCTCTTCTACCACATCTAACCATCCCTCCCCAATGTTCCAGGTATAGCGGGCGCTCCGGTGGGCGAGGCGGGGGGCGGCGGGGCGGAGCTCCCCTTGCCGCCGATGTCCTCGTTCAGAGCCGCGGCGCCGCACCACTCGCCCACAGACCCCATGCTGGTCGCCAAACCGCCGTTACAACCTGTAAGTGTACTGCTTTTCTTGAACTCATTAATTCTAGCAAGTATCCTGGTATTTTTGTGAAGAAATCTTTTGGGGCTAAAGTTAGGTTTTTAAAATCAAGGATCTGTCCAAAAAGGCTGGTTTACAGATGTTTGATTACTTTAAACTTTCAGAGTGATTATTTCTAACATCTAAGCTGAAGAAGAATACAAGATGAAGTTCAAAAAATATGGATGTCACGTGATCAACTTTGAACGTTAATATCTCGAAAGCGTGACACATTACGAGGTTTGGTCCTATTATATTTTCTGTTTGCGTTGATGTCAGCTATCGATTAATATAGGTTTCATGCGTGGACGCCATTTCGAAAAAAAAACAAAGTAGTGCGATAGTAGGTATGCTAGGCTCCATATAAAAATATTTTTATTTCAATACATCTGGGCAGTGTCAGAAAAAACTTCGGAAACAGTTGAAGAAGAAGAAGCGTTTAAGAATTCAACAGTAAGTCTGCGATACGTCTTTCGAGCTCAACACAAGCAACAGCTAAGCAATATTGAAAAGGACTTGAGTCATGCATCTGCTTGAGTCTCTCATTGAAATAGATGCCAGCTGGTTCTTCCCATGTTCAAATTCGTCTCTCCTCCCCCCACAGATGTACGGCGGCTCAGCCAGCACGCCGGGCGTGGTGGCGGCCGAGGCCGGCAGCCTGTCCTCGTACGGCTCGTCGCCCTCCACGCCGGTGCACTCGCCGCCGCCGCTGCACGCGCGCCTCTACCCGCCGCTCAAGCACCACCACCACAACGCACAGGTAAGAGCAAGACGGAGACAGGTGGTAGTTTTAGGACAAAAAAAGGGTAGGAGTGGGACGGCGGTGGTGGGTCTACTCTAACCTTGTGGCAACGAGCTACATGCCCAACCGACACGCGTCTTGCGGCAGCGACTGCGACGGAAACAATTGAAAGAAGTTGTTTAGAGCGTGCCACGAGTCACCGCGTCGCGACTTGTGGAGCGACGGTGCTTATGCGAAGGAACCAAGGGATGCGCGCTCGTTTTCCTGGACACAAGTCGCTTCGCTCGAGGCCGTGAATGGGACCTAAAACACAGGGTACATTGTAAGGACAGATTATGGAGATCGTGGCTGATACCGACTACGCAGGAGATGTTATAGTGCGCAGGTGTGTGTGCATACACAGGGACCTCACTCTCAATGTGCAATAGTATGGCAGCCAGCGGTGGAATGGTCAGTTACGCAAGTAAGAAGCCATGGATCTCCAAAAGTAGAGTAGCCCTTCAGGATATTTGTAATGATGGTGTGAACAGATGGAACTGGAAATAGGCGCTGGCAATCTCAGTTTCGCACTTTTTCTTCAAGAACCTCGGAAAATACATATCATCTATCCATCTAATCTATTCTAAATGAACGTTTATGGCAATAAGATCTTATATTGTAGCTTTTGTTGTGATGCCTGTGACATTTCAAATTGTGATTTGACTTGCTAGCGATTCCTCCTTCCAGATATTTAGAGCCCTAAGCAACTAAGTTCTATAACGAATGTGCCTCCCTCCACCCTTCCAGCCATCAAACTGGGTGTCGTCGGGCGTGTCGTCGCCGCCCTCCGCGGCCACGCCGCACGCGCTGGCGCCGGCGCCCGTGCTGCCCAACGGCCACCACGGGCCCATGCCGGTGTTCCAGCCCAACAACATGGTGAGTGGCGGGCCGGCTGTCTGTGGCATATAGTGGTCGGAGGAGGGTGTGGTTGTGGTGGGGATGTGACTTTAACAGATTTACGTAAGTAGTAATGCAGTGGGTTTAGTGGACAAAAATGTTATTTGTTCTTTTTTTTTAGAAAGTTTTCTTTGTGATTAGATGAGATAGATTTTTTCAGTGTCACTCTTAGGGTCTATAGTTAGTAGTAGAGCGTTCTGAAAATAGTAGCTGAAAGGAAAATTTCGAAAGAACCTGTCAAAATGTTGATATCATCTGAGTTTCAATGAAAATAAACTCTTTTAGTAGTTATTAAAACAGCACTTCAGATCTGATGGTCTTAAATGTTTATTTTTTTAAGTAATAAATTTATTGTACAAAGAAAAGCATCTAAGATTAGACATACAGTAAACTTGATTGTACAAGCAATGGGCAAAGATAGGTTGTACAGCTCCTAAACTAAGTAAAAAGATTTCTATCTCAAGAGCCAAAGTTCCTCATAAACATTAATTAATACAACAATCAGGTTAAAGTGACTCGGTAATTAAATGTATCAATATTGAGAAAGGTATTCATGAAGTGATCGTTAAAATATTTTCCGTATAGTCGTTAGACAAATACTGCAACCAATTATTTTAATGAATCGAAGTTATACATGAAAGTAAACATCAGAACCTAATCAGTAGAAAAGATAGTATTTTAGACTATTCAGTAATAATTGTAGCTTATTTATCGTGGGTGTAGTATGTAGAACATCCGATTCCCACAGACGTATACTGGGATTATACAACAATTGCAACACCGGGACAATCTCTAAATTGTAGTAAGAATCTAGTCCTCATCGCTAAATTTCACATCGCCACCACAAAGTCTTCTCACAATGTAAATACAACGTCTGAATCCAAACTAATTTGATACATTTGCTTGTACAATGTTTAGCCAGCATTTTACACTAGCCCCGCGAAAACGATGGAGCTGAAGGAAGTACGACAAGTATATATCTTAGTTATGAAGCTTATGGACATTGCAATGTGACCCTTATTTGGTTAATCATTGGAAAGGCAATCTCCCTTAGTGTCTGTTCCAAAAGTATGTGACAAAAATGTAAACAAATGCATTAGAAAACGAACCTGTGGATGGCAATTTGTTCTGCTACTTAGCCCCGGGCGATATTTTCCCGCGGCGATTTTTTTTTTCCTCATGAAAATCTGTCATTTTTGCCAGTATTTGACATTAAGGTGTCAAAAAACGCTCTGTACTTGGGCATTACGGCCGTGTAGCGGTATCTACAACGCCACATGCGAACTACGCGTCATACTGACGTCACACAAAATCCTGCATCTCGCAAGCAGAGTTTACCGCGCAACTAGCATACAACGGCCCCACATGAATCATCGGGCAGTTGCCCGCCAGACACAATACCCGTCTGGTCGGAGGATCCTCCCTTTTCTATAGAGTATGATAGAACTTTACACCTTGTTCCTCATATCTCTATAGCCGCATGTGGCGGCCACCGCTCTTCTAGGAAACCGTAGCTTAAGCCCTCGCTCGCACGGTCGTAAAAATATCGCGGCGGGATTTTATCACGCACTGGATTTTCAACTCTCGATGTTGAGCCGAACGTTGAGAATCTAACAGAATGCATCCCAGAATAAAAATCGCCACGGGAAAAATCGCCAAGCGAACGTGGACTAACAACGAATTTTGGGAAAGTAAACTATTTGAATCTAAACTATAGGCCGACCGCTTAACTGAGACGTTACTTGAGGTATCTGCGCGGTGCGGGAGGGGTGATAGTTGTCACAAGTTGACGAATCACTGAGCTCTCGCATCACGTCACCACACCCGTCCCGCACCGCGCTGCTACCTCAGCCAACGTCTCAGTTCAGCGGTTGGCCTATAGATTCGGTTGGTTCCATTATTCATATATCTTTATATAATTAAGATATTATATTGAGAGGTATTGCGGATACGGTCAATTGGAATGTCTGTAAGCTTACAAAGCAAATGTTGAAAATTAGTAATTTAGTTTAATTGGGAGATAGTCCATATTATTACGAAAATATTTCATTTTCTAAGCATGTCCCCTTTCCGCATGGATGTACTTAACTAATTTTACGATTTTCCAAATAATTTAGATATTTAAATTGTTTTTCTTTATTTTTTTTTCAATGAATAATTGATGCCTTGGATTTTCTTTTCTTTTTGTGTTCAAAATTAACTTTTTTTTTCGAAATGTAATACGAACTTTATTGAAAATGTGAATATCATTACATTAAAACGAGCTTTTGACAAATTCAATATTGTTACTTAAAAGCAATTTAAATTATAAATAAGAAACTCTAATTTCAATAGAATTCAGTCCAGTAACAATAGTTGGAGTTGCAAGCTTAAAAAAAGCAAAATCTATTGCCAGCCGAATACAATTTAAATAATGACAGTACATTAGTAAAGTTCGTATTACATTTTCTGTGTACATTTTTTTTGTGTTATATGTTGTGTTTAATAAGCGAGAAGTGAGGACTCGTGTCATAGACTTTTCTTTATGTTCTTAGTACTAGTGATGTGTAGTTTGGTAGTTTTTACAAAAAAAAAAAAAAAAAATAGTTGCATCGGTAGATTTTTGTCCATTGGCTGATGAATGAATAGTTTTTAACTTTTAGAGACATCAATGCAATACGGTTTGTAAATATAATAATTTTGTTTGAGTTTTTTTTTCAATCTACCTAAGTCGCGAATTATGTTCAAATAAAATAAACAACTTAAAATGCAACTGCATGTTCTCAGTTCTTTTTCAAATATACCAGAAACAGCAACTTTTCGGGCTACAAATCTGTTTCTCATGTTTCTTTCCGAAATATAAATAACATATTTTCATATCATAAACTGTGTCATCCAAAGCGGTAACGTAAAACACGTCTTTCCACGTCACAAACGCGTCTTTCTAAGTCATAAACGCATCTTTCTACGTCACAAACGCGTCGTTCCACGTCACAACCGCGTCTTTCCACGTCACAAACGCGTCTTTCCACCCTTAATCGCGGCGTCACGACACAAACGCATCGTTCGACGTCGAAAAAGCGTCTTAACACGTCACAAGTGCGTCGTTCCACGTCATAAACACGTCTTTCCACCCATAATCGTGTCTCTCCAGTCCACAACCGCGTCTCCCCACCCCTCTCACGTCTATGCGCGTCCCCGCTGCTCGCTGTAACGCTCGCTTGGTTAGGGTGCTCCGGCCGAGCAGCGCCAGCTCGACGAGGCCATGGTGTTCTTGAGGGATCACTCCGACTGTGTGAGTATGACGACACTTGTATTGGGGTTGTATGCTGTTTATATGATGTTGTAAGAAATCTATCGTCGACCACAACATCGCTTACCGTCATATAGTGGTCAAACGCTAGTCTATCAAAAATTAATAAATATACAGTGCGGCAAAGACATCGACGCGCAACCGTTACCATGGATTCAGTACATGATTCTGGAACCCCTGCGTAGAAATTATTAAAAAAAAATTGCTGTTCCATAAATTTTGACCGTGTAGGTATTGCAGTTTTATAGGAAACAACAGTTTTTTTTTTTAAATGACCTTCTAAATATGAGGCACGGGTTTCGGAATCATGTACTGAATTCATAGTAACAGGTCGCGTCGAAGTCCCGGTCCCTGTATGTTTGAAAGTGATAGGGATTTGAGAGTTTCTCAATTAATTTTTGTTGAGTTTAAATTTTATCAAGGGGATTCATTTAAAAGTTCTCGAAATTTAAAATTGCTTGGACAAATCAAACATCGCATTTTTTACCTTTTTAAATATTTACAGCATATAAACTCCAGGTTTTTTTGTATATTAATAATGTTTAGTGTTATTGTCTACTTATAAAAAAAACCGGCCAAGTGCGAGTCGGACTCGCGCACGAAGGGTTCCGTACCATTATCTATAAAAATCTTTTATTTTTAAAAAATCATTTATTTTATTTTGTTTTTAGTATTTGTTGTTATAGCGGCAACAGATATACTTACATAATTTGTGAAAATATAACTGTCTAGCTATCACGGTTCTTGAGACAGTTTGGTGACAGACAGAGGGACGGACAGAGCGAAGTCTTAGTAATAGGGTCCCGTTTTTACCCTTTGGGTACTGAACCCTAAAAAGGTCTCATCATCATCTGCCTGCCTTTTCCCAACTATGTTGGGGTCGGCTTCCAGTGGATGCAGCTGAATGCCATTATTTTTATTAAAAAAAAGGTTTATGCTTAAATAAATATAAGAATTACGGCTGATTCTTCAATAGTCCGGTAACTTTTATCTGAAGAATAAATGTGACAGTTTGACATATTATCCATACAAAAGTTGTCAAACGGCAACATTTATTTATATATTCATTAAAACTTTATGCACAAGTTAAAAAAAATACTGTAGAATGGCGGACTTAGCCTGAGGCATGTTGTACCCGACTTTAGGATGATGCAGAGACAAAACACGGCAGGTGTAACATACGGGATAAATATCTAGGAAGTGACTATAAAATATATATTCCTCAGAATTTATCTGAGAATTGAAAAAACAGCCTAAATTTTTTTTTTTAATTAAAGGAATGGATTTTTCTCTTCCCAAAATGTAAGATGCAATCTGCAGCCATTCGCTTGTGGAGGGAGTCCTTATCTTTTGGGAATAAATATATGATGACAGTAACACTAGGTATTATAAATGATTGTAAATATGTATGTATGTATATAGACGTTATGTGGCATGATTTTAAGCTGTATGTTCCTTTATTTGCGTTTGTTTGTGATCCTTTTGTTCTTAATTTTATATTACATCCTACAGTCCGGCCGTCGAGTTAATGCGTTCCTGACACCGGTTAGTGCAACAATTCTTATAACTAATAATGATCAAATTCGCGAAACACGTACTCGTTTTTATGAAACTGACACTTTAAGAAAGCATTCTCTCGACGGATGCACTGTAATTAATAAATCTTTACAAAATTTTGTAAAATTCGTACAAAAATAATTCTATAAAGTATAAATGGTTCTAAAAATATCAAGGATTAATAATTTCTTGGCGTCTATCTTTTAATTCCTTATCTAATTACAATCATTGCAACTTTCTTTGATAACAACAGAGGGGCAATTCTCGTAATTTTAAGAACGTTCACAGTCTGATCTCAGTCTCAATCTGTCAAAAAATTCTCTAATTTCCCTACATTTTGACAAGTTTTTGACATTTGTTAGTCGCCGAGATGAGACTGCGACTAGATTTTGACCGTTTTAAATTACGAGAATTGGCCTACTGGTATCTTAAAGCTTGCTATACTATTGTCCGTTTTCAATAACACTACACGACACCTAAACACAGGTCAGCCAAACTCTGCATAGGTGACGGGTGTCGCATTCTAATCGCGTAACACGCCATCAATATCAATCTGTCATTTTGAAGGATATTGCTAATCCATTAAATACAATATAAATATCTTTATTTCCCAAAAATACAGACAATTGTATTTTAAGTTTTCAATTTTTGAATTTATGAATCCATCGCTTCATGTGTTCGAATATTTGTCTGCTCAACAACGTACATAACGCGATGAATGTTGTCGAACTGTCAAAATGAAAGCCATCGCTTCTGTCAGTGTGTTACTCAATGAGGGAGCTGGTGTTGCCGCGTTAGTGAAAATGGGCTAGTTTTTACCTATGTATGTTTAAAAGATATATTGATTAACGTAACCCGCGGCGCAGGGCGCGCGCATGGAGGAGCGGCTGGACGACGCCATCAACGTGCTGCGCAACCACGCGGAGGCGCCCGAGCTGTACCCGCAGGAGCTGCACGCGCAGGAGCTGCTGCACGCGCACCAGGCGCCCGGTAAGCCACGCCACGCGACTATATATCTTCAGCAAATATTGGTAACATGTGAAAAAAACGGATAAAATGGATCTTATTCAGTTAAATCATCTGCCTAGCCTTTTCCGCTGAATACCAGCATTTTACATGGAGCGACTGCCTATCTGACCTCAACAACCCAGTTACTGGGTAATACGATACCCCTTGGTAAGACTGGTTGTACGCCCGTAACGGCTGTCAAAGATCCACGAATTACAGCCGGGACCAACGGTTTAACGTGTTTTCCGAGACACGGAGAGATCTAATTTACCTTAATAGCTAAGCCTTTATCTCGATTCCCATGGCGGGCAAAGTACTTGAGTTTTTTTATCTAAAATTTCTCAAAAGCAGCCCGGAGTCTGGATTTGTGGCCGGTTGATGGCAACAGGCTCGTCCTCATATTTTGTTACTAAAACATAAGTGGTGAAACATGGGTGTCCTAGTAATAGTCCTTGAAAAGTTTAGTCCTAATAATAGTTCTTGAAACGTTTAGTCCTAGTTATAGTTCTTGAAACGTTTAGTCCTAGTTATTGCACTTTTCTATAAAACTACAAATTTTATTTTTGATATATCTAGAATGATTTCCCACCCAAAAAAAAAAAGGGTCTAGAATCATGTGCTGAAGTCTCACCCGCCGCAGTACATGTTTCACACCAAAAAAAATTGATTTTCAGTTTTCTAAAATCTATTCTTGCAGCCACTATGAATGGGAATGTTTTTTTTAAATTTTATTGACGATTGGGTCTGCCCTTGACCTCGATCTCGCCTGATGGAAAGCAATGGATGAAGCCTCCATTATGAGCGTGCCCAGAAGATGCCTGTTCACTCTTACTTTGAATGCAGACGGGTTAAAAGTGTAAGGGAACACAGACGCTGGTAACGAGTTCCACACTTTGGCTGTGCGCATAATAAATGTGGAGGTGTAGCGCAGAGTACGACTGGTCGGATATCAACCAAACGTGGACAAAGTGTGGTGTTGAAGTGAATTGATGTATATTTGATTACTAATGAGAATACTGTTGATTTCAGTCCCGCGACTGAGCGGCGCGGGCCCGCTGTCGGCGCTGCACGCCGAGCCGCCCATCAAGATGGAGCGCCACGTGCTGCCCAACACCAGTCAGTATAGCACTCGCACGCGGCATTTAACATACATACCTAATCAGCCTATAATGTTCCCACTGCTGGGACACAGGCCTCCTCTCTGTGAGAGGGAGTGAGCCGTAATCCACCAGGCGGGCCCAGTGCGGGATGGTAGATGTCACATGTCTACGAATTTTTGATTCTCAGACATGCCGGTTTCCTCACGATGTTTTCCTTAACCCTTTTTTGAGCAGTGGTGATGAAATAATTTACACAAGGTAAAGTGCCTGACTCGGTTCAAATCCACGACCTGTAACTCATAAGTCGGGGCCGTTTACACTGTGCCACCATTGCTCTCTAATAATTGAATACTGTTGACAAATTTATTCATCAGTTTTCATTTTCAATTGCATGTATTTCACGAACTGCTCCGTTAGTCTCGCGGTCGCAAGCGCGACTGCTAAGCCTGAGGTCCTGGGTTCAATTCCCAGGCCAGGAAAAGTGTTACTGAGTTTTTCCATTAGAAATTTCTTAGTAACAGCCCTGCGTTTGGAAGTTGGCGGTGTGATGCCTCCGCGGCTGGCGCACGTGTGGCGCTCCTGCGCGTGCTGCCTCGCGCGAGGGGCGGCCGGCTGGCCAGGCGGGCGGCCGGCCGGCCAGACGGGCGGCCGGCCGGCCAGACGGTCAGCCGGCCGGCCAGCCGGTCGATTCTGTAAAAATCTCACAGAGAAAACTCAAGTGAAGTGAGCTTGATGTGAGTTGTCAGTAGTGTCAATCCCTAGCATTATTTGGAATGACAGCTCACTCCACGCTCACTTCACCTAAGTTTTCACGGTGAGATGGTTACAGAATGGCACTGCTGAGGACTATGACAGTGAGGGAAGGGTGTACCTGTGTCTGCGCACACACGTCCGCACTATAATATCTCCCGCGCCGAAAGATAGTTTCCGTTGAAATCGGCCATAGAATAATCAGGCTATATTGTTCCCACTGCTGGGACATAGGTCTCCTCTTAGTGAGAGGGAGTCGGCCGTAATCCACCACGTGGGCCCAGTGCGGGTTGGTAGATGGTCGAAATACGGGCTAAATAAACGTTTCACCTATCTATCTCACTCATGACCCTGTTTGTATTTCCAGAGAAACGCAAAGAGCCCCCGGACTCAGGCGTGGAATCCAAGCCGTCCTCGTCAGGCTCGGCCGACGCGCTCGCCAACAAGCCGCCCAACTCCAAGCGCTCCAGGCGATAGTGAGTCTTATTGTCATGTTTTTAAATGCTTTATTTGTCTATACTTTTGAGGAGGTAAGGACGAAAGTGGCTTAACTGTAGTGGACTTTAAACGGAAAACAATTTGACTTATAAACCTTTAAAATATATTGAGGCGCCTTTTGATGATTTCATCGATATACAGGGTCAAATTAAATTAGCTAGCGAAACTCTGCAGACATGATGGGTATCGATATAAAATAAAAATATTAAATATTTGATATTTTTTGGGGGGTCAATGACCGTTAGTAGTGTTGTTACTTGAAGTATGAGTTGAGAAAATCTGTTTTATTTTCACATAAAAAAGATTATTTAAACGATTGTTTCAACTGACACATCAAATTTTATCATGTTAAGATATCGATACTCATCTCTTCTACGGAGTTTCGCTAGCTAATTTAATTTGAACGTGTTGATCAGAATATGTTCTGTTCAGTTAATCAATTGAAATCATAACTATAGTTAAGCCACTATTGCACTTAAATTTGAAAAAATGACCCCTGAAAATAAAACTATTAAATATTGATATTTCCTCAAAAAATATTAGTGCACTACATTTTTGCTACAAAATGTTTTCTCAACTGAAAATGATCCCTAAAATAATAAACGTTTAGTTTAAAATTGTTATTATTACTATGTGTTGATAATCACAGTATGATTTTAACAATATACATAAAGATGGACTTTCCTATCTATCTATTAAATTTCCTTAAGGCTAGCATCAGGGTAGCCCGCGATACTCAAATTTTCTTACAATTTGCAGGTTGTATGTAATAAATATTTATTTATAATCATAAAAATCATCTCTCTAAGTTCCTTTTACCCTATTGAATGACTATTTCATGAAATCATGACATTTGAGGCCAATTCTAGCTCAAGGAGTTGTATTGTTGATTCTAATGATTATAATTCTCTAAAGACATACTTGTTACGCTCGCGAATCATATTTTGTTCAACATACAATACAACCTGACACTGACCTGCAAATTGCAAAAAACGTAAGAAAATTTGAATTTCGCGGGCTACCCTGACTTTCTCCGTAATCGACTAGCCTCTCAAAACTTAAGGATTCAGTGTACAAATTAGTCGAATCAATCCACACCGCATATCCCAGTTTTAATTGGCATAATAAGTGATTGCTCCCAAAGCTCCAGCAACCCCGCCATGCCGAGCTGCTCGTCGGCCGACGAGGACGACCTCGACCCCGACACCAAGGCGGCGCGCGAGAGAGAGAGGCGGCAGGCCAACAATGTTAGAGAGAGGTGCGCAGGGACGGGCTCAGGGAACTGTGTTGGCAGTTTATATGGGAGCTTACCCTTCTGGGGTGACCCTTGATGTCTTTGACTTACATGAAAAAAGGAAGGGATCATACGTTCCCCTCTATAGAAAGGGAAAAAAGGAAAAATTGACGAAAAAAGGCTCGGCAGATGATGGCATCTGCAGAGCTTTTTTCAACTATTTTTGAGGTCGGCTTCCAGTCTAACGGGATGTCCGTTGGAAAGCTGAAATACCAGTATTTTACATGGAGCCACTGCCTATCTGACCTCCACAACCCAGATACTTGGTAGCACGATCCCCCTTAGTAAGACTAGTTGTCAGACTTTCAGGCTTCTGACGACCCGTAACGACTGTCAAAGATCCACGAATGACATTTCCCTCTATCATGCAAAAATTAATAATGACTTTAAATTTAAAGTTTAATGTGATTAGGGTGAGCTTCTATGTAAATTGACAACACATCTCTTATTTATAATAATATACTTTACTAAGATATCAGTTCTAAAAGAGACAATCAGAAATTTTACTGAAAAATAAAGGGGATTGAAGATTTTATATGGAGCTTGGCATAGCTACTGGCGCGCCTTTTTGTTATTTTCAAAATTGTAGCCACTTATGGTACCTATATAGGAAAATATAATAGGGTTTGGTCCTATTATATTTTCCGTTTGCATTGATGTCAGCTATCGATTTATATCAGAGGGGCAATTCTCGTAATTTTAAGAACGTTCACAGTCTAAATCTGTCAAAAATACCTCTAATTTCCCTACATTTTGACAAGTTTTTGACATTTGTTTGTCGCCGAGATGACACTGCGACTAGATTTTGAACGTTTTATATTACGAGAATTGGCCTTCTGGTTCCATGCGTTGTCGCCATATTAAAAAAAAAAACAGGTAGTTATGCAGGCCTCAATATAAAAATCCTCAATTGATTCTCTCCCTTCTTTATGTTATCTTTTTTGGGACTGATTTCTTCTTGTATTTGTAAGACAGATATCAATTGGCACTTGCAAAAATTTGCTTTTAAAAAATGTTTTTTTTTTCTTGACCGCTCATGCCATTGTATTTGTCTCTGTATTTTCTCTGTAATACAGATTCACGCTAAGCAAAGCTCACCATGGTAAACGTCATCATGATTTTCTTTTGGTTCCCTTCACCTTTATCATTTCTTATATCTTCGTCTTCGCACAACAGTTTTTATTATTTAGTCGTTTTTTTATTTGAATACTTTACCATCGGTCCACTGTTTACCATGGTCCATTGTCGGAAATATCTGGATTTTGACCCTAGCACGTCAAGCAATATACAGGCTGGAAGGGACATCGACGCGTTACCTGTAACCCTGGATTCAGTACATGATTCTGAACCTGCTTTGCTCCTGCGTGGAAATTTACCGTCGGTTATTTTTTTTAAAAATAGCTGTTCCATACATTTTGTCTGTGTAGGCATTGCAATTTTCTATGAAACAACAGATTTTTTTTTGATAACCGACGAAAATTTCTACGCTACGTCGTGTACGTTACGAGGACGCTAGAGGGTCTAGGATCATGTGCTGAATTCATGGTTACAGTTTGCGCGTCGATGTCCCTGCCACCCTGTATAGTTTAGTCAATTTAATGTCGAGACAGGATGGTGGACAAGATATCCCTATCTCCTTACCACCAGATACTTCCGCCATCCCAGTATTACATATCTCACGGTATATATTATATAATCTGTACATAATATACTAACACTGTGTTATAGTTTCAGCGCACGCCATTCTAACAGGGTCACAGTGTGTAC
Organism: Apamea epomidion; assembly: GCA_947507525.1. Classification (NCBI taxonomy): domain Eukaryota; kingdom Metazoa; phylum Arthropoda; class Insecta; order Lepidoptera; family Noctuidae; genus Apamea; species Apamea epomidion. Next base: position 967,938 of record OX382252.1, read on the forward strand.
AATGTCCTCTATTTTATGGCTTATTGTCTTTGGAATAAAACCCATTTCTGTGTGGCACTCCTAGGTAGGCGGATGGGGTAAGTCGTAGAACAAACATATATAAATTGGAATAAAGTGTAATTTGTCAGCAGAAATTTCTTTGAATATAACTGATAACTGTGCTCTAGTTTTCTAGTTGTTCAGAATCAATAGATTTTCTAAGCAAACTATTGGTTTTGTTATTTTAGGATCTGCAATGAAAAACGAATACGAAAAAAAGCAAGTGTTAGTTTGCTTTAAATCTCGGTTTAATGATATGCTTGAGCTAGCCTCGGCGAAGGAAAATAATAAATCGGAATACGAGATGCAAAAAAAAAAATTAATCATTATAATTTTTTTTCCGTTAAGCTATATTCCGACAATGATATCCGCAATATTTTTTCACTTTTCTTAAATATGCGACTTATAAGAATTGTTCTAATATTCAGACGATGTCACTGTTGTAGGCAATTGTTGAAGTCAACAAAAAGATATTTGATGATTAAAAATAAAGTAATTACACTCGAGGATCCAAATCATAAGTTATTATCATCTTCTATCGTTAAGGAACCTTGGGGTCATATTAACAAATCATTAAATCATCCGCTTATTAATAAACGGCTGTAGGGAATCATCAGCTTGGACACTTGACGAAAGCACTTGAGCTTTTATGCGTACACGCACTTTTTTGATATCATTTGAGTGTATGACATTAAGAAAGCTTTTTCACGTACACACGTACGATATTGCGCATTAATTTATCACCCGACTAACTGTCTGATTTCTTGGTGATTTAAACAAATCAAAGTCGGAAGCTTAAGAAATAGCTGCTTGCAACGCTCATAAAGTCTTTTCAAATATTTGTTTCCAATTTAGTGTGTATGCTCACGATCAAAACGCATCGACGACAGAGGCGACCGCAACCGTCGACGAGTGTCGACGACAGCCGGCAACGCGTGTCGCTCGTTTGTATTCACACTAAATTGGAAACAAAGATTTATATTAAAAATAACACTTATCTTCTTTCCACTTTAATGAATATCGACTTTATGCTAGTGTAAATTAAGTTGATTTCAGAATGAGTACTAGTATCGAAAAAGTCTTAAAAATATTTGAAGTAGTAGGCGCAAACTGAAATTTACGTTTGGCTATATAAAGTAGTAACACATATTTGTATATACGTTTGGAAACTAAATTACGAACGGTGATTAGTTCGTTAACGTCTGCGAATAACCACAAAATGAAAGCCGCTTTTAATGCCAACACACACACTGCATAACTATCACAACTTAAAAAAAAACAACACAAAGCTCAAGTGCATCCGTCACACTAGATATAGCCACGCTAGGTGTAAGAACAGGGTCGGCAGATCTCTCTCGCGCGCCGCCTTCGTCGACGGGAACAATGGCAGGTTATGTTTCTTTTATTAATAAGTATTTTATTAATGAGGCCTGCTTTCTAGACTTTGGTTGGAGACGTTGAAAAAAGTACCTTACCTCCTTTGAATTAAAACCTTTTTTTATTCTTCACTTGTTTATATCAATCAAGCATTTTTCTCAAACAGAACTAGTCTCTTAATCTAGTTTCTAGCCCGTTCTCCTTAAGAATCCGAGTTTTATCAATTTTTTTTACCAAAACAAAAGTTGACTCTTGATTTTCCACCGCACTTCACTTGCTCTTTCTAAAGCACTACTGCTGCACAAAGTTTAAATAAATGACCGACGCACTCCTTCAAATATGAATAGTAGACAACGTGACCATCCGAATATAAACTCAAAAATAGCTAACGATAACTTCATTTTTGCTAAATCTAATTCTTTAGCCAGAAAGACCCTTCTCTATCCCATTTTGCCTAAAATCTGCGCCAATTTTCAAATCATAATACCCACAAAGGAGATTGAAGGTTTTTATATGGAGCTTGGCATACGATTGCCGACATCGTATCGATTTATATAGGCTCCAAGCGTGGCCGCCATTTTGAGTAAAATCAAAATGACAGACAGATAGGAATGGCATGGACCTTCAAAGCCCTTTCAAAGTCTCCAACCACCAGCATATCAACACAAATAATATCTCCCGATCTAACCCATACCTTTGGGCACCAGCTGTTCGTCAGCGGACGAAGGAGACGACGAGGCCGACCCGCAAGCGAAGGCGATGCGTGAGAAAGAGAGGCGGCAGGCCAACAACGCGAGGGAGAGGTAAGAGAGAAGGAGACGAGAATAGGACAGTAAAAAACACATTGGCCATTATAAAGCGCCCCCTGGATGGTGGCGAGAGAAACTAACGCTCATAAAGAGGAGAAAAAAGGACAATATCTTATGCACTAAGTTATGTGTGTTTGTGATCACGACATCGCAACGCACATAAACCAATCTACCTGTGTTCACTGTATCATCAATTTTTTGTACAGTATTTTTATCTCACGAAGCGACACCCGCTTTACTTGTGTTTACTAAGTGTACAAACACGCTGTGAATGTGTGTGTAAGCTCAGGAGCTCTCGGTACCGTCTGAGACAATTGCGAAGTAGTAAGTGTGTGTGTTATGTGCTGACGATACTCGTCTTCACGCACAAATTCACAGCGTGTTTGTACACTTAGTTACCACAAGTAAAGCGTGTATCGCTTCTTGAGATAACAATACCGTATCTTAAAATATGAGTTTACGAAATGACTGATCAAACCACAGGCAAGGTTTATCTTGTGGATATTCCACTTTGAATAACTTCTGATTTTAAGCAGACAATAAACCATATTTATTTCAGGAATTATACACACTGTGGCCCGAAAATAAGTTATCATGCTTTTTAATTAATATCCAATTGTTTTACAAGAAAACTATTTATAGTGTGCACTATCGCCGCAACCTATATCTGACCATTTTGAAAACAAAATCCCGTGCACATGATGAGCACAGCTGCGTCCAGAAGTAAAACAAGAGAGGATCCTTTTTAGGTCGACTAATAATATGCGCTGCAAGCAGGAATAGTCCTTACGGTGCTCGGATATAGATTTTGGCGATAGTACTATACAACATAACATTCTGATTCTCTGATCAATATAGAATTCACGTGTACCTCGAATTGGCATTTAACTAGAGTAAGATTAAGTTAAGATAAACTTACCTTCAATTAAGGACTTTTTTTATATAAAAATTAACTTGGTAAAGAATTAAAAGAGATGCCGCGTCGAATTGCACGCATAGCATGAAAAAGTATGTTACTCTGCGCAATAAGTATAATCAGGTCGTGTAACAAATGTAAGTTTTCAAACAAAATCTCGATCTTCCAGACCATAATTAACATAAAGTCTATTCAAAATGTTTCATATATATGGTATTTCAAGTTAAACAAATATCAACTTTATTTCCATGGTAACTAAGTTGATTTCAGAGTGACTAGCACTATTGAAAAAGTTGTAAAAATGTTTGAAGTTGTAGCGTAAACTGAACTTTATTGTGTAGAAATTAAAGTTATTTTTCCATAAACTCATATTTGTTTACATTTTTGGCAAATAAATCGGGAATGCAGATTAGGTACTTTCTAACCTAAGATGCTCGATTTCACGTATGAATAATACTAATTGCGCGAAGCATACACACTGTTTCTAAAACAACATTTAAAAAAATAGCTATCAACTTTATCTGACTAAAATTTACCTATTTTTCCCAGGATAAGAATACGAGATATAAACGAAGCTCTCAAAGAGCTGGGCAGGATGTGTATGACCCACCTCAAGAGTGACAAGCCACAGACCAAGCTCGGCATACTCAACATGGCCGTCGAGGTCATAATGACCCTCGAGCAGCAAGTCAGAGGTGAGTGGACATTAGTGTAACTACCTATGTGTATGACCAGAGCAGTGGTGACCCCGACTTACGAGTTTAAACCCAGTCAGGCACTTTGTGTATTTAATTAATTAATTTCATCACCACTGCTCTCAAAACGGTGAAAGAAAACATCATGAGGGAACCGGCATGTCCTTGAACCAAAAATTTGAAGACGTGTGATTACTGCCCCACTCTCCCTCTCACAGCGAGGAGGCCTGTGTCCCAGGAGTGCTTATACAGGCTGTCCCGAAACTCAACGATAACCTGGTACCGGGCGAGAGGCCAAGGTATACCAGTTATGAAAAAAATCCATGTCACTTATTCAAGCGATAATAGACATTTTTAAGTACTGTGATTACAATTTTTTATATTTTTTTTATAATGTAATCTCAAATAACAGTGCTATTAATCACAACCACCAATCAAAGTAATAAACATTGTTAACTAAGCAAAATAAACTAAGTTTTGACGAGTTATGGTTTACAAAAAATATTGTCAGTTAACTTTGACACTCCATGTTGGATATTTTTTTTTTTTTGTACCATACCTTGACCTGTCGCCCGGTACCAGGTTATCGTTGAGTTTCGGGACATCCTGTATGTGTGTATGACCCATATGAAGGGCGACAAGGCACAGACCATACTTAATATGGCTGTGAGGTCATAGTGAACCTAGAGCAGCAAGTCAGAGGACGTAAGATATTATATGTGATATGTCATCTGTCTACCATTTTCCAAACTATGTTGGGGTCGGCTTCCAGTGTACCCGGTGCATCTGAATACCGGTATTTTACATGGAGTAACTGCCTATCTGAGCTCTACAACCCAGTTACTGGGTAACACGATACGCCTTGGGAAGACTTTAGAGCTTTTTGACTTCCTGTAACTACTGTAAAAGATCTAAGAATGGCAGCCTAGACCAACGGATTAACGTGCTTTACGGGGGGTCTCAATATGAACTCCACCGACCGATCGCTGTCAACTTAGTGAGAAAACAAAACTATTTCACCTATAAGACGTTAATAGAGTATTATATACTGGTCAGAAAGATAAACACGTGTCTAACACCCTAATTATTTATTACAGAACGTAACCTAAACCCTAAAGCAGCGTGTCTGAAGCGCCGCGAGGAGGAGAAGGCGGAGGAAGCGCCCAAACTGCTGGCCGCGCCCCTGCAGCACTACCAACCCATGCCGGTAAGTACTGTCCACCTACTAAAATGCATCACCGACATATAGTGTTTTTATCTCACGAAGGGACGCGCGCTTTACTTGTGGTAACCAAGTGTACACACTGTGAATATGTGCGTGAAGACGAGTAGCGTTAGCACATAACACACACACTTCCGATTTCGACATTGTTCAGACGGTACCGAGAGCTCCTGCGTTTACACTCACATTAACAGCGTGTTTGCACACGTGGTAACCACAAGTAGAGTGCGCGTCGGTTCGTGAGATATAAATACTGTACTATGAAATGCAAAAGGCGTCAAAAATAACGGGTTAACAATGTGGCAAGGCTCAAAACAACTCAGCTTCGAGACAAAAATCAAAAGTGATCAGCGTTTTCGTAAGGGTGTACTTGTAGCCGGGCGGCACTTCCCGACAGGCTGAGGGTTACATGATGAAGATGCCTCACTGCGATACCTCGCGGTCGCGGTTTAGCTTGGTACTTCGATGTCACCCTCATGTAAAACAAACGCATGCTTCTTCTCCTCCGTGCCGCTGCACGACTGTATTTTAAATGCTTTTTTCCCAAAACTTTGCGGCATTGTCGGTGGCAGCGCAGAGGTCACTTTGACAGCATGTTTTGGGACACAGAGGGCAAGATAGGAGGTGGAGCATGGTTTGTGACGTAGCTCCACAATCACACCCTACTGCCGTTCCGTCTAGGTAGCCCCACCTTAAACGCATGCTAATAGACACGAATGCACATGCTGAAGGATACCGGCTTAAGGCACACAGCCGGCGTGGCGGGGCCGGGCGCGGTCACACTGCGGGCGCGATCACGTCCCGTCCCGCCACGCCGACCGTGTCGCGACTCGATTCTTTCATCAAAAAGATATTGAGCGATTCAGACGTGGAAACCGCTTACCTTTACATTCACCTCTTCCTATAATTCACTAAGTTCATTTCTAAGAAGTGTTTTTATATTGCCTATGTCCCAAATCGCACATTATACGTGAGCACGAACACATTCGATTAGTTTTTCGGCATCCATTTTTGTAAAACAATACAAAATCACATTCACGCTCCGTCCCGTCCGACGCGACGTGTTCACGCCCGTACAGTGTGACTACTACATACGTAAACCATACAACACAAAGCGTCCTGCCGCGCCGCGCACGCTGTGTGCAGAGACCTTGAACGTGCTTTCGGAGGCATGGAGGTGTCTTGGTATTTGAACATGGTCACCTTATCGGTGGTATCTTTACCTGATCGATCGCCCCGTGCGGCTGTTATTACTTAATCACAAGCCCCTCTCAATTCTCTCATTTCTCCAATTCCTATTTTAACGATTATAAGGATTTAAAAAAAAATCCTTGGACTATACTTGCTAAAGACCACCTTTTTAGCAATAAAAGAAAATGTTCTTACCTTTTTCTCTCTCCGCAGGGCATGGGCCAGTTACCCGGCCAGCCGCCCACGGGCCCGCCACAATAGCGACGCGCCGCGCCCTAGCTACGCACTGCGACATCACAAGCGACGGAATAGTTGCGCCACAGTCGCGCCACTGTCGCCCGCCACTGCGAGTTGCGACTTTATGTGTGCAAGGATATTATTTTTTGTTAATGGTTGCGTGTGTTTGTGAGGGTTTGTTGAGGGATACGGGATTAACAAATGTTTATGAAAAGATATTTCGTTTACCTTTTTTTTGGCAATCTAGTACAAGAAAGGATGTTCCAGGCAGAAATATGGAGTTCAAATTTTTATTTATTGTGGTTTTTTGTTATTGTGTTAAAAATTGAATATCTATGAAAATTGCTAATTTTTCTGCCTTTGAAGAAAAAATATACAGTGTGATATTTTTTGCCAATGTATGGTGAAGTTGCCTGAAACCAATGATTTTGAATTACTGTAAAAAAGATCTGAATCTTGCATGAAATGGAATTGTGCATGACAATCAATATATTTATTCAATTATGGTAACTTTATAAATAACACTCTGTATATTTTTCACACCACTCTTAAAATTTTATTTTTCTTCATTTACATTTGTTTCTCGATTTTTTTTTTACAAAAAAATACTCTGAATTGAAGAGAAAAGCAGATTTTTGTAAAAAAAAATTTTTTTTTCTTCGTCAACGCAACTCACATGCACAGCAAACCAAAAAATCGTTGCATTTTATTTTTATTTCTCTTATTATTTTTAATAAAAGCCCGTTGAACGGGAGTGGGACACTGTCTTCCCATCGGAAGAATGCCATAAGTAAAAGTTTACATTTTACTTAATCGTAAGTTTATTTTTATCATAAGTACACACTTTACTAGCAGATTTTTAACGAAAATCAATGTTTTTTTAAGTGCCCAGTGACTGTTGGGTTTGGTGCAGGAAATTACCAATTTTTGACGATTTTTTAGGCTCTCTATTTCCAAAATATTTTAATCCTTTTCAAAAACACTTTTTACGATTTACAAATGGATCATTCGTCTTTTCTTCTATTTCGGGTGACTTTTGATCTATTTGTATTTAAATAAAATCTTGCCTTTTATTAATAATCTTAGATTTTTTATCTTTTATTACTTTATTCATCACGAAGTTATAATCATGACAATTTTTTACTAAAAAACTTTTCAACTAATGTAATGTAATGACAGACTTCGGCAGTGACATGACTCAAAATTTTGGATCTTTACCTACCCATCGTATACTCCAGCAACGCTCGAGTCCGCCTTAAACTATGGGTACTAAATACTGCCGCGTGACGTCATCACAACCACGTCATCATAGGTAATTTCCTCTCCAAGCTCAACTAAAAACTCCACATCGGACGAGAGTTCCAAAGAATTATTTAAATAAACTAAAAAAAAAAGTACTAAAAATGGTAACCAGCAGTGCGTAGTGACTTATATTTCGGACTCTGTAGTATATAAGTGTGTATATTGCTAGAATATAGAAATAGTTTTATAAACAAAACATAACATCAGTCGAGCGGGGAGTTTTCTTATGTCTTAGATCCAAAGACATAATCCATGTAAAATATTAACTTAGTATATATGTATAGGTATATGATAGGTAAGAAATGAGAAAAAAATGAAGATATTTTTAATTACGATGTTTTGTTTTTAATTATTTTCTCTATGTCGCTGCCATAGACACCACTTCACCGCTTTATGCTGAGTTTCAGAAGCTAGACAATAAAACTGTATGTTGTTTTGTGATCCTTTCTCATAAACAAGTGGTGTGTATTGTACTTTTTTTTTTGTAAATTTGTAGAGAAATGATTTAAAAAAATGAAGGTAATGATTGTGCTTGAAATAATTAAATACTTATGAAAATAGTACTTATTGTAATATAAATAATATGTTTTTTTTTAGGAGAAAAAATCTACAAGTTTACAAAAAAATAGTAAAAAAAATGGCTGCTAACTTAAGAAAAGTACTTAAGTGACGCTTTTGTACCAAAACTCCAGTGAATCGTATCGTATCGTATCGTTGACACTATTTCTGTTTTTTTGACACTTTTGCCACTTTATCGCGGTCCGGGAGATCTACGAGTTACGTAGTATTATTTTTTATTATAAATAATAATTTTCTTTTTTAGAATATATTCGGTAGCTATTCGCCTTGAGATCGTAACGTACTTATACATTTTTTGTGAAAGTTTTTTTTTATTATATATTTTTTTGTTTTCACATTATTGTCATTTGCTATTTTTTCTTGGGCGGAGAGGAATAAATGATTGCATATGACGTAATGAAAGTATAGCAAATGATATTATTTTAATTCCGTTAAAAAAATTTAAACGTTTTCAGACTTGCGACTGTCGTGACTTTGTCTTGCCATTATAAAAGTCGCATTTTGATCGCCCGTCTGTTTGGAATTGAAATATCTTTAGGATAATAATCAAAATAGGGACATCGAAAAGTCAGAATCTATATTTACTGTAAAATATAGAAAAATCTAATTTTATAATATATATTTTTACATAACGCGCACAATATACAAAAAAAAAATCGCCACAGTCGCATGCCTAAAAATAAAAATCGCATAATTGATTACAACCTGTATATATTTAATTTAAAAAAATATATTTACCAATTCCGCTCAATGATCTAGATAACAATTCGATTTCTAACAATTATTATGAAACTAAATTATTATTGTTATTATTATCATGACATTATTATTTTTTCTAAACACACTATGACACGTACTCTGAGAGTTGCTGCGGTAATGCGTTTAGTATAGTGTCTTTAGTTGTTTCGACCATCCGAGTCGGGTTTTAGAGATTTTTGAAAGTAATGATGATGGATGACAACGTATTTTCCGCTCCTCTGAGCGGAAAATACGTTGTCGAGTAGTACAAAAATTATGGAAGAAAAAGACATGTTGCGCGTACCACAAGTAAATGGGGATAAGGCCAGGAGAAACATGAATGGTGACTTAACTTTGCAACTCTAAAACCTGCACTGCATTACTCGCGAAGTTACATCGACGAAGCACAGGGGGTTTACCACCAACTCTTATAACAGGGCAAAAGTTGAACTGCACTGCTTTTTGCTCTATGTCTAAGTCCAAAAAGCAGTGCAGTTCAACTTCTGCCCTGCTATAAGAGCTGGTGGCCAGCCCACTGGTCGAAATAGACCAGTCAAAAGTGCGTGACTATACACTCATGGTAAGAACTACGGGACTCTTTGAGTCCTTTGACTCGGGCGCAAAAACCGACAACGATCGGAAGACGCCCAAGGAGAACCGAAGTGCATCCGATCTGCATTCTCGTATTCGCTTAACTTCGATCAACTTCACGAGTAGTGTAGTTCAGGCTTAAAAATTGCTAGAAAACGTTTTATAAAGAAGAATTGCAATAGTTTCGGTAAAATGTTTTAATTTCTCCGTTTTTTGGCAATAAAAGAACTGTTTCCTGAGCCTTAAATATCATAAACTGAAAACATGTTTTTTTTATTTTTTCCTATTATTCCATATGGGGATATGAACACCAGTATGTTCGTATAAATACCTGTCATCCATTATCTTACCTCCTAAAATTACATATTTCAACAAAATTATTGCATTTGATTCAATGTTAAAATTCGGGAGTTACCACTGTATTCAGATGCAATATTCTTGTCGAACTACCCGGCTTAAATCTATCCAATTTAGTTGATAGTCTAAATGGTACTCTGTATTATATAGGTTTAAGGTTGATTTCCCCTTGAATCATTGAAGATTATGAATCGTGTATATTTTGAGAAAGCTGTATTTATTATAATTTTCTAAAAACAATTTCACGAAATTATACATACTTTAAATTATTTGATTGATTATTTTCTCTATTAAAGAGAAAAAGATTTATGATTTTTATTAAATATTTATTTTTATTAAATTATAATGAATATAGCTTTTTAAATAATTGATTATTCCAAACACAATTATGCTTGAATATTATGAAATTAATCACTGAATTATGTCTCGAAAGTTTTTTAAATGCTGGTCATACTAACATACATATTTGACGGCAAAAATATGTTAAAATTTGTAAAATAATGGGTAATTTTTGACAACATATCATTTATGTGGCACCATTTCCTATTTTCGTTATTAAATTAAACATAATATTTCGGTCCTCTATAAACAATTATCCTTCTGCATAGTACATTCTATTTTTATATAATTAAATTCTCTTAATTAATCACGATAGGGAGCAGTGGTAACGGCCGACACGTCTTACGAGTTGTAGGTTCAAACCCAGGCAGGCGCTTTACTTTGTGTAAATTATTTCATCACCACTGCTCTCAAAATGGTGAAGGAAAACATCGTGAGGAAACCGGCATGTCCTAGAACCAAAATTTCGATGACATCTGACATCTTCCAACCCGCACTACGCCCGCGAGGTGGATTACGGCCCACTCCCTCTCATAGAGGGGAGGCCTGTGTTCCAGCAGTGGTAACATTATAGGCTGATGCACCACGATAGTAATATGTTGTCAAAATTTACCCAAAATGATTTTCATGGAATCTAAATTGACTTGTAACAGAAAATTGACGCAAGTGATCTAACAGAATTGAAAATATCTTTTTATTAGTATTCTACCTTTAGTTGTAAGACTTACTATCGCCCTTTTAGTTTAGTTTAGTTGATTCCTCTTCCATTTAGCGATAATTAAGTTTTTTTATAATTAATAATTATCTATAATTTGTTGTCTATGCGTACTACTATGTAGGTCTATTTTAGGATTTTTTTAATATGTACGCATTCGCCCTGTAATTTATTCGCAACTGATGCTCAGTACCCTATGAATGGTAAAATTAGACACCAGCTATACTGTCCTGGAGATTGTGTACAAAAAGAGGCTTTTTTGTTATTATTTTTTGTTTTTGTCAATGGCAACCCAGCAGCCTATGTAACATAGAGCATTTGTGTTTTTCTTTTCCTGTTCAAATGCATAGTTTAAAATATAACTACAAGAAAGGTCTAATTATAAAAATGAATAATATTAATTAAATATAAATGTGCCATTCATTTTGCTAATTTTGTGTTTTATTTTTACCTGTGTAAATTTATACTAATAATAAAGCTGAAGAGTTTGTTTGAACGCGCTAATCTCTGGAACTACCAGTCGGATTTGAAAAATTGTGGGAAGAGGTATTCACCATCTCAACACTTCGTAAAGCCCCAAGAACTCTTGCCTCCCAGTTGCGAAGTGCAGTGGCCCATTTAGAAAGCACTGAATCGATTGCGTACCCGAGTAGGCCGCTGCAAACAATCTGGAGAAATGGGGCAAGTTCCAGTGCGAGTGTGGTGCTCTTGAGCAGGTCTTCTATCGATGGCAAAAAGTTCAAACATCTTTGGCCCAAAATTCAGCTGCACGAGCACAACTTACTGACGCAGCCTTAAGTTCATCAAGTGCACAGGTGATGGCACGCGGCGCAGTGTCGAAGGTGAGCCGTTGTCTGTAGGGAGGTGCCGCATACGCGATTGAGATCTGAGCCGTCCGAACCCCCATCGTGAAGATTTCCTTTACTCCGGCCGACTTGGGTTCGAATTCTATTTAGGGATTTCGTGCAGGTGTTTGATTTGTTCGACTGATATGTCAACCACTCCAGGCCTGACCAGAACTGAGTCTGAATGGACAAGACGATTTTTAATTATGATGGATTGCACACAGATTCACTGGAGGTTGAGGGGTCGTTTATTTTGGGAATTCTGCCTAGGCGTTTTGGGGGTTTGCCATTTAAGAGTTGGTGAGCAGCTTGATTAGCCGTTACTGTGCTAGCCGTATGAGGTAGTGGTGGTTCGCTGGTGAGTTTGCGATTAGTGGTCCACGATTTTTTGCTATTATGAGGCGTGTCGATGTTAGTAACAGTTCTCATCCATATTTCTTGGCGTCCCTCGCTAATGAGTGAAAGCAGTTTTTCACCGGCTTCAACGGTCTTCTCTGAGAAAGGGTCATTATTGTAGAGATTCGTACGTCTTTAAAATTCACCAGTCTCCTGGGATATGCCAGGGATGTATAATGTGTGACATCCGCGAGAGATACATTTCCGGGATGTTACTGAGACTACGATCACGAATTTGTCGTAAGTTTAAAAAAAAACGAAAGATATTAAAATAAGTGTATTTATTTAAATTCAGCTCCATTACAAGTGGTTGAGCAAGTACAGTGATCAAATCAATGGCTTTGTTTACAATAACCACACTGAAATACATGAAAATAACGTTACATCGATACAAATGCGTATCTTTCGACTACAGTCAACTCCACAGCGCTTTCAAACTTGATGTTTTTTTTATTATCAAACTGTCCCACAGCTGGCAAATGGTTCTACAAACGTCATATTTGTTCCATTCACTAAATCAACATATATATTTATGTATTTACACATTTTTATTTGCGAGGCCGTGTGCGGTCTCAAAATTATTTAAACCTAATATTATCACTATTCGTATGAAGAATATTATGATGAAAAATACAAACGACAAAGGTTGTGTAAAACGATAAATACAAAAACTAATATTAAAAACAAAACAGTAATTACTTCAGATTACAAAATTACAATTAGACAAGAACACATGAAAATATATTTTTGTGTGACAATTTACAGCTAAACATATTAATTTACACTAATACCGCATACAAAACTTCAAATATACTTTTAAATGCGCCGCACACGACCTTAACATATCCACATATCGTCCGTAACACTTCATAGCTACTACGTCTTGCCCACTTATCTCCTGTCGGTCTTGCCCACTCCTCGCTTGCCCGAGAACAGATGTTTGGGCATCTTTGTCCCGATGAACCTGTCGGCCTCTCCCTTGAGACCCATACGTTTGGTCTTCTTCGCGATGGCAACGTGCGCCATTTTCTTTGCTTTTTGTTGCATCTGTGAAAGGGAGAGTTGATTTTAGAAACATTTGGATGAAAAGGCGAGGTTTTAGTATTGTATACAATCAAGTATTTTCTAACAGACAGCTATGCTGCTGGGGAGTTTGTTGCGCCACTTCTTCTCCCCAGCGAAAGCACTAGGAAGTGGTGAAGGGCAGGCGTTTGGGGGACTGTCTTTTGTAAGTTTGATGTTCGAAAAGAGCTGACTCTCAGGCTAATTTGAATGAATGACTTTTGATTTTAAAACCGTGTTAGGTTAGGTTTAAAAATCATAACGAAATAACAGTTATATTTTGTTGGTAACCATTTCAATATACTCATATTGAAATGGTTACCAACAAAATATAACTAGAACATATTATGATGATTAGAGTAGATATAGTAGAACATATTATGATGATTTTCTGTGAAAAATAGGCCAGATACAGCATATAATTTTATCATAATACTTTGATATTTAAAAGTTTGTATTTGCCATGGGTAATGCGCGCTAGAGTATAGCGACTCTGCGGGCGACCTTATGACAAACTGTTAGTGTGGGCCGCGCTTTGACTGACTGAACTATATTGAGTATTGTACTCAGCTTCGAACGGGCCAAAATAATTTCTCTTAAATTTGAAAGTTTTTGATGATGCTTTTCTCTCAATCATAGATGACTGAACATATCAATAGTTCCGACTAAGTTGCCTTCATACCAAAAAAACAAGCTTTGACCGCAGCAGGTCGGATCGCCCCTCGTGGGTCTTTCGACGCGGTTCAGTGCCTATGCGCATTCAGTTTCCTAGTCTAACCAGAAGACCTAATTCTCGTAATTAAAAACGCTCAAAATCTTGTTGCAATCTCATCTTAGCGATAATCAATGTCAAAAACTAGTCAAAAATCCTACATTTTTGACAAGTTTTTGATATTGATTAGAGGTATTTTTGACAGATTGAGATCGGACTGTAAACATTTTTATAATTACGAGAATTGCCCCTCCGGTCTGCGTGGATACTGGCCGTGGTTGTGACCGCGTAATGACCTAGTATAAAAATAGTGTAATGCTCTAGGTCTCTGAAATTGAAATCCTTTAAGATGTCCGTAAGCCTGCAGCCCAGTATAGTCGTTAAACTACTCACGAGAGCGTTCCCGACGCCCGCGGTGTCCCTGGCGGGGCGGCTGACGGAGCGGCCGCGCTCGGCGGCGCGCGCGCGCTTGGCGGGCGGCGCGCTGGTGGAGCGCGCGCGGGAGCGGGAGCGGGTGAAGTGGGCCTGCTTCGTTTCGGACATGTCGACACCTGAGGAGATCAAAAAAATTTGTTAAAATGGCTTGTAAAATATACGTACGTTAATGAACTGAAATCTTTTCCCCGTGAAGGTAGACAGAAACTACAGAACACTATGGGCTACAGTAAGTGTGCCAAGTGAGTGATTTAAAAAAAGATGTCTCACTTAATAAAAAAGAAATGCTATTGATACCATTAATATCACATTTCAACTCACTTGATGAAATTGTATTTTAATTATAAAAATAAAATTAAAAAACACGCTTATGCAATCTATTGAACTCGTCAAAACAAATTATATGAGCCCGAACTCGAGGGATGTACTAGTAACTACTGAAGAGTTCCACTATCCACCTCCTGGCTCCATCATCAGATCAGCTCCAAGATACCAAATTATAGTTTAATCATCCGAACTACATATACATACAAAGTTTTATTTCGATGCGACAATTTGAAGTAGGTTAAAATTGACTTCTAAGATTTGATTACATTGTTTGTTAGTAACAAGTTGTACAAGTGAAGCTAATAAACATTAGGCCAAAAGATATCCACAGCTGGCCATAGGCCCCTCCCAAAGATTTTGTCAAAAAATAAATGGCAAATATTTATTTATATTAAAATATTATTATTTTATCAATAAAGTTGTATTTGGCATGGGTAATGCACGTCAAAACACAAGCTTTGCGCGCGACCTTATGACAAACAAATTATTGTGGGCCGCGCTTTGACTGACGAACGATATGGAGTATTGTACTCAGCTTCGAACGGGCCAAGAAAAACTTACACTAAGAGATGATTATTCCAACATACGATATCTTGTATCCGTAAAATGGAATTGAAGTTTGACAGATTTTGTATGAAAAAATAAACCAAAATGATTCCTCAGATAAAATATATCTTGTGCTGGAATAATCAGGCCTGTAGCGACATCTACAATGCCAACTGAGAACTACAAATAACACTGAAGTTACGCAAAGTTCGACGCACGGCTAACATAATATATACAAGTTCATCCAAGTCTGATTTTTCATACGGAAGGGGCGGGTCAGAAAGTGGTTAAAATTGTCTTACGTAATAAATGAACGACGTGCCCTTATTACAAACGCGCGGTTGGTAATAAAACTAGACAGCAAATGATGAACTTACCAAGTTTCTCCATCTCGTCTCTCAGTTTGCCTGTAGACCTGTCCTTGGCGCGCGCGCGGGAGGTGCGCGGCATCACCGGTTTCGTGGACTGTTTCACTAGACGGGACTCGTCCTTGAGGACAGCCTTCTTGTTGCTGGAATACATAAGAAAGTATATTTAGGATAGGTAAGCAAAATACTGTTGCGCGCCACAATTAATGCCCGATACATGGTGACATTAGTTACCACTAGCGCCATCTAGTTTCGAATAGGCGAACTAATAGTCCCTAGCGCCATCTATTATTGAATGGCTGAACTAATAGAGTCACTGGCGCCATCTATTATCGAGTAGAGATATCGGTGCTGGAACTTACTAGAACTGTCGACATCTGGTCAGTCGGGGCCGGTATGTGTTCGAACATTCTAGATGTTTCTACAATAGAAGGTTCTGGAATTATCTGCGGCACTATATAAGGCCGGGACTAGCCGCGACCAATCAGACTTGGTTCTGCGATAGAAGCGAATACATCGAAAGCGATCTTCAAGTGCGACTTAAGAGCGATTGTGTTTTATAATTAGTGTGTTTGAGTTGTTATTAGTGTTGTTTAAATAAAGTGTAACTTTTGATAATTTTTATCGGCAGTTTTTATTGTCACGAACCCGAAGCTCGTAACAATACGATAGGTACAACAACAAAACTTTGAAGATTTGAGCTAACACCCGTAATTGTAATAATACTTGTCAAATCGCCTCGACGTGTAATTGTAACTTTTTGTTTTCAAGGATAGTCGCTGATGTCATCAACCAGCGAGAAAATATTTTACGACTTTTGATAAAGAGTACTGAATTTGACGCCAACATGGAAAATGTAGAGTCGACTAGAAGTTCAGAAGAAATAAAAAACAAAACTAATATTGTACAGGAAGGGTGAGGGTTCATGAAAAGTGTATGCAGGCTATCGTTTTTTTCCATAAACAAAGAAAAAGTTTGCCCAGCAAAGAAGAATAGGATAAAAAAAAACTACCACATCTAAGACGTTTTAAATAGGTCTAAAGTGCTACTAGAATCAATTTAATTTTAATTTTATTTTTGACGTTCAAAAGTGCCTTTTATGTGCCTATTTGAAATAAATGATTTGACTTTGACTTTGACTTTACTATTAAGTACTACTTTCCATGGGTAATGCGCATCAGAGCACTGACTCTGCGTGCGACCTTATGACAAACAACATACTGTAGGCCGCGTTATGACTGACTCACAATAATGAGTATTGTACCAGACATTATACAGGGTGGCAGGGACATAGACGCGCAAACTGTAACCATGGATTCAGCACATGAGTTTAGACCCCATAGCGTCGAAATTTTTCATCGGTTATCACAAAAACAAATCTTCTGTTTCATAGAAAAGCGCAATACCTACGCGGTCAAAATGTATGGAATAGCAATTTATTTTTAATTACCGACGAAAAATTTCGACGCTATGGGGTCTAAACTCATGTGCTGAATCCATGGTTACAGTTTGCGCGTCGATGTGCCTGCCACCCTGTATTCATCTATACTATTATTATAAAGAGGTAAAAGGTAAAATTTGTTTGTTTGGTTGTTTGTATGTAGGGGGTAATCTCCGGAACTACCAGTCGGATTTGAAAAAAAATTTTTGCATTTCATAGCCCAATTCTTAAGGAAGGCTATATGCTATTAAAAGTTTTCACTGACACTAGACGACTCTTAAAATAATGCCTAAATAAAGCGCGCGCTGTTGGATATTCAACTTTCGGCGCTTAGCCGAGCGTTGTAATTCCAACAGAGCAGAGCAATAGGCTATAATATTGATTGTAACATACCGTATCTGGCGCGCCAGTTCCCTGATCTCCTTGATGGTCTCGTCGAGCTCAATCTTGGGCACGGCGTACATGCCTCCCTCCATGCGCAGGTCTTCCTCCTTTTCCAGGTCAGCCAGTTTCTGGAAATTACAATCATGTTTATGTAAAGGTTCTTTATTTTGTTACTGCTCGTCCAGGGAAGTCACTCAGGCGTTAATATCGCACATAAAGTATTTGCTTTGTTTCAATAACTAGATTTAATCTTTTCAATTTATCGATGTCAGTTATTCATGACTCAGTTTGGATTTTCTTTAAGCTTTCAGTTATTTGTATGGCCGCGTAGTTATGGCACTTTTCTATGAAACCCCACTTTTTTTTTTGGCAACTGACGAAAATTTCTATGCTAGGGTCTAGGAACCATGTGCTGAATTATTATTCATGGCTACAGTTTGGGCGACGATGTCCGCTATAAAGTATCTTAATAAAGTAACTTCGGGCCGTACAATACTCCTAATTTCGCTTCAATAATAATTTAATGTCGTTTCCCATGGCGGAGGTGGCTCTGACCCGCCGCAGCCTGTCCCTCGCTGCTCTCCCAGCGCCGAGCTCCGCGCCCACAGGGGGTGCCCATAGCGTAGTCGCTTAGATTGTAAGTGTTTTAAGAGGGCTTAAAACACTTACAATCTAAGCGCCTGGCCTCCAGCCAGGGGGCTGGAGGCCTTCAATTACGTATTGAGGCACCCACAGGCAAATCCGGTTAAGCAGGCGACAACCTCCTAGGTTGACCCGCGAGATCTCATTCCCCCACAAAAAAAAACCAAGGGTGCAGGTTCAGCGGAGTTTTACCATCCTTACACATTTTTAGAAGGGTGCATGTATTTGCCATGGGTAATGCGCGCTAGAGTATAGTGACCCTGCGCGCGACCTTATGACAAACTGTTACTGTGGGCCGCGCTTTGACTGACGAACTATATTGAGCATTGTACTCAGCTTCGAACGGGCCAAAACAACTACTACTTCTATACAATCAATCAATTTGTTACTCACATCAAATATCTCAGGGTCGATGTAATCCGCGATGTTGTGTCCCTCCCAGAACTCGGGGATGGGGTCGTGTCGCTCATCCTCCGGAATCTCCGCGTAGTTCTTCTGAAGATCTGTCGATTAACACATAATGGTCATACATAAGACCTTTGATCTCGTGGCTAAGTAAAAAAACCCACACGGATCGATCGATCAGGTTATGCTACGATTGCCGGGGTTGGCCCATGGATGGGTGACCATTTTTACATACCGAGAACCCTCCGTGCCACGGAAAGCACGTTAAGCCGTTGGTCCCGGCTGTCATTCGTGGATTTTTGACAGTTGTTACGGCCAAAAGCCCGAAAGTCTGACACCAACCAGTCTTACCAAGGGGTATCGTGTTACCCAGTAACTGGGCTGTGGAGGTCAGATAGGCAGTCGCTCCATGTACAATAGTGGTAATCAGCTGCATCCGGTTAGACTGGAAGCCGACCCAACATAGTTGGAACCGGCTAGGCAGATTGATCCATATGCCCCACTCACCGAGCACATAGTCGTCTCCCTCCTCGACCTCGATGTCCCTCTCCAGCTTCCTCTTGCGCGCCAGCTTGTCCGCCTGCTGCTGCTTCTTGAGCGCGACGGAGGCAGGGATGACGGGAGGACGAGCCTTGCCGTCGCGGGCGGTCGGGACTGCTACGTGGAGGCGGTTTAGGATGCCGTCAACCTGTAGGTGAACGGGGTATGAGTGATTTAAACAATGGAATTATTATCAACGACAAATTATAAAATAGAATTTAAACAAAAATGTTGTTTATGGAGGGAGGCCAATCTTATCTCAGGACAAGCTATGTCAAAATATTGTCAAAAATGTATGTCGGACTTTTAATTAGCTACAGTAAAATGGCAGCTTATGTGTTACCGCTTTTTAACGAAATTTAAAGTTATTAGTGATGTCACGAAAGAATCGATTCATTCAATTAACATTCAGTTCAAAATCGATAAAATTTATTTTAGAAAAAACAGATATATAAGATTTATGCAATGTCGTACCTTCTTGGTCCTCATCTTCTCGGTGACTCTGTGTCCCAGCAGTCGCTCGCAGGCTTCTATCTTGACCTCCTGCACGCCCTCCTCCGTCATGGTCGACATCCTCATGATCGGGACCACTGATAAGTCGGAGTTGGGGTCCGCGCTGGGAAAACAATAAATGATAAATATTAATTATTTCTTTAAATTGGTTAAAATAAAGACTTTACACACATAGCAATAAATTACGTTTTAAAACTAGATGAATTCGGTGTTGCGTATCCGACAAATAATTAAAGACAATTTGAATTAAATATGAATGGCACACATTCACAGCGTGTTTGTAGCCTTTGGTTACCACAAGAAAAGCGAGCGTCGCTTCGCACTGTATCTGCACCCTCATGATGGAGGAAGTCCGTGAGGACTTCCACTGAGCAACAAAAAAAAAGGCCCCCTTATAGAAGGTCATGGATTTTCTTATATAAACTTACTTGACCAGGTTCCCCTTGCTACAGGTCTGCATGAGCTGCTCCACCAGCTCCTTCTTCCCCGGCGCCAGCTGCTCGGGAGTCATGACGTCCATCTTGTTGAGCACCACGATCAGCGGCTTGTTGCTGAACAGCGGCTTTATGCTCTCGAATAATGATATCTGGGGAAGAGAATATCTGTGTTAAAACCGTGCATTCGCAAAGGGCTTTAAAGATCCGTGGCATACCTAATCTGGCTCCAATCTTGTTTTTTTTTTCTAAATATCGCTTACGCATGTAACATATAAAAATCGATATTTTGACGGGCAAATGTGGTCCGTGTGATATACTATTCATTTTTAAACAAATTAGCGCCCGTCCAAGTGTCGTCGTTGTAGTGTGGATATGGTACGTGTCATTGAGCCCTTATAAAATTAATTATGAATTTTAAATATGCTCTGTGGTTCCATCTAAAAATAAACACATGATCAATTTTTTTTTACAATATTTACAAGCTAACACTAAAATAATCAAATTATATCCTAACTTAACTAAAACTATTCACAAACTAAAATATAGCGTCGGAATATTAATCCGCGTCGCTGTCGACTGGTAATGTACCCAAGAGACTGGCGGCATTGCCACGTTGTATGGCAACGTCTGTCGACTGGTAATGTACCCAAGAGACTGGCGGCATTGCCACGTTGTATGGCAATGCTAAGCCTCTGGCCTAGGTTCTTTTTTATTTTATTATATTTCGATAAAGATAGCCATCACGTCTGTGCAGTTTTGCTAGTTAATTAAATTTGACCTTGCATTGTTACCTGTTCCTCTATACTGTGTCCGCATTGCTCGGACGGGTCTATGAAGTACAAGATCGCGGCGCGAAGATGGGCCAGTGCGGTGACTGCTTGCATTTCTATCACGTTGCGCTCTTCCAGAGGATGGTCGAGGATACCGGGGGTGTCTATGACCTGGAAAGAAAGATATTGTAAGTTTATATACCCCAGTCAGTTAAGTGTATTCAAATCCTTGATTCCAATTGATTTTAAACGAATATCAACTTTATACTAGTGTAAATAACGTTGATTTCAGAATGACTAGTACAAAAAGTACCTATTGAAAAAGTCAAATTGAATTGTATGTGTGGCTACAAAAGTTGTTTATGCAACAGTACACATTTGTTTACATGTTTTGAAACTAAATCACAAACGCAGTATAGGTCACCTTGCTTGCTGGCTAATTTTTTTACCACAACAAGAGCTATTTTCATATAGTTCATGCTGATACGAGAGAAGAAGTGTATACAAACTGACCTGCCATCTCAGATACTTGTAGTCAGTGTGTCCGACGTACAAACTCTTTGTTGTGAACGCGTACGGCTGCACTTCTACGTCGGCGCGAGTAATCTGTTAAAAAACCAACACAAAATATTTTTAATAGCGTTTTAACAATTTAATTCCTTTTTTGACACATACTTTATTATTATTAAAAGCATATGTTGTCCCACTGCTGGGCAAAGGCCCCCTACTCTCCTCAACCTCTCCACTTTTTTCTTTTTAAAGCTGCTAATGACCAGTTCTTGTTGAAAGACTCCAGCTCATCCCACCGTGAGGCCTGCCGCGATGAGGAGGGACCCATTGGCCCATTGGAACGGATGGTCGTATTCCTATCTCGTTATATTAATCGTTACATAATCGAGTATTGAATATCATCAGTGGAAAGTTAGGGTTGGTTCTAGAGTATGGGCTTCACTCACGAATTCTAAAATGCCACTTAAATTACAAGAGGTACATTTGGCACATTTGTCCAAGTATGGGACCTATTATTTCGCCAACACGAAATTAGAAGTCACACACACTTTAAAAAGACACAGCATGAAAGTATTAAAGACTTAAAATTGACTACAAACCTTATTGATGAAGCTGGACTTGCCAACATTAGGGAACCCGCAGATGATGATGGTGCGCGTGTACGGGTCGATGGACGGCAGACGGGCTAAATGTTGACGGACCTAGAGACAAACATCACTTTTAGTGTAAAAATATGAACATAATCTATGTTTTGTTACGTAACAGCTGTGCTGTGCTGTGTCTGCTACGTAGCACACGCAGCACAGCACAGTCCTACCTCACATTTACCACTTCACGGTCTACACTCAAGCACACGTCTACCTCAACGGCCATCATCGGTTCTACGGCTAATATGGCCGGCCCATTTCTACTTCAGCTTGCTTATTCTGTGAGCTATGTCGACAACTTTGGTTTCCTGCTGGGCCCCCTCTGATTTATGGACCAGTCGTCCCGTGAGTGTCCGTAAGTCATAAGCCATTGCATAATACTAAAAGTAATTTGAATATATGTAGGTCTGGAAACATAGACATATAGTTCAGGTTTTATATATGTGTACGGAAACCTTAAACAGTTGTAACTCTGCGATGGATGGATCTAGCGGCGTATTGTATGATAAATATGTGTCACCTGTTCTAAGTACGTGAGGTTGGCAGCCTGCCTCTTCATGATGGTGGCCATGCGGCCGAGCGCCGCCCTCTTCAGCTGCTTGCATCGGTACAGCGAGTCTCCGTACTTTAGTAGGCGGACGTAGTCTTTCGCTACACTGTAAACGATAATATTGTCAGTAGACATTATATTATGCCCGTATTCTTCAAAAAGGACAGGCAGCGATGTGCAGTACGGCCATTGTACCCACTATAATAATATGCAGAGCAAATGCCTCTTCTCATACAAAGAAGGCACGAGCATTGATCACTACGCTTGATCAATGCCGCTTGGCGATTTCATTGTAAATTATAAGTCCCGATGTTATAATAATATAATAATAAATTGTTTTATTGGGAACAACATAGGAACCACTTTTTGTTAGTACACACCTTAGAAACTACAGCTTAAAACACTAGGGTTAGTAACAAATTTAAACATTATATTACCTAAAAACGAATGAGTCATGTACTTACGAGGCACTTCATGCGGACAATGAAGCCGCATGAGATGCCTCAGCACAGGAGCTCCCGGGTCCTCAGCCATGACTTTCAGGATGCTATTGCTACTCCCCCGAATCCTCCTCACAAGCGATGCCACCTTTTTCCTGACGATGGCCTGGAAACCATCTGCACTCGATCTGGCAAACATCCCCGAGGCACTACAGAAACGGGGGAGTTTCAACATCATCCTGAAAACATTATTATATTGGACGCGCAGGGCATCTAGTGTCCCCCGTGAACAGCCGAACCACAGACTTCCCGTGTACAGGCCCTGACAGTACGCTTTAAACAAGGTTATTTTGACCTGATCCGTACAACGAGAAAATCTGCGCGCCAGCATGTTTCCGCGGACCGCCAACGCCCTGCGCTCCCTCTCCACGTCATCATCGTCTTTAAGGTCGCTGACAAGTATATGGCCCAGATACTTAAACTTGTTCACCTGCTTTATACCACTGCCGTTCAAACTAATTGAAGGAATGGTGTCTGGGCACTTGCCAGCGGCCCTCAAGACCATGAACTCAGTCTTCCCAACATTATAAATAAGACCATGTGATGCGGCGTACTTCTCACAGACCTTCAGCATCTCCCTGATTGACCTCGCAGTCGGGCCCAGCAACACCATATCATCCGCGTAACTGATGTTGTTTACACAAACACCCCCCACCCGGCAGCCAACACGCATGTCGCTGAGCTCGACTATGAGGTCATTTACATACAGGTTAAAGAGCTTAGGCGAAGACAACCCACCCTGTCTCACCCCGCACTCCAACCCGTATGGCTCCGAGAGGCAGTTTGACCACCTAACATAATTGGTCTGATTCGCGTACCAATATTGAAATATTTTCAATACTTCCCCCGGTATACCCCTGTCCTTCATCTTTCTCCAAAGCACCTCATACGAAACGAGATCGAAGGCTTTGGAGAGATCCAAAAAACAGGCGTACACCGGGGTCTTCCGTTCAGTGTAGTATTGGACAGTGTGCTTAAGAGCCAGAATCGCGCTTTCAGTTGACAGTCCAGGTCTAAACCCGAACTGTGCGTCATGTATGTTTATGTACTTATCCAGACAAGACTCAAGCACACTATCCAACAGTTTTGCTACAGTTGTCGCGAGAGAGATCGGTTGATAATTTCCCTTGTCCGTTATGTCACCTGTCTTGTTCTTCACTATGGGCACCACTGTAGTTTTCATCAAATCATCCGGTAGGTATGAATGACTAATGCACATATTGAAGAACATAGACATGACCCTCGGCGCATGTACGCCAGCATGTTTAAAATGCTCAATACTGAGCCCATCGTGGCCAGGAGATTTACCTCTACACATACCGCTTATCACCTTTTTTAATTGCTTTGCGGTACACTTAAGTAAAGGTTCCTCGCCCGCCACGGCAGGCTTACCATCTGACATAATGGTCGAAAGACAAAGTAGCTATATCCTCCGGGTCACTCCGGCCATCAACATTTGCAGGGAGGCCAGGCTTAATATCAAGCTTGCTAGTGGACTTCCAAAATTTTGTGAAATCTTTGTCGGCTCTTTGTTTAGCAATTACGTCCATTCTTAATTGGTCCCGGTGTTTCTCCTTATCTCCTTATCTCCTGTTATCCTTCACCGATTTTGGTGATGACCAAGATAAACATAGAAAGTACATAGGAAGTGAAAGTCACGTTGGTACATAACACATTAATGGATTAATCTTAATAATGTGAAAGTGTATGTTTGTTAATCAATCATGTATCAATAACTAACGGATTTGGATCACACTGGTAGACCAGGATAAAGACATAGGGTACTGTTTATCCCGGTACGGGTTAGTACATTCCCGTAGGAACTTTTCGAAATTATGTCCTTTCTTTTCGGACCTCCCCGCGGCGAAGTGCTAATAGTGGAATTTAAAGTTTGTATTTGCCATGGGTAATGCGCGCTAGAGCATAGTGACTCTGCGCGCGACCTTATGACAAACAAATTAATATAGGCCGCACTTTGACTGATGAACAATATTGAGTATAGTACTCAGCTTCGAACGGGCCATAATATACACTTATTGAATGCAACATATTTTGAGAAATAGCTTAAGGGTCATCCATATATTACTTTCCACATTCAGAGGGAGGGACTACGTGTCACAAGGGTATCCCAAGTACTTTAGATTCTAACTCCTTGAGTTAGAATTGGCCTCAAAGTATTTATTTTAAATAAACCAATTCCAGGCACTTTTGAATTGTCAAAGGGTCGGTCAGTCAGAAAGATGAAGCTAGTTGCCCATTCCAAAGTGTAGGTACCTATGGAGAGGAACGGGCAAGAAACTCCACGGACACTCTTTTAAATCATAAAATTGTTACAAAATATTGATTACATCATTCATGTTAAAGTTATCCATGTGAGAACGATGTAGAAAGACGTGCACATTAAAAGCGTCCATTATAGAAAAAATAAGAACAATTCAGAAATTAAAATAAGCCGTGGCAGCTAAGAAATGACCAGTCCCCACTGACGGCATCCCTCAAATGTCATGATTTCATGAAATAGTCATTCAACAGGGCAATATGAGCTGAGAGAGTTGTATTGATGATTTTATGATTATAATTCTATAAATCAATATTTGTTACAGCCAGGAATCATAATTAGATTGACATACAACCTGACACTGTCACATCAGTGTCAGACTGATCTGCAAATTGGAAAAAAGTTAAGAAAATTTGAATGACTTACTAAAATCTTGAAATTAGTGAATTTATAGATGGCGCGTTACTACTACTAAAGAAAAATTAGTTCCCTGTCAGCCCTAAACAATGTGATAGTATTGTTGTTGGATTGAGAGCAAATCTATGGATTTTATAAGTATATTTTTGTAACTTACGTGTCAATAAGATGTCTGGCTGTGTTCAGTTGTCCGAGACCGAGCTTGTAATGGTCCTTGTCATACAGCACATTCATAAGATCTGCGTAGAACGGGTGCACGTCATCTAGTTTGGGGAATTCCTGTTCAATAGTAATGATAAAATTAGTTAGTTAAATAAACAATTCGCTGTGCCCGCGACTTCTTTCGCGTGGACCTCTGAAAACAATGTGTCTCTTAACTAATTATTTTTCTAAAATAAATTAGCCTAAGTTATTCTTTATAACAAGAGCTATCTGCCAGTAAAAGTCCTGTCAAATTCGGTCCAGAACAAACAGACCGACAGACAGACATTTTTGTTTTAAATAGATTTTATTTTAATTATGTACTGTATTAATTCTTTCATATGCATTTAGTAGAAAGCTGTAATCTTGACATTAGACACAGACACATTGATTGATATTTATTTGTATGTATAGATTTCAAATTGTTAATGTATTCCTAGATTTTCTGTCTATGGGAAAACTGTGTTCGCATCCTTGTGGGTTTGACATTTGCCTATTTCTAAATTGCACAAGATCAAGAAAAAAATTGCATTAAAAATCTACTATTTAGGCAGCTTGTATGACAATGGCTTCAATTACACAAATAATTGTTGCATATTTTGATATTGTCTATGAATATTATATATTTATTTATTTTTAGACTTTGTTGTCCCACTGCTGGGCAAACACCTCCCTTTCTCTCCACTCTCCTCTATCTTGAGCTAGTGTGGACCAATCCTGTCTGTAGGCGTCAAGAGATTACGAATATTGTAATAAATTATTAACAATATTGTTGCAAGTTTAAGTGGGTGTATCAAAATTAATTTGTATGTCAACAATATTGCGCAATAAATGTAATTTCAACGAAATACTTTCCAAGTTAATTAATTAAAAACTATAAAAATTAGATCTCAGACTAATTCTGTATTAAAATCATCATTATTTACCTGAATAATCCTAGAGAGACGATCGTGGAAGTTCTGTTGGGTAAATTTCACTTTTCTCATATAAAACCCACGAATCCTCGATATTTTGTAATGTTTGTGTACCACTGTGGGGGTTTTCCTCTGTGTTTTGGACAATATTATGTCTATAAAGTCCTGAAATGAAAAAAAAAATGTGAGTAGTATGTGAGGTTAGAACACATGATAGAAAATATCGTAAACATTGAATCCAGCAATATGGTTTCGATTATTTACCTTTGCCGTAGGGACTACAGCGATCTTTTTGAAGTTGTACAAACTCATTTTTGCTTATTCTATAACACTTATAAATAAAAAGGAGCTCGGCATGAGCTCAACACGTAAACACGTGTTTTTAAAAGAGAAATGAATTTTGAAGGAAATGTCAAAGTAAAAAATTAAACGTTTTGTTGCTTCTTGTGAATATTATATAAGTGTCATACCGTGCCAACATTTTAAGTTTTGATTGAAAATAAACATTTTTATTTGCTAATAATTAAATTCCTATAAACCTCCAGATTTCTATAAATTAAAATATAGGTCACACAAACATGTCTAAACATTTTTTTATTTTCTATTAAGCATGTTGCAAAACGTAGTAAAAGCTGCCAAACCAAAATATGATGTGATTGTGAATAATTGTCAGATTCCAAAAAAAAACTAACTCTTCCTCCTCTGGGCTATAAAATATTCCTTTCATGGTTGATTTTACACTCAATGATTCTTCTTTATGTGAAGGCTAACCATCGATGGTAATTATTTCAAAAAAAAAAAAAAAAAACTATTATGTTTTTTTTTTCCTATGGTATTAAGTTTGAGAAACGTCAAAGTTCCGATAGCAAATGGCAGAGAGGTTATGTTGGATTTGTAATAGAAAATAAAGCCGGATTTTTCTGCTAGAACTATAACAATAATAAGAAAACAGCAACTATAAATTATTTCTAATTCCAAGCTATACAAGCCTCAACAATAGTCTGACTAACTTACAGTAAGTAAAATATTGCATCACATTTCATTTGTTTTTCTCATTCCGCTTCTAAAACATTTATTTTTACGATTTCTGACTTAAAATAACTGTTTATTGCAACGTTCTTGTCCTATATCTGCTGTCAGCCAAACGTCTAATAGCCCTGTGTAATAGTTATCGTAAATGATTATTCCGTATTCCAACTCTTTTGCGTAAGGACTGCTACACATGAGCGCTATTTCAATTGTACGCAATCACTCGTCTTGACCGTAAGAGTAAAAATTTCAGTCGTGAACTTAGGGACATGTTCATTAGGTACCTAATTAATTTACTTAATAAATTCTTTATAAAAATAGTGAGTGGTGTATGTGCATTGCAGGATAATTTTGGAAGAGAAGAACGTAAACAAAAATGTATTCAAGACTATGCAACTTCCGGCCCAGCATGAAACACCGACTGATACCATGCAGCCATATGTACAGCAGCAGCATTCTCAAAAAGAAAGAAACAAGTTCAAAAGCCCTGCAGCTAGGAAAATCTGTTCATGGGTTCCTCGTACACCAAGTAGAACCCATCAAAGAATATAACATGACAGCTTACCATCTAATACATGAAAATACTAAAACAGAGTACCTGCACTTAGAAAGAGACGATTCCAATAATGTATTTTCAGTTGGCTTTCGCACAACACCGTTAGATTCTATGGGGACACCACACATCTTAGAACACACAGTTCTTTGTGGCTCCGAGAAATACCCAGTCAGAGATCCATTCTTCAAAATGCTGAACCGATCACTGGCAACATTTATGAATGCACTGACAGGCCCTGACTACACATTCTATCCATTCTCGTCGCAAAACGAGACTGATTACAGGAATCTGCAGAAGGTATATCTAGATGCCGTATTTAAACCTAATCTATCTAGATTAGACTTCTTACAAGAAGGCTGGAGGCTAGAACATACAAATATAGAAGACAAATCCTCCGAACTTACATTTAAAGGTGTTGTATACAATGAAATGAAAGGGGCCTTCTCCGAAACAAGTTCGTTGTTCGGACAAAAGTTCATCAATAGTATCTTACCACAGGGAACATATGGCTATGTCTCTGGTGGTGACCCAATAATCATTCCACAGCTTACTCATGAGCATCTAAAGAATTTCCATTCAACTTACTATCATCCAAGTAATGCGAGAATTTATTCCTATGGCAACTTTCCTTTAGAGGCCAACCTGAAGTTTATCAACGAGGCTTATTTGAGTCAAAGTTCATTTTTGGACCCAAAGCACTCGATAGTGAACAGCCAGCCACGTTGGAATCAACCAAAAAGAAGAGAAATAACATGCAGAGTTGATCAATACGGAGTTCCAATTGAAAAACAAAACCAAATTGCTATAGGATATCTTATGGCTGACATTACAAGCACTTATGAGACCTTTATGATGATGGCCTTGAGTGAACTCATGGTTATAGGTCCTAACTCCGCTTTCTACAAAAGTTTAATTGAAAGAAGCATTTCCGGAGGCTATAACTCACTCACAGGATATGACAACCAAATTAGGGACACATTATTTGTTGTGGGATTAAAAGATGTTGAGAAATCAAAGTTTGAGTTGGTAGAAAGTATTGTTGACGAGACACTGAATGACATTTTTGTCAATGGTTTTGAAAAAGACCACATTCAGAGTGTTCTACATGGGTTTGAGTTATCAATCAAACATCAATCGCCGAAGTTCGGCCTCAATATGCTCTTTAATCTTATGCCACTGTGGAACCATAACGGTCCAATAATAAGCGTTTTGAAAGTAAACGAATTGTTGGATCAACTAAAAACGAACTTAATGGATCCAAAGTACGTGAAGGATGTTATTGAAAAATACTTCATTCTTAACAATCACAAATTAATCATGACTATGGTACCAGATGATAAGTTCGACGATAAGTTTAATGAAGAGGAAGCAACGTTGTTAAAGTTCAAAGTGAATAATTTGTCACAAAGTCAGAGGGAGAAGATATATAACGAAGGGTTAGAACTTTCTAAATCACAGAAGAAAGTAGAGAACTTAGATATTCTACCTTGTCTAAAGCTTGATGAGATAACTCTCAACAAGACCGCGCCTCCCCTGAAGCATACCGTTGCAGATATCATTCCCCTACAGATGTGTGAGGCCAATACCAATGGAGTCACATATTTCAAAGGAGTTGTTGGAACTGAATGTCTGAAAGACCACGAAAGGCAACTGCTGCCATTCTTCGATTACGTAATCAACAAGTTTGACACCAAAAATTACAATTATCGAGACTTTGACAAGTATGTGAGCAGATCCACGTCTGGATTGGGCTTTCTCAGCCATATAACGGAACATATTGATCAACCTGGCCAATACGAACAAGGAATATTGATTAGCAGTCACTGTTTGGACGAAAACCTCCCAAAAATGATGGACATATGGAATGAAATCTTCCAAAAGCCGAACTTTAGTAACAGCGAAAGAATGCAAATGCTCCTTACTAACTATTGCTCATCTCTAAGCAATGGTATAGTAGACAGTGGACACACGTACGCTATGCAGGCAGCTCGGGCCTTGATAACCTCTGTAGACGAATGCAAAGAGAATCTAATGGGACTTCAACACATAATGAATATGCAGGAAATTCAGAAAAATAACAAAATAGAAGACGTCCAAGCTATCATTGACATAATTGGACACAAAGTTTTGAAAGGAAACAACTTACGAACAGCTTTCCATCACTGTAACACTAACACGAAGATCCAAGAGAATATAGACAAGTTTTGTAAAGAGCTGTGCAAGGATGTGGAACAGAAAGAAGAGAATAGAATTAACTGGACAGAAGCTAAGAAGATTTCTGAAGAGAATCGTGGCGTGCATATTCTTATGAACATCCCGGTCAACTTTTGCGCCAAAGTACTTCCCACAGTGTCTTACAACGATCCTGATTATCCCAAATTAAGAGTCCTCTCAAGGTTCATAACTTCAAAGTATTTGCACCCGGTTGTCAGAGAGCAAAATGGTGCATACGGCGGTGGCGCTCTGTTAACTTTAGATGGAGTGTTCAACTATTATTCGTACAGGGACCCCAATTCCACAGTCACCTTAAACGTATTCGATGAAACAGCTCAATGGATGTCCGCGAACACGAAACTTCTTGATGATCAAAATCTATTTGAAGCAAAACTGTCTATCTTACAGCAGATGGATCAGCCCGTCGCTGAATACATGAAAGGAATCGACTTATTTTTGTACGGTTTGTCCTACGATATCTGGAAGACACAGAGGGAAAGGGTGCTGGCTGTGAAAAAAGAGGATTTGATTGAAGTGTGTCAGAAATATTTGAAAGCTGACAGATTTTGCGGAAAATCTGTCATTGGAGTAGGTTCGGAAGACCTTAAAGCGGGAACTGATGTGTGGGAAACCATTAGTGGACCTCAACAATAAATCGAGGCAGTTTGTTTGCTGCTTAGACTTGATCAAGTGACAAATGTAGGTAGTTCGTATTTTCTAGTCTTAATGCACTATAAGCATGATCATTGATTGATAATGCTGAATTTTAGACTTCAGACTAGCTATGAGGTTATGCTATGGTTTGACGTCAACTTTGGCTTGGAATCAAAGTATGTGAGCTTAAGGAGTTTTTCTGAAGAGCAGCATCTGATGAGCCTTGCGCCTACAATTGCCGATTACCTACGCAGAGTACAGATCAACCCTGAAAAACTTCAAATTAAAAAGATGTTAAATGGCCGTTATATCTAAATGGTTAAGAATGGGTATCACTTATCTCTAATGCTCAAGTAAATAACTAATATGCTCCGTCTTCATGGTCGCGATAAAGCGAACTACACTTCGCGTTGTCCCGACGCCGACGTCTTTCTGTAAACAGAGCTCGCGAAGTGTAGTTCGCTTTATTGCGACAATGTAGCCGTAGCATAAGTATTTTACTTCTATCTTGTAAAAATGTTATGATTTGAATTGTGTCGTTGTAAAATGAAGACAGTTTTGGAATATAATATAACTTGTTGTCAGAGCATCTTAGTTGTTTATTTATTACAGAGTATTTGATGTTGCGACTGCTGTTAATAAATATTATTTTTAAATTCATTTCGTGTTTCATTTTTTTAAATAGGTAAGGTAACCGCCTTCGGCTCTGGGGCCGTCCTACCCGCCAAGGGAGGGCGCAGGACTATACCCTCCAGGACGGCGAACCGCGCCTGGAAGGTCGCCAGCTCCTGCCGAACCAGGTTCAGGACCTGGTTCTCCACCGGCACGGGCTGGCTTGGTGGTGTCACCTGCGCTGTGCCGGCTGCTCGCAGCCCGGCCAGGTCCGCTCGGACCTCTTCGTTCTCCTTTCGGAGGAGCTCCATGGCAGCCGTCAAGCGGGCCACCTCCGCCCGCATTTCGGACGTTACGTCCGGCGGGGGTCCGAAGTGGATTGCCTCCACTGCCGCCATGATGGAGGCCTTGGCCGAGACTATGGCCCTGTTTTTAGAAGTCTGTAACTTCTTCAGGGCCACGTCCCGGATCGCGGCCTCCACGACTGCCGCAAACCTCTCTTTGCGGTCCGCATCAGGGCCGCCTACCTCAGCCGCCTCGTCGCTTGAGGTCTCTGATGCGACCGCGCGACCAGAACCCCCCTCCTTTGCGGGCTCCTCCGCTTTCTCCGCCGCCTCCCGAGCAGTGAGCCCGCTCCCTATGCCTCGCTCTCGGGCTCCTCCCCGCCTACTGGTGGAGATCTTCCTGGCCGAAGCCAGCTCCCCGTCAGCGGACGACCCCTGGCCGTCCAATGACCTTGGCCGCTTGCTATGGATCTTCCTCTTAGCAGCGGCCGACCCTGGTCACGGCAAGAGCTCACTGAGCCTCCCGTGCTCGCTTCTCTCGATGCAGCGTCGGACTCCGACCCCGCATCACTCCTCACATCTTCGGTTGGGTTTTTGGGTGTTTTTAAAAATTTATCCATTTTGTTCCCACGAGTACTAAACTTTGTTTACCTGCTCAAATTTCGGTGGTTCGCACTAGCGACTAAATCAAGCTACCCATTAGCCAAGCTTACTACCTCCCTCACGGTGCGCCGCCGCTTGGAGGTTTGGGGAATTTTTTATAGAGGTTAATCTTCCTCGCGGTCCGGGCGGTTAAGCCAAGACCCTCGACCCCCGTCAAAAGTCAGAGACATGACCTTGACAATCTTCGGGGCTACGATATTAACGGTGGCAGGAGGGGGGGGTAACCCCTCCTGCCTGCCCGGCGGCAGGGTAAGTGCACACCAGGCCCGCTCTTACTCCACACAGTTGCCGCTCTGCTCCTCATAGCGACTTGTGTGGAGCGTTCCTCTTGGCAGAACATTAGCATGCGGGCAGCGAGATCTCATTGGGATATAATCCCAATGAGAAATAGCCGCCCGCACCCCAGGATGCACCGGCCCGAAAACTGGTCTTCCCCCCGGACGTATCCAGAAGGGAACTCTAGTCCCCAGGCACACGTGGAGGTTTTCTGCCCTGGCACCCCACAACAAAATTGCCCTTGAGTGGATTTTGGATTTCAATGAATATCGTAGGAGATATCATGGTTTGAAAATAACTTCGCAAGGCGGCCGGTCATTAGCTTCATATAGTAATGTACTAAGTGACAATCGTAAGTAATAATGGAATATATTATTTTAGTAGGTTTTTTCCTCAAATTAAATAAAATAATTTAATAAAATAAAAAAGGTGAAACCGGGGGGCATAGCTATTATTCATAAATTATCATGATACAGTTCATAAATACATTTTTCACAGAGTAATTCACAATAAATTAATTAGATTATATTATGTTAATTCGACTTAGCATTCGATATGGCCGTGAAATTTAAAATTTCTTTTTAGTTTTTTTGCAAATTGTAGCTTTGTTTTACGTTTTATGTTATTCAAAATGCTATTTTTCTTTCTTTCTATTATTCTGACTTAAAACAGCTGCAACTAGCATAAAACGAAAGAAAATTTAAACTTCGCGGCAGTATCGGATGTTCCCCCTTAATTCGACTTTGATTTAATTTTATTTATATGTAATTAGGAAGTCCACATTATTCGTACCGTACCCGCAACTTAAAAAATTGCAAAACTAATTAACAAAATTACAGTAATTTTATCGATATGATTAATCGACCTTTTGGTCGCCGTAACATATATGAGAAATAAATTGCTTTTACACGTGTGTGAGTGTACGTCCAGAGCAGTATTTGCGTTAGTGTGACAACCAATAGCAAACACGCGATCTAAGTGCATGTGGTTTATTTGTGTGCGTAATGCGCGTTCGTATTGATCTCTTGCTTGTAGTGGAGAGACAGAGTGGGAGACATGCGGCGACACGCGTTCTAATACAAATCAGGAACTATTTCCTTTCTAACCTCTTTTATCTGTACGTCTTTTATCTGTTCTGTGGTGCTATACACAAACGGATCAAACTCTCCTCGTCCACAATGTCTATTTTATTTTGCACAAAACATAACAAGTCGTTTATCATTATGTTACATGATACACACTTTACTTTCTCAGAACACATTTTCTACACCCGAACGCTTCCGACTGCGCGAACTCGGATTTTATACCTATAATGTTCTATTTGTGGCTGTGTGTGTGTTCTATTTTATACCTATAATGTTATTTTTGGTGGTTTGGTATCTTGGTGCTGATCTGATGATGGAGCCAGGAGGTGGATAGTGGAATTCTTCAGTAGCTACTAGTAAACCCCTCGAGTTTGGGCTCATAAGATCGACCAATTTCCATCTTATCTGCCTTATCGAAGATTTTTAAGAGGCTTGTACATGGTGCAATTTACCCGACACTACACAACATTATAATACCTCAACAACACGGATTTGTTCAAAGGAGATCTACAGTTACAAATTTATTAACTTTCACAAATTATCTCTTCAATAATATGGTTCAACAGGTACAAATTGACGCCGCATACACTGACTACCGGAAAGCTTTTCATAAGGTGGACCATGAGTTGCTTCTTGAAAAGCTCGCATATAACGGGATTCGCGGAGATTTACTTTGCTGGTTTATATCGTACGTAACAAGCAGAACTCAACGAGTAGTAATCAGGGGATATCAATCCAAATCTGTCACCGTGTCCTCTGGTGTACCCCAGGGCTCAATTTTAGATCCTTTGCTTTTTATTATCTTCATAAATGACGTATGGAATTGTTTTTTGCATTCAACATTCTTACTCTACGCAGACGATCTCAAAATATATAGAGCAATACGCACTCGTATCGACTGTGAATTACTTCAAGACGACTTGAATAGATTTTATGCGTACTGTATTAAAAACAAAATTCAATTAAGTACTTCTAAATGTGTATCTATCACATTCACAAAAAACAAAAATATTATAAAACGTTCGTATATTCTCGGTAATACTCCTCTAAGCGAGGTTACGTCGGTGAAGGATCTGGGGGTATTATTGGATAGTAAGCTTCATCTTGATCAACATATTCATAAAATTATTAACAACTCATACCGCATGTATGGTTTTGTGATGAGGACCACCTTGGACTTTAAGCGTCCTGATACCTACACTCATCTTTATAAGTCACTTATTAGATCACAACTTGAATACGCTGTATCAATATGGAGTCCTTTATACAAAAAATACGTAGAAAGCTTAGAAAATGTACAGCGCAAATTTCTCAAAGCTGTACGTTACCGTTGATACCGTTGAAAAAATATTCAATAGGTAACATGTGGATAACGTTGTGAGTTACACATAAACTACTAACATTAGATACTAAGGTTTTATTAATTAAGAAACTATGTGTAATTGTTTCTTTTCCCAAAGAAATAAATAAATAATATGATTTGTTTTGACGAGTCTTATATGTAGATTGGATTAGCGAGTTTTCTTTAAAAATATTATTTTATGATTGGTGGTATTATTAATTCATAAAACTGTTACATCTGTTTCACATCAGGTAAAAATGTCGCTACCGCAGAATTTCGACAAAGCCGAAGAATATTTCGAAGAATGTCTAAAATTCTTTCAAGAATATCAATATTTATTCAATTACCCCAACACAGATTTACTAATTCACAACATTTTGGACAATATCACTACAAAAGATGAAGAAATTGAGGTTTTTAGTAAAGATTTCGACTTGAGCTCCATAGCTGATGATTTTTTAAGCACTTTCTTCATGAAACTGAAAAAGTTGCAAGTATTTTACGAGGATATTCAAGAAGATGCTTTGGAGACCAATAAGAACGTGCCCGTTAGTCCCAAGAAGAAACATGAGATCTTATATCTAGCTAAAGAAATCAAAGACGTATGTGAAAATGTTGGCTGTGATGTCGTTGTCGACTTTGGATCAGGATTGGTAAGGATTTTCTGATTTTCTTACAAACATACTTAGGTACTGTTGCGCGCCACAATTAATACCTGGTACATGGTGACATTAGTTACCACTAGCGCCATCTAGTATCAAGTAGTAGAACAAATTTACTAGCGACATCCCTAAAGATGCTAAGTCCCAATTGCCTCTGTTCGCAGACGACACAGCCATCTATTACACTGGCCGCAGCCATATCCAACTACGGCTTCGTCTCCAAACCGCAGTCAATAAGAGTCAAGCGGTTCTCTATTCGAAACCCAGACGCCAATCACCATGTTCGGCAAGCCGATCCCTTGGGAAAAGCGAGCCAAATACCTAGGTGTTATCCTTGACCAACACCTCACGTTCTCAGAGCACATAAAGATGGTCCGTCCGCGCACCGCTTTCGCTCTCAGCTGTCTCCACGCCGTCCTCAATGAACGCAGCAAGCTGTAACTCAAGTGCAAAATGCGCTTGTATACAGCGTGCATCTGTCCCATCATGACTTACGCTTGCGTAGTCTTCGCTCATGCAAAGCCCCGCTACATCAATAGGATGCAAGCCCTTCAGAACCGCTTCCTCCGCAAGGCCATAAACTTCCCTTGGTTCGTTCGCAACGAGATCCTCCATATTGATCTCAAGATCCCCACTATCCAGCAGTTCCTAAAACGCCTCTCCAAGCGTTTCTTTGACACAGCCGCCAATCATCGCAACCCTCTGGTTGTCGTGGCCGCCAAATACACCCCCTCTAAAATGAGCAAACTTTGCCGTCCAAGGCATGTTCTCGATGACCCCGATGACCCCATAACCCTCCTCTAGGAGAGCGATAGGGCAACCAGTACATTACACAAATACAAATTACCGACATTCCGACGTCGCCGCCGAGGTCCCTCGCGATGCCCCCAAGTAAATTCTCCCCCCCGACCCTTGTCCGCTGAAGTGCCAGCCCGCGTCGTAGCTGAGCCTGTAGCTTTAAATCACCTGACTGAGACCTCTGAGTTTGTTTCGGCCTTGCTTCTCAGAGATAGTCCTAGGAAACGCCGTGCTCATCAAAGCAATACTAATATTAATTCGATCCAGCCTGTCCCTTTGCTGCCCTCTCCCAGCGACGCCCTTAACAGGGGTTGCCCTTAGCGTGCAGTCGCTTAGTTTAACTTAGTTTTAAGCCCTGGCTGGAGGCTTTAAGATTTCTTCCTAAGGCACCTACAGGATAGTCCGGTTAAGTAGTCACGACCTCTCAAGGTCAACTACGAGATGCCATTTATATATTTTAAAAAAAGCGTCCAGTCAGACTTGGATCAACGATACAAGCTAATACATCGAAAGCGATCTTCAAGTACGACTTAAGAGCAATTGTTTTATAATTAGTGCGTTTGAGTTGTTATTAGCGTTGTTTAATTAAAGTGTTATTTTTGGTAATCTATATCGGCAGTTTTTATTGTCACGAATCCGAAGCTCGTAACAGTACCTACATGTTTACAATTACACTCACACAAAGGTGTAAGTCAGACCTCGTATAGTGGGGCGTTTAAGGGGGAAGAGTATATGAGGGTGCCCTTTTTAAGACTGGCTGCTCAGCCACCGTCTGTGGACGATAAGTTAGAAGATTTAGTTTTCAATTTATTGTCAAGAGCTGTGCTGCAGGCCTTTGCGGTTAGATGTAAGTATGGTTTTTATTTTCTAACTAACGTACAATTAAAAGCTGTTTCTAGGTAAAACTGCAAAGTATTGTGTGTCTGTCTATGGTGCTTTATTTAATTTTACACTCACACAAAGGTGTAAGTCAGACCTCGTATAGTGGGGCTAACTTGATGGAACGGCGGCAGGGTGTGGATGTGGAGCTGTTGAGTCACAAACTATGCTCCACCTCTCATCCTGCCAGGAGGCGTGCTCCAAAACATCCAGCCAAAGTGACCTCTGCGCTGCTACAGGTAACGCCGTGAGGTAACCAAGTTTTGGTCCAATAAAAGCTGAATAATTGTCGTGCCGCGGCACTAAGAACTCGTGGAGGTGGGCAGAAACTACAGAAAGCAACACAAAAATAGAGGCAAAGCAAAACCTAATTGCGTAACACACTTTCAATGACGATTTGAATCATTTTAAAAGATAAATGGTAATTCATTGTTTCATATGTACAAAACATTTGTCTGCTCAACAACTTATATAACGCTGTAAACGTTGTTGAATTATTATTGTCAAAATGGTAGCCATTGCTACTGTTAGTGTGTTACGCAACTACCCCGCTGCATGATTAGCAAAAAACATGTTATTGTTGGTTATTGTAACGTTTTTAAATACTTGTTTGGTTTCGAAAACGCTTACATTGCGTTATTACAATTTCCCAGACATTATTTCGCTTCACGTAGTTCCTACTCTTACCTAGTCACCTATACCTTTTTTATGTCTCTTTCCAGGGCTACTTGGATCAACTTTTATTTGAAAGAACAAACTACCGGATACTAGGAATTGAATGTAACGAAAGTCATTACGTTGGCGCCAAAATACGACAGCGGAAATACCATGCAAACTCCACAGATAATGTAAAATATATAAAACACACTGTGACAGAAAATTCCGATGAAAATATCCAAGAATATTTGCACGATAAATTTAGGAATCATAAAGAATTTTGCATAACCGGCCTTCATGCTTGCGCCGATTTGACTATAGATGCGATCAACCTATTTTTAAAGATGGCCGATGCAAAGGTAATGGTAATAATGCCGTGCTGTTATCACAAAATGGTGGGAGATGGTGGAGTGTTTAAAAATTTGCCTTTAAGTGATTGCCTGAAGGGTATTTTTAAAACGTTTAAGGGGGAAGAGTATATGAGGGTGCCCTTTTTAAGACTGGCTGCTCAGCCACCGTCTGTGGACGATAAGTTAGAAGATTTAGTTTTCAATTTATTGTCAAGAGCTGTGCTGCAGGCCTTTGCGGTTAGATGTAAGTATGGTTTTTATTTTCTAACTAACGTACAATTAAAAGCTGTTTCTAGGTAAAACTGCAAAGTATTGTGTGTCTGTCTATGGTGCTTTATTTAATTTTATTGTGGAATATGAGATTTCTATGGAGTGTGATTTGGGAAATCCCTGGTAGGGATTTGCCAAATCGTATGTTGCCATAGATCAAATAAATTGATTGCCGCATTGCTAATGAAATCTGAAATTACATCTCTCTGTACAGCAACTATAGTGTTTTTTTTATATTACAGACAACTGCAAATTAAAAAGGAAAAAACGGAAAGCTGTCAAAACCAAAAACATGGATAACAATTTTGAAGTGTACATAAAAGATGCTACCACTAATGGTTTTACTTTAATCAAAAATGAAACTAGTGGTAATAATGATAACATTGAGATTCCTACATTCTGTTTAGAAGAACTTATGACATTGTGGAAACAGTTAACTCAATTGACGTTTATAAAGGCGGGAATTTTTATTCTTTTACAAAATTATTTGCAGCCAGTTATCGAGAATTATGTTTTGTTTGACAGACTGGTTTATCTCAAAGAAAAGGGCGCAAAGCATTGTGAATTCAAAAGAATATTGAACGTTAAAACATCGCCTCGTTGTTTGGCTCTACTAGCATATAAATAAATAAGTGTAAATAAATTTATATTTTGTTTTATTCCACTCAGCATTACAAAGTCTGACCTTATACGATCCATCTGCCAACTATCTAACCATGATCTCGGATTGCACTGGGGGCTTACCACCAGCTCCTTTGTACTATGACTAAGTACAAAAAAGCAGTGCAGTTCAGCTTCTGCTATAAGAGCTGTTGGTAAGCCCCCTGATGCAAGATTGATTGTCTCAGATCCCCCTTGGCATGTCTTGTTTGGTCCATGATTTGTGATTAGAGGTCGAGCACTGATTTTAGACGTAGGAACCTTGATTCAAACCTTCTAAAGAAAGAGTGAGAAAAAGGCAAAATAACAAAAGGGGTGAAAAACAGATTTTGCTGCTTTTTATAGTAATTGGCAAGTACTACGCAGAGGTTTGTATTGTCTTTGGTTTTTATTTCTGATTGTCACTGTCCAACTGTCAACTGTCATCATGAGGTAATATTACCAAAAATGCACAAAAATGGCTGACAGACAGGATTGTGTCATTGTGTTATGATGCTGATACCGACTGAGAGTATTTACACGTGGTTTCCCGCTTACAAGGTACGAGGAACACTCCCTAACTTTAACAGAAGTAGGTAATAACTCCCATGAATCTGAAGAGTTCATGATCAGTTGCCAATCTAAATGTCAACATGGATAATTTAAATGATTTATACTGTAGACTTTGCGCCGACTTGAAGTCAAGCAGCGATCTCTCCAACATGGAAATAAACATAGAGAAACGCCGAGAAATCGTCAACAAGTTGTTACGATTTAATATAAAATTGGATTTTAATAGTATGTTGCCGAAAACTGTGTGCTTAGAATGTATTAATTCTTTGGAACACGCGTATCAATTTATTACTACAGTCGATCTCGCACAAGAAGCATTTCAAGACTATGAACATGATAATTCGGCTTCAGATATTAAGAAGGACGAGGTTATCTCGGAGGAAGATAATATGAATACATGTAACAAAGATGATGTCAGTGTTAAAACCGAAGACACTATCCCTGATGATAAATCCAAGGAGATCGGTAAACAAATTGAAATTGAATTTGACCCCAAAACTAAAGTAAAAAAAAAGAATTCTAAATCCAAATCAAAACAAGTAAAAACTAAATCAAAACTTACAATGCCAAATCAAATTAATAGGAAAAGAAAAAAACCCAAGATTTCAGCAAATGTAGACCTAGATACCTGGCATGACTATAATTGGTTATGTGCTTTCTGTGAAAAATTATTCCAGAATCCTAGCGAGTTGAAAGTGCATTCCATGCAGTACCACATGATCTGTAACCCTTACAGGTGCTTTGACTGCCGAGCACGAGGGCTGCATATGGATAACTTCATTACGCACATCGCTCGCCACCGCCCAGTTTTAGCATTCACTTGCTACCAATGCTCCCTAAAATTTGAAACCCTGTTAGAAATGAATACGCATAAAGCAACTCATTTCAATACTGATTACGTTTGCTGCGGATGCAACTCTGTCTTTTCAAATGAAGAGCAATTAGATGACCATATGACAAAGTTTTATAAGAGTGCAGAAGAAAGTTCATCAGTCATCAAAAATGAAAGCCTGAAATGTGTCATATGTGAAAAAACACCAAAATCTAGGCTTCTATTACACAGGCACCTGTTAGTACATACCGATAGAAAACGGACCTACATTTGCGATACTTGCGGTGGAGGCTTTTACAACAGGAAAGAATTAAATCAACACCTATTCGTACATACGGACATAAGACCATTCAAATGTGAAGTTTGTAATTTCAGTTTTAAGATGAAACATGAACTCAAAAAGCATGCTGGTGTACATTTTGGACCGAAA
The DNA here is from genome assembly GCA_947507525.1 of Apamea epomidion. NCBI lineage: Eukaryota > Metazoa > Arthropoda > Insecta > Lepidoptera > Noctuidae > Apamea > Apamea epomidion. Next base: position 1,009,690 of record OX382252.1, read on the forward strand.
CAGTTTGCCTGCGATCAATGTGGCAAATGTTTCCGTTCGTCCAAAGAGTTGGTGGTTCACAGAGCCATCCACAAGGATATTAGACCATTTAAGTGCACACATTGCAACAAGAGTTTCCGCTTCAGACACTTACTGATGCAACATTTACGCTTGCACTCAGGAATAAAACCATATTCTTGTGATAATTGTACACTGACGTTTAGGAACTGGTCGAATTACAACAAACATACGAGAGATATACACGGTATTGACAATTCTAAAAGGAAACGTACGGCTGACGGACTCTATGCTTTAGATCCGGAAACTAAGGAGGTTATATATCCTGACAAGGACAAAGTGATTGAATGGAAGAAAAAGATATTAGGAGACATAAGCAAAGAGACACCAACCAGAAGCAATGATAAGGCTAAAGGAAAATCTACTGACGAAACGGAGAGTGACAGTTGAAGTATTTGAAGAACTCATTTTTACACAGATATTACAAGTACACTATGTTCGTCGACCCTAAAAAATAAAATCATAAATTTTTTTAAATGTTTATATCGATATCCATCAATATTGCGGAGTTTCGCTGACTAATTTAATTTGACCCTGTATAGAGAAGTTTTTTACGCAAAATACGCGCATTGTCGTGGAGTTGCGGACACCAGCCCGCTGTACCTATTACCTATTACCTATATAGAAGTTTTCCTGTTGGAAGTTTAAAGTAATCAAACATCTGCAACAAGATGTAAGAAAGTTTAATAAAATATAGATGTCACGTGAGCAACTTTGAACGTTAATATCTTGGAAACGTGACGCTTTACGGGGTTTGGTCTTAGTTTATTTTCCGTTTGCATTGATGTCAGCAATCGACTTAAATAGGTTTTATGCGTGCCCGCCATTTTGAAAAAAAAAACAAGATGGCGCGAGTCGGTATGGCAAATCTACTTTTTGTGGCCACCGTTATATTAAATAAGCTCCATGGGGGTAATTACGTAACACTATATCAGTAGCTTGGCTTTCATTTTGACAGTTCTACATCATTCATTGCGTAATTTACGTTGTTGAGCAGACAAATATTTCCAACATAATTATGAAGCAATGGATTAGCAATATCTTCCAAAATTATTCAGACAGAGATTGATAGTGTGTTCAGTAATTACCTCGCAGTTGCTATTATGATTATTGTATTAAGTATTCTTTTAAATTCGGCACTTGATGGAAACCTTTTTATGTTGTAAATATTTAATTTTAAGTATTATCGTTATCATCCATTAAAAGTTGTTTTATTTTATTTCCTACAGCGAAAAACATTATACGAGGAGGGTATTCTCATGTATTCCATCCAAAAGTATTTGATTAAAATTTTAACAATGTTAAAATGTTGAACATTTTATCAATGTTTATTCTGTAAATAGGATATCGGAACCACATTTACCTACACGTGATGTTATAAAAAAATAAGCTAAATGAGGTCGGGGTTTCCTATCTGACTACTCTGCGAAGAAAGGCCAAAACAAATTCGGAGGTCAGTCTTTTTTAAAGTCCAGCACCCTAACCATACTATCGATCACAATTTGAAACATTTTGAAGGATATTGCTAATCTCATAATGGTGCTTCATAAGTTGGAAAAATTTGTTTGCTCAACAACGTTAACGCATTGAATGTTGTTGGACTGTCAAAATTAAAGCCATTGCTACTGCTAGTGTGTTACAAAATTACCCCGAAGGTTGGTTTTCACTTTTGGAACAGACAGTTACACTTCGCCTCCTTCGCCACTATAAAGTCCTCCAGACCGAATTTCGGCCATGGCGACCAATCTCACCCGAGAGTGCCGAGACCAGCCTCCGGCGCGGGAAATATTATAGTGAACAATTGTATGCGCAGACAGGTGCTCTTTCTTCCCTCATATTGCTATGGGACGGCAATTCGACACGACCGGAGAGAGATCAGGCACAGGGCCAACGGCTAGACATGCTTTCCGAGGCACGCGGGTATCACACAGCCAGCTTCTAAATTCCAAGCTGTTACTAAGAATTTCCCAATGGAAAATCCCAATATAACTTCCCGGGAATCAAACCCAGGACCCCACGCTCAGCAGTCGCACTTGCGACTACTAGACCAACTATACAGTGCATGCAAAGTGTAGACGAAGCAATGCGTGCCGAAAATTCGTATATTTTGTCCGCTACAAAGTTATCGTGCTTAAGTGGTGGTCACATCAGCGGCTACATTATTTTTTTATTGTACAGCCAACCGCAATGAATGATAGGAAATTGCTTTTTTAGGAATGGCATCTCGCAGTTAAGAGAGTAAGTAGTATGAATTACTTACCTTGATAAGAAGTATTAATTTGTAATCAAATCCTGAGGCGTAACGAAGTCCAGATTGTTACAGCAGAACGTAGTTTTCCAAATATCAAAAATCTCCGAAACTGCGCAAATCAGTTATACATATCAGTCTTCGGAGCAAATCGAAGTCCATAGGAGCCAACATTTAAAACACCAACAAGTACTCCGTACGAATTAACTGAGAGTAAAACGACGACTGATCGAGAAAAAAGTTTTTGGCGGGGGAAGACGGGGTGCAACGGCGGGATATCTCTTTTTGGACTACTGTGATTGGTTAGACAGTCCGCCTTCGTCTCCCGCGCTGCACCCGCGTTCCGTTCGCTCCTGTGTACTATGAGTCTGTAGCCATGTTAATTCCTTCAGTGCTATTCAATGCTGGAATGGTTGACTTAATTACAGGGGTTATTTCTGGCAGAATTTAGTCTTAGAAATACTTAGTTATGAGTGTGAGTACCTACTTATACAATTATTATTCATCAAATTATGCTTTCTTACAGGAATTACGAATGCGGTGCAAAGTTATCTGTTATGGTTTTCGCACGTGTACTCAAAACCACATTATTTATAGTATTTTTTTATATATTTATATAGTATTTTCAGCTATCAAGCAACGATTTTTAAAGAAATAAACATAGTTTTGTATCTTATCGATTCACTAGATTTTGTCCGCGGCTTCGCTCGCGTTAATTGAGAATTTGAAAATAAATTTGGAAGAAAATATTCTTATGACATGTGGCGCCATCTACGATAACAAACCACGTTTTTGTTGTTTTTTTCAGGAACGGTACTTGTTTCGGGATAAATGGTACCCTATGTCCGTCTCCGTACACCTGAAAATCTATATGCAATGTTTCAGGATGATCGGTTCAGTGGTTTGGCGCGAAAATGTAACAAACAAACAAACTTACTTTCGCATTTATAATATTATATATATAATATAAAGTAAGGATTTTCTTTTAATTTAGAATCCTTGAGTTATTAAGTTTTCTGTTAAAATTAAGCCATGATCGCCCTATTGAAATATTCAAGACGCACTAAAAATTATAATATTATGAAAAAAAAAAAACCCTACATCCCTACTGTCGGTAATTCTAATAGGTGTTATTTACAAAAAAATAGATCTCGCTATCACTTACTTTAATCGAAAGATATTCAGGACTTATTTCTAACGCGATACCGTACTACAGCTCCTGAAATGTAAACCTAGGATTTTTTGTGCATTTTTACCTATTTTGACAAATTCAAATATAGGTTTTACAAAAAACTTCAGACCTCTGCGATGCTTTTTCAGCGAGATATCGGTGATAACGTGTTTTTCACCGTTTCAATGGCGCGGCCATGGGGTTTTAGTCTCACGGCTCCTGAAATATTAACCTAGGATTTTTTGTTGTATTTTTACTAGTTTTGTCAAATTCAAATCTGGGTTTTAATAAAAAAACTTCAGATGTCTGCGATGCTTTTGCAGCGAGATATCGGCGATAATGTGTTTTTCACCGTTTCAATGGCGCGGCCATGGGGTTTTAAGTCTTGCAGCTCCTAAAATATAAACCCAGGATTTTATTCTATATTTTTACAATTTTTTTACAAATTTTACAAATTCAATCTGATATTTACCTCAATTTCAGGTCTCTGCAATACTTACTTTTAAAGCTCTACGTGGCCGCGCGGTTCGCCGCGTTTCAATGGCGCGGCCACGTTCAAACCCTTTTAACTTTTTAACCATAGCTTTGACAATTTTATGGTTTTGGGAATCAACTTTTACAAATTGTTACAAAGCATTGCCCTTGTTTTTTTTAAAAAAAAAAAATGTCTTGGCCGCGCCATTGAAACGGACACGCATGTGGGTGCCTCAATAAAGGCCTCCAGTTAGGTCTCAAAAAAACTTTAAAACTACCTACGTTATGGGCACCCCCTATGGGGTACGGAACTCGGCTTAGGGCGTCGCTGGGAGAATGCAGCAAGGGACAAGCTGGATCGGATGGTTGTAAGAATTTCACATTGGCTTCATGTGTGGTAACAATGAAGGTGATTTTTATAGTGCAAGACGTACCCCTGATGGGTAGGATGTAACACCCCTGCGATATCTCGAACTAAGTACCGTAAAACGGGGTGAATCGAGATTCAGGGGTGAATCGGGACGACACTTTAAAATGGATTTTAACGTTGAAATAATATAGTTTGTCGCCAGAAAAGACTGTAATGTGTTTACTGTTTTTTATTAAAGATTATTTGTCCTTATCAGCAACAAACTATATTATTTTAAAGTTCTAATCCATTTTAAAGTTTCGTCCCGATTCACCCCTGCATCCCTATTCACCCCGTTTTACCGGTAACTGATAGTGTATGTATGGTTACACTGGTGGTGGTTGTAGTGATGGTGGTGGTGTAGTGTATATATATGCATCGTGCTATAGTGGGAATCTTCGTGGCGATGGACGCAGGCTACTTTATTGATCTGCTGGCGTCTGTACTATACATAGATCACAATAGTCTCGGTCTTACACAGTTGCCAATTATACATTTACCAGCAATCTCAGATATAAATGATTGTCGTGTAGCGGTAGAACAGCTGAACTATAAAGTCAAGGGTAAAACTAAATTAAATAAAGGGAGGTAGAAAACAATTAAAGATATATTTATAAGAAATTCAAAAGATGGAGATGGACTGAAGAGTGGTGTAGTATGTGGAGGTGGGGTGTATGGGTGACGATGCACGATAGGTGGGTGGAGGAGGCTGAGGTGAAGATGCAGATGGAGCTGAGGAGGTAGACGCGAGGCAGGTGCCGGCGACAGGTGCAGGTACAGATGCAGGTCCAGGTGCAGGTGAGGGCAGGTGCTGGTGCGTGTGCGGTACGGAGGACACTCGTAGAAGGGCCCACGCAGCAGGACAGGACGCAGCTTGGCAGCAGGAGAGAGAGGCACGGCGGGGACGCTGACAGCCCGCCAGGTGAAGTGGCCCTCGGATGAGGCGCGGCCCAATAGTAATAGGAGCCCTTCACGGAAGACGGAGGACGGAGGCGTAGGCAGGGTCCGACAGGTACCGGAGCGGAGAGGTACGCTGGGTATTCCCGGGATAGGTAGCCCTGGAGTATCAGGCTTTATATTGTACTCGCTTTAGAGGCGAAACCCGAACTGATTCTTGGATTGCGTGGATCTATTAAGTCAACTCGTAGAATAACATCATGTAGAAAATATGAATTTGGGATATGAAAGTGGCCAGTGATTAATTTTGCATTTACAGTCTGCTAAAAAGATACAGGCCGGTAAGGGTTTGAAAGGAAGGTTGCCATGGCGACGTATGAAACGTCGTTGTCAAAGCTGTCATAATAAAATATATTATTAATAAAATACAATAAAATCTATAGTTATTTTGTATTAGAAGTATATTGTTTATAGGAAAAATGATATCCATCAATGTGGGCAAAATTACCAACCCTTGGATGTCACTAACTCGTCGTAGTCTCATGTTAAAGTTGGAGCTATCTGTGTACTGATTGTGGATAAAACTAGTGAGGAATAATCAGATCAGCGCCTAACAGTAACAGAATGCTTATTCTGACCTGGAGGAATGATTGAAGATAACTGTGAGTATGTACATTATGTTGCATGATTATTTCGTGTGATATCAACGTGATGGTGATATTAACCGTCATAATACTGTGATAATTATAAATACAGTTCTGTGGGTTAGTGCTGACAGTTGATAACGTGTAATCGTCATTGGTTTTCAGATTGACAGTAGAATGTGAGTAGGAGAATACGATCTATAGAAAGTCGAACAAAGCAGTTGAATTACCATAGAGAAAAATAGAATAGAATAAAGCAGTTGAATGCAAAGACTACAATAGTATACTGGCTAGTTGCATGTCACTGACTCAAATGCGTTTCCACCGACAACGCCGTGGAAATGGCAGTTTTGATAAAATAATATTTGAAATTAAGTCGTGCTTTAAATACCTATGGACCAATATAGTACGGTTGTTTGATTCTGGATGTTGCTATGATTTTTTCTTTAAGTTTTTTTTTGTGTGCGTTTCAACCGTAAGAAGCTGGTAGGTTCAATGGAATGGCTTAGATTCAACTTGAATTGAGATTTCGAACTACGTAATCGAGACAATCGAGTGCCTACTGATTTTGTGCTCCGTGGCCTAACCGTTAATGACTGAGTAACAAAGAGATTTAAGACATAAATAATTTAATGTCTTTGCTGAGTAACAACACTATTACACTAGAGTCAAACTGACAAGCTTAGCAAGCCTTATCCATTTTATTTTTCAATGCTTTATGAATTATTTTATTATGGGAGCCCGGAGACTTACGATGAAACCTTTAAAGAAAACGTTCAATTCAAGCAAGCCTAATTTTACTCTGCTAATAATCGTACATACTATGAGAGTAATAAAAGCGAACAACTATGCTTGTCTGTGGCCTGCTGTAATAACATTGTTTTTTAATAATCTCTATTAACACATAACCGGTTTTTTCAAAATAATAGAAATTTGAGTTTCTTGGGTAAATACATATTTTAACGATGATTATGTACAACAAGTTACCTTGATACATTATCTAAAAGCACTACAAAGCTCAATTTCCCGTTCAAAACAACTTTGTAACTTTGAAGGATTCAACGTGATTTTGAATGTGTGTGGATGTCATGCAACAATTAAAAAAAAAAATATTTATGCGCGCCAAATAAATATTTGTATGTTTTTATACCTCTTCACAATGTCATAAGTTTGTTTACTTACATAAAAATATTATAATGGTGTAATTACTTCACGTATTTTTATTTGGATGTCGCTTAGGCGATTAATTATAATTAATGTGGTGAATTTATTTTTAGTACAACACGAACAACTCGTCGTGCTAATATGACCTAACTGCTTTGCCGAGAGTTCTTAAATAATCATAGAGAAATTGCAGTTAGGTATAACAAATCCACCCAAGCACGGGAAAATAGCAAGCTAATGTGGAAAAGGGTTGCAGAGAGAATAGGGTATTTTTGCCCCCTTGTACCTATTGTAACGTCTATTAATTGTATTAGTTATACCCAAAAAAGTAACCAATTTATCGTTGAAATTGGTCGTTTTTTTTAAAATTAAGTCTAACCAGGATCACGAAATCGTAATAAAAGAAAATGTAATGATAATGTACATACTCAATTGATTCAATTCCCGTATGGTCGTTAATATAATAAATACGTGTATTGAAGCGTATTTTACGATTTTACATTAAAAAAAAAACTAATGTATACCCACAGTGTATAGGTACCTAATTACATTTCGAGGTGGTAATAAAATCTATTTTTATTAAGTAAAACAATTTACCATTGACGCTGCAGTAGGTCCTCCTGTGCTTAATCCCATTTTAAAGTTTGCTTACTCTCGCGTAAAGTAGTGTAAAAACCAACTTGAAACGGATAGTAGTTATTGGTTTGGTTGGTTGGTCGCTCCATCTAGCCTGAGGAAACGTAAGGTAAACGGCAAACGCAAACGTAAGGTAGAAACCTTACGTTTGCCAATTCACGGTCTCCTCATAAGAACACGTCTACCCCAACCGTAAACAGACGGACGAATTTCGGAAATCTCTATTGGAAAATCTGCAGGAAATTGACATTATATCATACGGCAACACTGAACACTTGACTGTCAACGTCAAGTGTCATAGTCTTAAAGAGTATATGTGTTCTGTGGTCTTATGTCAAGTCAACAGATGAACAGAGAACAGACTACTACACTGTGTTTTTGTGGTTTTTACCAATTGTTTCTAATTATTGTTTTCGAATAATTGTTATTCGTTCCTGTGTTTTGCCCCTGTCTTGACTGACTTGGCTGGCATGGCCGTCCATAAAATGTATCCGCAATAACAACCTGTGTTATAAACATTCCAGTCAAAATGAATACTACAAAAAATGTGTATTGTCGCCTTTGCGCAGAGTTAAAACCACACATTGAACTCACAAACCTGCAGACTGACGAAGAGACGTGCCAGAAAGTCGTCAATAAACTGTCAAGATTCAATATAGTGATGGATTTCCAGGAAAATATATTGCCGAAGACTGTCTGCTTAATGTGTGTAAAATCCTTAGAGCAAGCATTTGCTTTCTTAACTGCGGTTGAAAAGGCGCAGGCATTTCTTAGTGACATTTATCTGGTCGAAACAAGATCTGTTAATAATGAGTGTTATGGAGCAACCACCTTTTATGTGCCTTCAGATGACGTTTTTGACGTTAAGGTTGAAAACAGTCGGGATCCCATGGATGTAAATGATAACGATGATGAAGAACTTGATAATGAGGACTTCTCTAATGTTCAGAATGATGACAGTTTTGATTTAGACAGTAAAAATGTTCATACCGAGAATAAGGACACAAGACAATATGCCTGCGTCATTGCTGAAGAAGAAATTGGTATAAAAGATGAAAGTGATAAATACACTGACATAAATAATATTAAAGATAGTGAATCTCTTAATTTAAGTAATGACTGTAGAGATAATCAATTCACCAATGTCGCAGAAAATTATTTGAATATCAAAGATGCTAAACTACCCTATGCTGTGGAAGAAAAACTCAGAAAAGATACATTAATAAGGGAACTCAATTCCGAACCAATGCCACCGTCAGACAATTCAGTTTATTCTGCAGATTGCATGAATAAACAAAATTATAGTAATGTGGACACCAATCCTCTGGATTCTGGTGTACCACATGAACAGGAACAACCCATTTGTAAACCAATCCCACCAAAACTATTGGATAGTTCAGTATATTCCGAAGACTACATAAACAAACAAATTAATAGATTAAGGACAGTACCCGTGCAATACTTAAAAAAGACCTGGATGGATTATGAATGGAAGTGTTCTCACTGCGAAACACTATTCTCAAATATCGAAGAGCTACAGAAGCATTCAATGCTTTACCATAATACTTGCAACGCTTACAAATGCACTGATTGCAAGATAAGGAAACAACGGCTCAACGCTTTCATCAAGCATGTCCGATCGCACAGAAAATACTTGCACTATTCGTGCTACAAATGCTTTGAGAAATTCCCTAAATCAATGGGAACCATAAATCATATTAACCACGAGAACTCTAAACACGTTTGCTTAGGATGCAATACTCCTTTTTCTAGTAACACCGAATTAGAAGAACATGTCAACAAGTATTATAAAATACTATGGAGAAAGAACACTTCTATCAATAGTGATAATTTAACTTGCAGTATATGCAAAAAGGTTTACACACACATTACAGCTTTGAGGAACCATTTGTATACACACAAGGAAAAGAAACGAGACCGTGTCTGCGACAGATGTGGCAAATGTTTCGATAGTAAACAGAGTTTAAAAATTCACTTGCAGACACATATTGAAAAGATTTTATATCAATGTGAAATTTGTAAAACTACCTTCAAAAGTGTATACTCGCTGAGAAGCCATGCGAGCATACACTCTGGAATCAAACCATTCACCTGTGATGTCTGCAGTAAATGTTTTAGAACCAAAAGTCAGATTACAAATCACATGAAATTCCACACAGACTATTTTCCTATTACTTGCACAGTTTGTAACAAAAAATTTCGTACAGACAATAATTTACAAAATCATATGCTTCAGCATACTGGAGAAAAACCATTTTCTTGTGACATTTGTCCGAGAGACTTCACAAATCTGCCTAATCGTAACAAACATATGAGACGTAGACATGGTATTGAGATGGCAAAGAAGAGAAAGCCTATTATAAAACGGCAAACAGCTGATGAACCGAATTCCTCTGACCTGGCTACCGGGGAGACTAAATTAGCAGATGTAGACAAAATGAATGAATGGAAAAACAAAATTATGGAACATAGAAAAAGTCAAAGGGCAAACAACAAGAATAAAAAGAGAAAGTAATTAACAAGCAATGCAACGAAAATTGATATTTATTACATCTGGAACTAGTAGACTGAGTTCCAAACGTCGAGATCCGAAATCTCTCTCTTAGACATCGGAAGACGAATTCTGGAACTTTACAGGCAGGAGACCTGGCAAGGCGCGGTGATAGCAGGTGGAGAAAGACAGTAATCGAGAACTGGAAGACGAAGTCGATGGCGAAATGGGCGAACGACAACGTTGCCATCGCGGGTTGAACCTGGATGAGGCTGGCACAGGAGCGTGGGGATTGGCACAAGAAAAGAGAGGCCTATGCCTGGCTGTGGATGAAGTCGGGCTCTGGAAGATGTTCATTACATCTGGAACTAACTAATCTATTGAGAAGGGTCAGTATAGACAAATCTGAAACAGTCCGCATCAAAAATATGTTTTAAATGTCGTGATTCGTCATGGCTCAGTTGCTAAGGGGACGCTGTCATGCAAGAGGTTTTATGAAAGATTGTTTAACAACCTCCTTAGGAGAGAATCAATCCCCAATTACATGGAACATGAACATAACTGGCGAAATGAAGGTTTACCATAGGTGTACCTCTGCTTAACCCTTCAGAAATTACAGGCGCGATGTTATGTTATAGGAGAGTACATGGAAGCAGTAATAGGCAACGATAGATTGTAAGTTACTTAAAACAGCGTGATTATAATCATTTGTTGTAATAAAACTTTTTTTTTTAGTTCACAGTTATCTTTTTTTTACATCTTGGTAAACAAGAGTAGTGGTGGGCCAGTGGCAACGGGCCCGACTTACGAGTAACTCGACGCCCTGGTACGGACGCTGACTGCAAATCGAATGCATCACCCTCGGTCATCGGTAACGGGGCTGTATACCACGCGGAAATGTGCAGGTCAAGGCTTTTTAAGCGCTAAGATTATACTATAAACTGGAGCTTTCCTAGCTGTAAAAAAAAGATCGAGGTCAAGGCTTTTTTAGCGCTAAGACCCTCCACGATCGCGATATATGCAGTCTCAGCGAATATTTCGTAGAAACCGACGCGACGACGACGTGGGGATACATCGAGATGTGGTCGCGGTGGACAAGGGCCTCACCCCGCTTTGAGCGAGATCAGGCGCAGGGCCAATGGCTTAAAGTGCTTTCCGAGGCACGGGGGTAAAAAAAAAATATATAGTTAGGTACCCAAATCATAACAACCTTGCACAATCTTTTCAAATAAGCAGTAAAGGTAGGTAAAATGTTTGTTTGGTATGTATCGGTAGGTACTTAGTTTGGTTGTTAACACGAACAGATTCTTTCTGTTCCCTATAAGTACTAGTTTAAACTGTATCACGGTGGAACAGTTTTCCTCGTTCTCGTACTTATAGTAGCAGACTTGTGACAAAATGTTCACACCGCCAACTTCCAAATTCTGAGCTTCTGCTAAGAAAATCTCAATAACCCTGCCCGACCTGGGAACCCAGGACCCCTACGCACGACGACTACGAGACCAACTATACAATGCGTGCAAAGTGTAGGCAAAGTAAAAGCAATGCGTGCCGAAAATTCGTATATTTTGTCCGCTACAAAGTTATCGTGCTTATGTGGTGGTCACATCAGCGGCTACATTATTTTTTTATTGTACAGCCAACCGCAATTAATGATAGGAAATTGCTTTTTTGGGAATGACATCTCGCAGTTCAACCTAGGAGGTTGTGGATCGCTTAACCGGGCTTGCCTGTGGGTGGGTGCCTCAATAAATCACGGCCTCCAGCTAGGGCTTAAAAATCTTTAAAACTACGCTATGGGCAAAACTCGAAAAAACATTGACATTGGCTACACCTTTATGTGTGGTAATAATGAGGGCGATGTCGTAGTGCAACTGCAAGAGTTACCTCTGATGAGTGGTCGACTGTAATAACCGTGCGATAACTGGGACCTGGGACACAGAACTTAGTATAATGTACTCTGTGCACAGAACTAAGTAACTGATCGCGAATGAACACGTCATCTGCGTGCATCGTGCTATAGCGGGATTCTTCGTGGCGATGTACGCAGGCTATTTTATTGATCAGGCTTATAATAAAATCCTACTATAATATTATAAACGTGAAAGTTTGTATGGATGGATGTTTGTTACCTACTCTTTCACGCAAAAACTATGGAACGGATTTGGCACACCGATGGTTTATAACCAGGATTAACATAAAGGATACTTTTTATCCCGATATTCCCACGGGATTGAAACTTATGCAGATGAAACCGCGGGGCGCAGCTAGTTATTCATAAAACATTGAAATAAAATTGACTAAGCTTTTAACACTTTATTTGACTGGGGATTGGATTTAGAATTATGGAAATAATCATCAGACTACAACAGTCCACTGCTGGACATAGGCCTCCCCAATTGTACGCCAATCAGCTCGATTGCCATCCGGCTGCTACCAGCCACCCTGCGAAGATAGTCGCTCATGTAGCCTGAGAGTCCTACCTTATGTTTGGCAATTCACGGTCTCCTCTAACACGTCTACCCCAACCGTAAACGGACGGACGAATTTCGGAAATCTATTGGAAAATCTGCAGGAAATTGACATTATATCATATGGCAACACTTGACTGTCAAGTGTCATTGTCTTATGTCAACAGACTACTAAACTCTGTTTTTGTTTTTACCTATTTTTTCTAATGAATGTTTTCGAATAATTGTTAGGTATTCGTTCCTGTGTTTTGCTCCTGTCTTGACTGAATTGGCTGGCATGGCCGTCCATAGAATGAACCTGCAATAACAACCTGTGTTATAAACATTCCAAAACCAGTCAAAATGAATACTCCAAAAAATATGTATTGTCGCCTTTGCGCAGAGTTAAAACCACACATTGAACTCACAAACCTGCAGACTGACGAAGAGACGTGCCAGAAAGTCGTCAATAAACTGTCAAGATTCAATATAGTGATGGATTTCCAGGAAAATATACTGCCGAAGACTGTCTGCCTAATGTGTGTAAAATCCTTAGAACAAGCATTTGCTTTCTTAACTGCGGTAGACAAGGCGCAGGCATTTCTTAGTGACATTAATCAGGTCGAAACAAGATCTGTTAATAATGAGTGTTATGGAGAAACCACCTTTCATGTGCCTTCAGATGACGTTTTTGACGTTAAAGTTGAAAACAGTCAGGATCCAATGGATGTAAATGATAATGATGATGAAGAACTTGATAATGAGGACTTCTCTAATGTTGAGAATGATAATGGTAACAATTTAGACCGTGAAAATGTTCCTACCGAGAATAAGGACACAAGACAATATACCTATGTCATTTCCTATGTCATTGCTGAAGAAGAAATTGATATAAAAGATAAAACTGATGAATACACTAACATAAATAATATTAAAGATAATGAATCTCTTAATTTTAGTAATGACTGTAGAGATAATCAATTCACCAATGTCAAAGGAAATGATTTGAATATCAAAGACGCTAAACTACCCTCTGCTGTGGAAGAAAAACTCAGCAAAGATACATTAATAACGGAACTCAATCCCGAACCAATCCCACTGTCAGGCAATTCAGTTTATTCTGCAGATTGCATGAATAAACAAAATGATAGTAATGTGGACAACAATCCTCTGGGTTCTGGTGTACCACATGAACAGGAACAACCCATTTGTAAACCAATCCCACCAAAATTATTGGATAGTACAGTATATTCCGAAGACTACATAAATAAACAAATGAATAAATTAAGGGCAGTACCCGTGCAATACTTAAAAAAAACATGGATGGATTATGAATGGAAGTGTTCTTACTGCGAAACACTATTCTCAAATATCGAAGAGCTACAGAAGCATTCAATGCTTTACCATAATACTTGCAACGCTTACAAATGCACTGATTGCAAGATAAGGAAACAACGGCTTAGCGCTTTCATCAAGCATGTCCGATCACATAGAAAATACTTGCATTATTCATGCTATAAATGCTTTGAGAAATTTCCTAATTCAATGGGAACCATAAATCATATTAATCACGAGAACTCTAAACACGTTTGCTTAGGATGCAACACTCCTTTTTCTAGTAACACCGAATTAGAAGAACATGTCAACAAGTATTATAAAATACTATGGAGAAAGAACACTTCTATCAATAGTGATAATTTAACTTGCAGTATATGCAAAAAGGTTTACGCACACATTACAGCTTTGAGGAACCATTTGTATACACACAAGGAAAAGAAACGAGACCGTGTCTGCGACAGATGTGGTAAATGTTTCGATAGTAAACAGAGTTTAAGAATTCACATGCAGACACATAACGAAAAGATTTTATATCAATGTGAAATTTGCAAAACTGCCTTCAAAAGTGTATACTCCCTACGAAGCCATGCGAGCATACACTCTGGAATCAAACCATTCACCTGTGATGTCTGCAGTAAATGTTTTAGAACCAAAAGGCAGGTTAAAAATCACATGCAAGTCCACATGGACTATTTGCCTATTATTTGCACACTTTGTAAAAAAAAATTTCGTACAGACAAATATTTACAAAATCATATGCTTCAGCATACTGGAGAAAAACCATTTTCTTGTGACATTTGTCCGAGAGACTTCACAAATCTGGCCAATCGTAACAAACATATGAGGCGTAGACATGGTATTGAGATGGCAAAGAAGAGAAAGCCTATTATAAAACGGCAAACAGCTGATGACCCGACTTCCTCTGACCTGGCTACCGAGGAGACTAAATTTGCAGATGTAAACAAAATGGAAAGGAAAAACAAAATTATGGGACAAAGAAAAAGTCAACGGATAAACAACAAGCTTAAAAAAGAGAAAGTAATTAACAAGGAATGCAACGAAAATTGATGTTTATTACATCTGGAACTAGTAGACTGAGTTCCAAAAGTCGAGATCCGAAATCTCTCTTTTAGAAATCGGAAGACGAATTGTGGAACTTTACAGGCAGGAGACCTGGCAAGGCGCGGTGATGGCAGGTGGAGAAAGACAGTGATCGAGAACTGGAAGACGAAGTCGATGGCGAAATGGGCGAACGACAACGTTGCCATCGCGGGTTGAACCTGGATGAGGCTGGCACAGGAGCGTGGGGATCGGCGCAAGAAAAGAGAGGCCTATGCCTGGCTGTGGGTGAAGTCGGACTCTGGAAGATATTCATTACATCTGGAACTAACTAATCTATTGAGATGGGTCAGTATGGACTAATCTGAAACAGTCAGCATGAAAAATAGGTTTTAAATGTCGTGATTCGTCATGGCTCAGTTGCTAAGGGGACGCTCTCATGCATGAGGTTTTATGAAAGGATGTTTAAAACCTCCTTAAGGGAGAATCAATCCCCAATTACATGGAACATGAACATAACTGGCGAAATGAAGGTGTACTATAGGTGTACCTCTGCTTAACCCTTCAGCGATTACAGGCGCGAACATGTTATGTTATAGGAGAGTACATGGAAGCAGTAATAGGCAACGATAGATTGTAAGTTACTTAAAACAGCGTGATTATAATCATTTGTTGTAATAAAACTTTTTTTTTTAAATTCACAGTTATCTTTTTTTACATCTTGGTAAACAAGAGTAGTGGTGGGCCAGTGGCAACGGGCCCGACTTACGAGTAACTCGACGCCCTGGTACGGACGCTGACTGCAAATCGAATGCATCACCCTCGGTCATCGGTATTGGGGCTGTATACCCCGCGGAAATGTGCAGGTCAAGGCTTTTTTAGCGCTAAGACCCACCACGATCGCGATATATGCAGTCTCAGCGAATATTTCGTAGAAACCGACGCGACGACAACGTGGGGATGCATCGAGATGTGGTCGCGGTGGACAAGGGCCTTACCCCGCTCTGAGCTAGATCAGGCGCAGGGCCAACGGCTTAAAGTGCTTTCTGAGGCACGGAGGTATAAAAAAATATATATATTTACCCAAATCTTAAAAACCTTGCACAATCTTTTCAAATAAGCAGTAAAGGTAGGTAAAATTTTTGTTTGGTATGTGTCAGTAGGTACTTAGTTTGGTTGTTAACACGAACAGATTCACTCTGTTCCCTATACTAGTTTAAACTGTATCACGGTGGAACAGTTTTCCTCGTTCTCGTACTTATCTACTTTCAAATTCCGAGCTGCTGCTAAGAAATTCCCAATGGAAAATGCCGATAACCCTGCCCGACCTGTGAACCCAGGACCCCCACGCACGACGATTTCGAGACCAACTATACCTAGTCTTGCCATAAATATTGTCACGAAGAAAAAATTTTTTTATTTATTACGAATAATATTTATTACTTTTACAGTGTGTTAGTTTAATACATAAATATAAAACAATTTAAAATATAAAAAGCTTATTCGAAGTGGTCTCCATTGGCTGCAATACAGTCCTTTAAACGTTGAGGCCCGTTATCAATTGAAGCACGCACTCTTTCTATGGGAAAATTCTTCATTGCCAATCGTATGGATTGTTTTAGGGACTCCAAATTATCATGGCGTTTAGAGCAAGCCGTACTCTCTAAAACTGACCATATATCATAATCCAGCGGATTAAGATCGGGACTAGACGACGGCCAGTCTTCAGCTCTGATGTAGTCCGAAACGTTCACTTCCAACCAAAACTGCGTGGACCAAGCTTTATGACCCGGCGCCGAGTCTTGTTGGAAGGACCATACTTGGTTCTTGAACATGGTGTTGTGAAGGGGCTTAACTACCTTCTCAAGAATGGTATCTTGATATACTTGTGCCGATGTTTTGATTCCTTTTTCACAAAAATATGGCTCAGTCACTCCTTCAACCAAAAACCATCACTGAAGTCTGATAATGCCCACGTTGCACTCTGTCGACTAATTGGGAAGCTTCCTTAGAGCTTTGAGCACAATTGTAAAGATTTTCTCATCCGTAAACAAAATTTTTCTTTGACCTCCCTTTGCGTACCGCTTCAGTAGTTGTTTCGATTTTACCACCCTATTCTTTTTTAAATTATCAGTTATAAAATGACCAGTGCGTCTCTTATAGGCTGCAAGTCCTAAGTCATCTTTTAAAATACGCGAAATGGTTCTGGGTGCTATCTTCATCTCCCGAGATAAAATCTTTTGCTTTCGGGCAGGATTTCTTCGAATTCTTTCCCTTACTGCTTTGACCACCTTTTTCGTACGAACACTACGTGGATGGCCAGATCTTTTTCTGTCACAAACAGAGGAGGTCTCATTGTACCTATTAATAGCCCGGTACACAAACATTTGACTAATACCAAGCGTATGGAGAGTTTTAAAAATTGCATTTGGCTCCATACCAACTTTGTGTAATGTAATCATAGCGATTCGATTCTCTTTATCACCCCACTCCATTTTAATATCGCAAAATATTGTACAATGTATTGGCGCCAAAATTAGAAAATGCAATGAACAATCATATAAAAATGACAGATTCCAAATTCAAATGTAATATCTTTCTTATTTTTAATTGTAACAGTATTTATGGCCAGACTGTGTATAATTCATGTGTTAGATATTTCATTTTGATATAATTATAATATTAGAATATTGTTTGTTGGATATTGGCATCTGTCACATTTACGAAGCTTGGGACCAATGTCATAATAAAAGCAAACAAGTAGGACATCTTCATACATTCGCACCGCGCACGGTTTGTATGTGAGCGCGCTCGTACGTATGCGTCGTCGAACGCACACACTGACAAAATTGATCGCTGCTGAAGGTGTGCCGTCCTGGCTGTGACGCCGTACGGTAATATCGCCCGTAATAAATAATTTGTACGTGTACCTACCTACCTCCTTTAACTACAAAGATGGCTACAAATTCGAATAGCTATAGAAAATATTGATATTTAATTTTGTATAGAGCAAATGCCTACACCATTTTCATGGTAAGTAAATGAAAAAGTAAAAAATACTTTATAGTGTAAAAAATACAACTTCATAATCATTTCATTTTATTTGAAGAAATACATGATTCAGTAAAACCACGTTTTTATTAGTCATATTTCGATCGTAATTTTTCAAATAACTAAACAGATAACATGACGTAGGCAATGAAAAAAATGTAGTCAGCTCCTGGTCTAATTAAATAATTAAAAAAAACTTTGTGTTAAAGGCTGATGCGTACCCTACAGGGGAACATTGTTTTGTATAGAGATTGACTATGCATTTTTGACGATTGAATAAAGTATAATAATAATAATAATAATAAGTAAGTAGTAAGTAGTACTTACTACCGATGACCGCAAGAAGGTATGGCAAAGCAAGGAGCTTCACGGGCGCTTCTATCGGGCTCTTCATGAGCCCGGTGTAGATTTCTTAGCGTCCGTATCCTGGCTGCGTTTCAGTGACCTCTTCGGGGAAACTGAAGGTTTTGTCTGTGCAATTATGGACGAAGTTATCTTGACGAATAACTACCGGAGACATATTATGAAGGACGGGACGGCTGACGTGTGTCGGGCATGCCACCGTCCGGGTGAGTCCATCAGACATATTATCTCTGGTTGTTCTCGTCTGGCTAACAGCGAGTACTTGCACAGGCATAACCAAGTAGCCAGGATTATTCACCAACAACTTGCTTTGAAATATAAACTTGTCGACTCTGAGGTACCGTATTACAAGTATGTGCCCGACCCAGTTCTCGAAAATGACCATGTCACGTTGTACTGGGATCGGTCTATCATCACTGACAGGACTGTTGTCGCCAACAAACCTGATATAGTGGTGATAGATCGATTAGTGCGCCGCGCAATGATTGTTGATGTTACCATTCCACATGACGGGAACCTCGTGAAAGCTGAGAAAGATAAACAAATGAAATATCTTGACTTAGCACGCGAGGTTGTTGACATGTGGAATGTGAGCTCAACTGTCATTGTGCCGATTGTCGTATCGGCCAATGGCCTGATGGCCGACAGCCTCGATCAACATCTATCGAGGCTCTCGTTAGGCGGTTGGATCAAGGGCCTGATTCAGAAGGCAGTACTCCTCGATACGGCTCGCATTGTGAGGAGGTTTCTATCTCTGGAGCCCTAACCACCGGTAGCTTGGACCCTGCTCCCGACACCGGTGGATCACTATTTTTTTATATTTTTAAATGTTTTTTTTATTTTTTTATTTAATCATACTAATATTTAAAAATGTAACAAAATAAGACGACTAAATAAATAAACGACATAATAATAATATTAAGCTAGCAACACCAACGTCAACGTCAACGTCAACGTCTCTTTTGTCATCTGTTCACAATTTCCTAATATACATATAATTTTTAGAAGCAGTTTTTATATTTATATATCCGTAAAACCATATCAGAAAATCCAATATTATCAATACATAAACATAATTTTATATAAATACAATGAACAGAAACAAAAACTCGCATCGAAAACTGCCGATCCGGAGGTGACATCTGTCATGTCACCTCCGATAAAAACGTGAAAATGAAATGTTGAAAATGTTGACGAGATCAGCAGCTCGCCGTGCACGCCTACCACCTCCGGAGTCGTCGCTCAGCCCCGCCCTGCCGCCGCCGGAATCCAGCCCCATCGAGAGTGCTGTGACACCGGCCGTAGCAGTTGCGTCGAGCTCGAGCGACGAATATTTTTCCCCGCCGACGTCGCCAACACCTGTACGTCGGCAGGGGAGAGGCCGGCCACCGAGGAGCTTGGGACTTAGGGGCCATCTGGCCCCGAGCCGGGTCCCCGCTGCCGGTGTTTGTGTGCAGCGCATGAGATGGACTCAGTCTATGAACGAGAACGTCATGCGCGCATACTACGGGTCTACAGAGGGGGGAACTAACCTCACTGCGTACCGTGATAGGTTGCTGTCTCTGTTCCAGGAACTGGAACCAACCGTCAACGTCTCGGCCCAACGACTGTCGGATCAGGTGCGGGTCATCCAACGCAATCACAGGTTGGACGACATAGCACTTGATAGGCTGCGCTCAGAGGTACTGAACAACCAAATCGTCTCGACTCTGGCACAAACCGCGGCACAAGCGTCAACTATTGATGCCATCCCGCCGCGGTCCAATCGTGTTGAAGAAGATGATGATAGGGTTGACACAGTAAGTAGCCAGTACAACGTCCGACTGAGGAGCGCACTGGAAGATGCGTTTCGCGAGTATAGGTCCACTCCAACCGAACTTAGACCCCGAATACCACGGCTACCTATGCACAAAAAAAATAGGGCGCTAGTGTGTGCCTTGGACTCGCAGCTCAAGAATTTCTTCGAGAGCAGCGAGGATCTCGTTGATACACACTCGATCTTGTATTGCGCGGCTGTGGCGGCATGTCGTTTAGCTAACGTCAAGTTTCCAAATTGTGACGCAGCTACTCGACCAAAACCAGCCGTACCAGCCTGGCGATACAGGATCGAGCGTCGTATCGATGGGGCCAGGATACTCATCGGTAAACTATACTGCTTCAGGGAGGGCAACACACGACCACGAGTGATGCGCTTTGTAAGACAGGCATTTTCGGGGACTGGAATCAGCCCTCGGGAATACATGTCCAATGTCACAGAGCGCATCGACTTCCTGAAGCAGAAAGTTTGTGCATGGGCGAGTCGTATTCGGCGGTATAAGCGGCGGGTTGATCGGTACACGCAGAATCGCATGTTCCAGAGCGATGAGAGGTGGGTATATAGAACTTGGGAGCGACCTGAACAAAACGTGACGGACGTGTGCCGCCCGGATGATGCCACCACTAGTGCATTCTGGCGCAGCATCTGGTCGGTGCCCGTCTGTCACGCTGAGGGTGGCTGGATGCGCGATATCGAGCGAGGTGTGGAACTATACCAGAAATGGAACCAGTCATAATTACGCCATTAGACGTAGCCAAAGCAGTCCGTCCGTTACCGAATTGGAAATCACCGGGACCGGACGGACTGCATAACTTTTGGTTAAAATGGCTAATTAGTTCACACACTTGCCTGGCATCTCAGTTCCAGTCATCCTTAGAGTCTGGGTCACTACCACAGTTTCTAACAACAGGCGTTACCCACCTGCTCCATAAGTCAGGTAGTCCCGCGGAACCCAAGAATTATAGACCGATCACGTGTTTGTCGACGGTTTATAAACTTCTTACATCCATTTTGAGAGCGAAAATTAACACACACATTGACAGTTACTCGATTATGTCTGTCTCTCAAAATGGATGTAGGAATGGGTCCCGCGGTACTAAGGAGCTACTCCTCATAGACATGGCCATTAGCCAACAGGTTCGCCGATCCCGCAAGGATATGTCGACATGCTGGATAGATTATAAGAAGGCCTACGACTCGGTGCCACATACATGGCTCATGAGGGTGCTGGAGTTGTACAAGATAGATGCAACTCTACGCACCTTCCTTGAGTCGTGTATAAGACAGTGGAAGACGGTCCTTCGCTATCCAGGGTGTCGACAGATCCAGGGGAATGATGAGCCTGTATGGATTAAGCGGGGAATATTTCAGGGCGACAGTTTGAGTCCACTTTGGTTCTGCTTAGCCCTGAATCCTCTAAGCACACTGCTGGAGGACTCAGGTCTAGGCTACCGGTTGAAGAGAGGTGGTCAGGTCATATCTCACCTCCTCTACATGGATGATTTGAAACTCTTTGCCCCTAACAAATTGCATCTGATGGAGCTACTGAAGGTAACTGAAACTTTCAGTAGTGCCATCTGGATGGAATTTGGTGTGGACAAATGTGCAGTCATGCATGTAAAGGGGGGGGAGATTATGGAATCCGAGGGAATTCCACTTTCGGATTCCATACACCTTAGATCCCTCTCCTCACTCGAAAGCTATAAGTATTTGGGTATGTCGGAAGCGTTAGGCATCAACGATGCTGACATGAAGCAATCGTTGAAGGAGCGCTTCTTTTGTCGCCTGAAGAAGGTATTAATTAGTCTTCTTTCGGGCGGAAATAAGGTGCGCGCCTTCAATGGTTGGGTAATGCCGGTTTTGATGTACTCTTTTGGCATACTCAAATGGACTCAGACTGAACTCGACGCCCTAGATAGAAGGGTCCGTACACTGCTGACCGCAAACCGGATGCATCACCCACGATCATCGGTGATGAGACTGTATATCCCGCGGAAGTGTGGGGGTCGAGGATTTTTAAATGCGAAAACCCTCCACAACCGCGAGGTGTGCAGTCTCAGGGAATATTTTTTAAAAGCCGAAGTGGGTATGCACCGTGATGTGGTCGCAATGGACAAGGGCCTCACCCCGCTCTCCATGGCGAAAGAGAACTGGCGCAAACCTGTAGTACTTACTACCGATGACCGCAAGAAGGTATGGCAAAGCAAGGAGCTTCACGGGCGCTTCTATCGGGCTCTTCATGAGCCCGGTGTAGATTTCTTAGCGTCCGTATCCTGGCTGCGTTTCAGTGACCTCTTCGGGGAAACTGAAGGTTTTGTCTGTGCAATTATGGACGAAGTTATCTTGACGAATAACTACCGGAGACATATTATGAAGGACGGGACGGCTGACGTGTGTCGGGCATGCCACCGTCCGGGTGAGTCCATCAGACATATTATCTCTGGTTGTTCTCGTCTGGCTAACAGCGAGTACTTGCACAGGCATAACCAAGTAGCCAGGATTATTCACCAGCAACTTGCTTTGAAATATAAACTTGTCGACTCAGAGGTACCGTATTACAAGTATGTGCCCGACCCAGTTCTCGAAAATGACCATGTCACGTTGTACTGGGATCGGACTATCATCACTGACAGGACTGTTGTCGCCAACAAACCTGATATAGTGGTGATAGATCGATTAGTGCGCCGCGCAATGATTGTTGATGTTACCATTCCACATGACGGGAACCTCGTGAAAGCTGAGAAAGATAAACAAATGAAATATCTTGACTTAGCACGCGAGGTTGTTGACATGTGGAATGTGAGCTCAACTGTCATTGTGCCGATTGTCTTATCGGCCAATGGCCTGATGGCCGACAGCCTCGATCAACATCTATCGAGGCTCTCGTTAGGCGGTTGGATCAAGGGCCTGATTCAGAAGGCAGTACTCCTCGATACGGCTCGCATTGTGAGGAGGTTTCTATCTCTGGAGCCCTAACCACCGGTAGCTTGGACCCTGCTCCCGACACCGGTGGATCACTATTTTTTTATATTTTTAAATGTTTTTTTTTTTTTTTTTTTTATTTAATCATACTAATATTTAAAAATGTAACAAAATAAGACGACTAAATAAATAAACGACATAATAATAAAATAATAAGCTAGCAACACCAACGTCAACGTCAACGTCTCTTTTGTCATCTGTTCACAATTTCCTAATATATAATTTTTAGAAGCAGTTTTTACTCAATACTCAATACTCAATACTTTATTGCATTCCACATGTAGTACTTAGGTGGTAAAACTTAAAATTAGATCACATGGACCCTGTCGGGCACAGCAAATAAGTGAGTTAGGAGAGAGGAAGCACTTGTAAATTATAATTATTATACAGTAGGTAGGTAATTTCTAAGATAAACTAATAGTAGGTATTTATAATATAGAATATAAATAGGTATCTATTGGGAGATCTTGTAATAATTAATAAATATAATATAAATGTAATGTAATGTGTGTATGTAGTGTATAATATAATATATATATAGACTCAGGATGGCCTATATCAGAATCTTCCATGTTTCACGTGGGTCAGAAACTCGAACAAAGTCACGAATTGATTCTCCAATGATTTATTTCTCCTTAACTTCACAGATTAACAAAATATAACGCTAACACTCTTTAATTAGGCATAGAAAACGATACTAAATTAAATCAACTTAGAAACTGTTAAAGATGGCGTCGGAAGTAAGCGATTCGTCGAGCGCGTGGTGCGTTGGCGGTTCTCGATTCCGAAGTGAATGAGATGGCCGCCCCGCTCCCACCGGTGTGACGTTCCGCAAGAATGGCAGCTGACAGACAGCTGACATATGTCATGCTGCCATTCTGTTCCGACGTCGTCGACAGCAAACGTCAAATGTCATGTGTCGCGCCGTCACGGCCGGACTGACATTCGACCGTTCTCGGGCGTAGAGCTAACGTTGTCCTAAAACAGGCAATTTTATTATTTCATGGTTAGCTGCTCGTCCAGCCTGACAAGCAACACAGCACTAATTCTGACAAATGTCAGAAGCAACATTATGAAACCATGTATCCCTTCGACCATTATGAATAATGGACCGGATGACATCTCACAAGCTGGACAACACAACCCGGACCGGACGAGTGTGTCCTTTCGACCAGCTTCAATGCATGGACCGGACGACACTGTCCCTTCGACCAGATCACAGACAGAGTTTAGACAAGTGTGTCCCTTCGACCAGCCCCAATGGCTTGGACCGGACGGCACTGTCCTATCGACCAGATCACAGACAGGGTCTAGACAAGTGTGTCCCTTCGACCAGCCCCAATGGCATGGACCGGACGGCACCGTCTTTGCGACCAGTTATAACACAGCATTTTAAATACAAAGGAACAGAAATGTGGCATACCTATAAGTTACGGACAATCTTGCTCATTTTGAATTTCGACTTCATCTAGTGCGCCGGGATCAGAGTACACACTGAGTGTATCTGACCCGGCAGTAAGGGTAACTGAATTTGCCGAGACAGTGTCAGAGTCTGTGTTCGACCTTTCATCTCTAATATTTAGGTCATCGCCTCCCTGAATTGGGCTTTGTGGTAGCATGACATCACTACTGGATTCTAATTGCTCCGCATCTTCCGGCGCCGTCTCGGCCTCCTCATCGTTCAACAAACAGGTAGTGACTTCAAGCAACCCAGCGTGTCCCTGAGGCACTGCGCGCAAACTCTCGTGTGCGTATTTATAAGTGCGGTGTGAACCACTTACAGTTTTCAGCTCGTAGCGATCATTCTCTAACACGGAGGTAATAACGAACGGTCCCCTAAACTTTCTATCTAGTTTAGTTTGATTTCGTTCACTGTTCTTAATAAAAACAAAATCACCCTGAGCAAATGGTTTAATGGTGGCACGGCCCCGGTTAAACCTTAGAGTATCCGCCGCGGCTGCCTTTTGAATATTTTCCGATGCACTTTCTCGAATGGACTCTAAATCTAAACGGTTATTTCGCTCATCAGAATGTGAAGATATCTGGGACATACCTAATGATTCTGCACGTATCCCGAACATCAGTTCCGTAGGTGAGTACTTAGTAACAGCCGATTTTGTACTGTTGAGCGCTAGTTGTATATTGCCTAACTCATCGCGCCATGTCTTATTGGGGTCGTTTTCGACTATTGTGAGCAAGCTTTTTAGTGTTCGCATAACTCGCTCAACTTGTCCGTTAGCCCTGCTGGAGCCGGTTGCAATGAAATGCAGATCAATTTTATAATTTTTGCAAACGTTTCTAAATTCACTACTCACATAGCATCGGCCCTGATCAGCAATTACGCGTGCAGGAGCCCCAAAAAGACAAACAGCCTTTTCGAGAGCTCGCACCGCGCTACTTGCATCTAGTGATATTGTGTGTTCTAGCAGGACATACTTAGTAAACGCGTCTATTATGACTGAACAATACTCTTTCCGGTCGCTCTTACCACTAAGCTTCCCGGTAAAGTCTATGTGGATTGTGTGCCATGGCACAGATAGTTTTGGGATCGAATGTAACTGAATGGGTTGAGCGCCTGATGGTCCCTTCGATGCTTTGCAAACTATGCAGGAGTCAATAAACTTACGAACGCACTTGGACATTTGCGGGAACCAGTATTGTTCGTAGAGTTTATCTAGAGTCTTATCACTACCAAGGTGTTGAATTTCGTTATGGACGTGGTTGATAAGAGTCCAAATCAGTGAGCGTGGAACGACCGGTAACCAAGAAATTGTTTTGTTGCGCCCAACCTTTCTATACAGGATACCATCCCTAACATCGTCAGTATGTGCTACTGTTTCCGGCAAGTCACCGTTATTATGTTTACTAATCAAGTCTTGGATTTCGCTATCGCGTTTTTGTTCAACTGAGAGCCATCCTTGATGTAGCTCAACAAACTGGACACTTTTAGTAGTAGGGGTTTGGGACGAAGACGCGCCAGCATCTGACTGAAGGTTACGGGAAAAGAAGTCTGCATGTTCCATACTACGGCCTTCACGATATACTATCTCAAAGTCGTAGGCTTGTAGGAAAGCCCACCAACGATGCACGCGAGGTGTCAGATCAACCTTAGATTTTGATGCTTTGAGCGAATTGCAATCAGTGTAAACTACAAAATGTCGGCCGTACAAATAATGCCGAAAATGTTCTACCGCTCGTACGACAGCCAAGGTCTCTAATTCGTACGAGTGGTAGCGAGATTCTACCTCAGATGTACGCCGGCTGAAGTACTCCACAACATGGGGTAAGTTATTCGCTCTTTGTATAAGGATCGCACCATAACCTTCGGCGCTCGCGTCTGTGTGCAACTCGACCGGCAATTCAGGATTAAAAATCGTTAAAACTGGTTCTGAAGTTAGTATTTTAACCACATTTCTACGGATATCTTCATGTTTATCGGTCCAATTAATGGGGCCTTTTAGTTTAGTTAACGGGTATAACGGTCCAACAACATTTGTAAACCCAGGTATAAATTTCCTAAAATATGACGCGAGTCCGAGAAACTGGCGAACCTGCGTAGCTGTATGTGGTGATGGTGCTTCGACTAATGCTTGAATTTTGCGGGAATTGGGTCTAATTTCCCCAGACTGTAAGGAATAACCTAGATAGTCTACTTTTTGTTTCATGAACTTGCACTTCCGAAGGTTAAATGAAAAACCTGCCGCAGTTAAGGCTTGTAAGGCCTCATCTAGGCGGTCTAAACCTTGCGAAATATTGGAAGAATAACAAAGTACATCGTCCATATAGATGAGAGGCCTGTCATTAAGGTGTTGTAGTGCTTTTGTGATACAACGCTGGTACACAGAAGGTGCGTTGCGTAAACCGAAAGGCATCGCGAGGTACTCATATTGGCCCTCCGGAGTGACGAATGCAGTCATCTCAATTGAATCGGGGTGAATTAAAATTTGGTGAAATCCGCTAGCCATATCTAATGAGGAGAAGTAGTTGGCTCCACTGAGCTGGTCTATCTGTTCCTCGATGCGAGGCAAGGGATAGTGTTCCGGCTGTGTGTTGGAATTCAGTTCCCGATAATCAACGCACATTCTGTCGGTATTATCCTTTTTCTTTACGAGGAGTATCGGACTTGCAAAGGGAGAGGAACTCTCACGAATTATACCGGCATCTAACAATAGTTGTATTTTTTCTCGGACTATTTGCTTCTCTATAGGTGCTAGTCGATAGGGAGACCTTCGAACTATTTTATGAGGATCTATCAATTTAATGCTCAACTGCCCTGTAGTAACGCGCCTAGTAGGTATACCGTCTATAAAATAGTCTGAATATTTACTAATTATTTTTGACAGCAGCATTTTATCTTCACCTTCTAAGTCAGTATCGATTGAAGAAATATCAAAATCTGCCGATTTAGTTTCACAATCGCATTGCAGACTCTGATGCGGTTTCTTTGACATTAATTTGAAATCGTAAAATGTCATCAAAATGATCTTGCATTAATTTGGGTTTCGCAAATCTAGCTAGCAAAGTTTCTTTAACTGCAGCCCATGTTAATTCCTTGAGGTTCATTCTGGTCAAGTGGGTCGCTGCGCGACCTTTGAGCGCCTTAGTAAGTGCCATCAACAGATCAACACCTACAAGATTTTTCTCCTGCACTATTACTTCTGTGACGTTGCACCAGCCCTCGATGTCAGATTCGGAATCATCAGGATCAAAGTCAATTAGTTTTATCGTGTTGGTACTCACAGGAGTTGATGCTTGCGACATCGCAAAAATTCGGGTAAACATTTCCTCCATATTCGACAATATTCTCGTTGCAGGGATGTTTTCTGCAGGCTGCGTGTTCCCTGTTTGTGGCCCGTGGGATCCCACTTCTGATATAGACTCAGGATGGCCTATATCAGAATCTTCCATGTTTCACGTGGGTCAGAAACTCGAACAAAGTCACGAATTGATTCTCCAATGATTTATTTCTCCTTAACTTCACAGATTAACAAAATATAACGCTAACACTCTTTAATTAGGCATAGAAAACGATACTAAATTAAATCAACTTAGAAACTGTTAAAGATGGCGTCGGAAGTAAGCGATTCGTCGAGCGCGTGGTGCGTTGGCGGTTCTCGATTCCGAAGTGAATGAGATGGCCGCCCCGCTCCCACCGGTGTGACGTTCCGCAAGAATGGCAGCTGACAGACAGCTGACATATGTCATGCTGCCATTCTGTTCCGACGTCGTCGACAGCAAACGTCAAATGTCATGTGTCGCGCCGTCATATATTTTATATTTATATATCCGTAAAACCATATCAGAAAATCCAATATTATCAATACATAAACATAATTTTATATAAATACAATGAACAGAAACAAAAACTTGCATCGAAAACTGCCGATCCGGAGGTGACATCTGTCATGTCACCTCCGATAAAAACGTGAAAATGAAATGTTGAAAATGTTGACGAGATCAGCAGCTCGCCGTGCACGCCTACCACCTCCGGAGTCGTCGCTCAGCCCCGTCCTGCCGCCGCCGGAATCCAGCCCCATCGAGAGTGCTGTGACACCGGCCGTAGCAGTTGCGTCGAGCTCGAGCGACGAATATTTTTCCCCGCCGACGTCGCCAACACCTGTACGTCGGCAGGGGAGAGGCCGGCCACCGAGGAGCTTGGGACTTAGGGGCCATCTGGCCCCGAGCCGGGTCCCCGCTGCCGGTGTTTGTGTGCAGCGCATGAGATGGACTCAGTCTATGAACGAGAACGTCATGCGCGCATACTACGGGTCTACAGAGGGGGGAACTAACCTCACTGCGTACCGTGATAGGTTGCTGTCTCTGTTCCAGGAACTGGAACCAACCGTCAACGTCTCGGCCCAACGACTGTCGGATCAGGTGCGGGTCATCCAACGCAATCACAGGTTGGACGACATAGCACTTGATAGGCTGCGCTCAGAGGTACTGAACAACCAAATCGTCTCGACTCTGGCACAAACCGCGGCACAAGCGTCAACTATTGATGCCATCCCGCCGCGGTCCAATCGTGTTGAAGAAGATGATGATAGGGTTGACACAGTAAGTAGCCAGTACAACGTCCGACTGAGGAGCGCACTGGAAGATGCGTTTCGCGAGTATAGGTCCACTCCAACCGAACTTAGACCCCGAATACCACGGCTACCTATGCACAAAAAAAATAGGGCGCTAGTGTGTGCCTTGGACTCGCAGCTCAAGAATTTCTTCGAGAGCAGCGAGGATCTCGTTGATACACACTCGATCTTGTATTGCGCGGCTGTGGCGGCATGTCGTTTAGCTAACGTCAAGTTTCCAAATTGTGACGCAGCTACTCGACCAAAACCAGCCGTACCAGCCTGGCGATACAGGATCGAGCGTCGTATCGATGGGGCCAGGGTACTCATCGGTAAACTGTACTGCTTCAGGGAGGGCAACACACGACCACGAGTGATGCGCTTTGTAAGACATGCATTTTCGGGGACTGGAATCAGCCCTCGGGAATACATGTCCAATGTCACAGAGCGCATCGACTTCCTGAAGCAGAAAGTTTGTGCATGGGCGAGTCGTATTCGGCGGTATAAGCGGCGGGTTGATCGGTACACGCAGAATCGCATGTTCCAGAGCGATGAGAGGTGGGTATATAGAACTTGGGAGCGACCTGAACAAAACGTGACGGACGTGTGCCGCCCGGATGATGCCACCACTAGTGCATTCTGGCGCAGCATCTGGTCGGTGCCCGTCTGTCACGCTGAGGGTGGCTGGATGCGCGATATCGAGCGAGTGTGTGGAACTATACCAGAAATGGAACCAGTCATAATTACGCCATTAGACGTAGCCAAAGCAGTCCGTCCGTTACCGAATTGGAAATCACCGGGACCGGACGGACTGCATAACTTTTGGTTAAAATGGCTAATTAGTTCACACACTTGCCTGGCATCTCAGTTCCAGTCATCCTTAGAGTCTGGGTCACTACCACAGTTTCTAACAACAGGCGTTACCCACCTGCTCCATAAGTCAGGTAGTCCCGCGGAACCCAAGAATTATAGACCGATCACGTGTTTGTCGACGGTTTATAAACTTCTTACATCCATTTTGAGAGCGAAAATTAACACACACATTGACAGTTACTCGATTATGTCTGCCTCTCAAAATGGATGTAGGAATGGGTCCCGCGGTACTAAGGAGCTACTCCTCATAGACATGGCCATTAGCCAACAGGTTCGCCGATCCCGCAAGGATATGTCGACATGCTGGATAGATTATAAGAAGGCCTACGACTCGGTGCCACATACATGGCTCATGAGGGTGCTGGAGTTGTACAAGATAGATGCAACTCTACGCACCTTCCTTGAGTCGTGTATAAGACAGTGGAAGACGGTCCTTCGCTATCCAGGGTGTCGACAGATCCAGGGGAATGATGAGCCTGTACGGATTAAGCGGGGAATATTTCAGGGCGACAGTTTGAGTCCACTTTGGTTCTGCTTAGCCCTGAATCCTCTAAGCACACTGCTGGAGGACTCAGGTCTAGGCTACCAGTTGAAGAGAGGTGGTCAGGTCATATCTCACCTCCTCTACATGGATGATTTGAAACTCTTTGCCCCTAACAAATTGCATCTGATGGAGCTACTGAAGGTAACTGAAACTTTCAGTAGTGCCATCTGGATGGAATTTGGTGTGGACAAATGTGCAGTCATGCATGTAAAGGGGGGGGGAGATTATGGAATCCGAGGGAATTCCACTTTCGGATTCCATACACCTTAGATCCCTCTCCTCACTCGAAAGCTATAAGTATTTGGGTATGTCGGAAGCGTTAGGCATCAACGATGCTGACATGAAGCAATCGTTGAAGGAGCGCTTCTTTTGTCGCCTGAAGAAGGTATTAATTAGTCTTCTTTCAGGCGGAAATAAGGTGCGCGCCTTCAATGGCTGGGTAATGCCGGTTTTGATGTACTCTTTCGGCATACTCAAATGGACTCAGACTGAACTCGATGCCCTAGATAGAAGAGTCCGTACACTGCTGACCGCAAACCGGATGCATCACCCACGATCATCGGTGATGAGACTGTATATCCCGCGGAAGTGTGGGGGTCGAGGATTTTTAAATGCGAAGACCCTGCACAACCGCGAGGTGTGCAGTCTCAGGGAATATTTTTTAAAAGCCGAAGTGGGTATGCACCGTGATGTGGTCGCAATGGACAAGGGGCTCACCCCGCTCTCCATGGCGAAAGAGAACTGGCGCAAACCTGTAGTACTTACTACCGATGACCGCAAGAAGGTATGGCAAAGCAAGGAGCTTCACGGGCGCTTCTATCGGGCTCTTCATGAGCCCGGTGTAGATTTCTTAGCGTCCGTATCCTGGCTGCGTTTCAGTGACCTCTTCGGGGAAACTGAAGGTTTTGTCTGTGCAATTATGGACGAAGTTATCTTGACGAATAACTACCGGAGACATATTATGAGGGACGGGACGGCTGACGTGTGTCGGGCATGCCACCGTCCGGGTGGGTCCATCAGACATATTATCTCTGGTTGTTCTCGTCTGGCTAACAGCGAGTACTTGCACAGGCATAACCAAGTAGCCAGGATTATTCACCAGCAACTTGCTTTGAAATATAAACTTGTCGACTCTGAAGTACCATATTACAAGTATGTGCCCGACCCAGTTCTCGAAAATGACCATGTCACGTTGTACTGGGATCGGTCTATCATCACTGACAGGACTGTTGTCGCCAACAAACCTGATATAGTGGTGATAGATCGATTAGTGCGCCGCGCAATGATTGTTGATGTTACCATTCCACATGATGGGAACCTCGTGAAAGCTGAGAAAGATAAACAAATCAAATATCTTGACTTAGCACGCGAGGTTGTTGACATGTGGAATGTGAGCTCGACTGTCATTGTGCCGATTGTCGTATCGGCCAATGGGCTGATGGCCGAAAGCCTCGATCAACATCTATCGAGGCTCTCGTTAGGCGGTTGGATCAAGGGCCTGATTCAGAAGGCAGTACTCCTCGATACGGCTCGCATTGTGAGGAGGTTTCTATCTCTGGAGCCCTAACCACCGGTAGCTTGGACCCTGCTCCCGACACCGGTGGATCACTATTTTTTTATATTTTTAAATGTTTTTTTATTATTTATTCATACTAATATTTAAAAATGTAATAAAATAAGACTACTAAATAAATAAACGACATAATAATAATAATAATAATAATTTTTTATTGACATAAATAGGTTTAACAATTTCATAAGAAGCTCTGACTCCTGAGCTAGGTGAGACCTGTGTTACAGAAGTCAGTGTCTTCTCCCGTTTGGTATTAACAGTTCATGTAATAAAAAGAGAGAAAAATACAAGAAAAAATAAATAAAACAATCATAAATTACTTAAAATTAAGTTGAAAGCAAACATGCTCTTGTGTGGTATGTGTGAGTGTATGTATGAGTGTGTGTGTATAAGGGTGTGTATGTGTGTGTGTGGGTATCCTGGGTAATGCCTAATATGAGAGTGGGTTTGCCTTAATTAAGTGTTCCGTCTGTAGATAGTCTAGTGTTTGAAGCCATGAATTTAGTTTAAACTTAGTTTTATGTTTTGTTAGAGAGTTAAAGTTGAGCATGGTGTTTATTTTGTTATGTATATGTGTCGATAGGAATAATCGTTGCCGTCTAGCCGATGCGGTATTACATTTGACGGTGCTACATACATTGCCAACTGTTCTTTTATGTTTCGTTGCATGGTTTACAGGTGTGATTTCATGTTGTTTTAAAATGAGATTGAGTAGGTATAGTTGTCTCACTGTAAGTACTTGGCAGTTTTCATAGAGGCTTTTTGTAGGGAACCGGTACGGCCTGAAGGTCATAACTTTTAACAGAGATCGTTGGGCTCTCTCAAGGCGTATCAAGTAGGTTTTACACGCACCTCCCCAGGCCGTAATACAGTAACCTATAACTGACTGGGCCAGTGCCAGATAGACGGAGCGGAGAAGCTTGAATTCAGCCACTACTCGTAGTTTTTTAAACGTCCATATCAGTTTCCTAACACGGGAAGTGGTTTGTTCGATGTGGTGACGCCAACTAAGTCCCTCATCCAGAGTCACTCCCAGGTACTTCATTGTCTTTAATTGTGTGATTGGAAGACATGTGCATGTGTTACTTTTCACGGCATCACAGGAGTGAGCTATGAGACTTATACCTAAAGGTCTGGTTTTGGCGAAAGAAAATTGAAGAAATGCCGTTTTCGAGATATTGAGAGTTAGTAGATTGGCTTCCAGCCAGTAGATTATTTTCCGTAAGCCTGTCTCTGCAGCTTCCCGTGTTACGTCCCAATCCTCTCCGTGAAATATTAATACGGTGTCATCTGCGTAGCTAAAGATTTTACCGTTTGTTAGCGATTGTTGGCATAAGTCATTAACGTAGATCAGGAAGAGGCTTGGGGATAGGCAGCTTCCTTGGGGCACACCGTAATCAACCCTAGCTTCACTGCTAATGACGTCACCAATCTTTACTTTTTGTGTCCGGTCATTGAGAAAGTCTGTGAATATGCTTAGAGCCTTTCCCCTGATTCCAGCATGTTCTAGCTTGGTCACAAGGGTTGGAATACAAACGGTGTCAAAGGCCTTGGCTAGGTCCAGGAAAACCCCTAGGCATTTTTGTTTTGAGTTTAGTTTACTAGTCACGTGATCAACGAGTTGGTTAACAGCCTCTGCGGTACTTTTCCCAGACCTAAAGCCAAATTGTGAGTCCGATATTGTTTTGCAGTGCTCTAGGTATTTCATGAGCCTACGATTCAGTATTTTTTCCAATATTTTTGATAATGCTGGCAGAACTGAGATCGGTCTATAATTCTTAACACCGTCTTGGTTTCCACCCTTGTGAACAGGTGTGATCAGGGATTTCTTAAAGATTCGGGGAAAAACTCCTTGCTCAAAACAGGCCTCAATGAGTTTAGTAATAGGTGGAACTAGTACGTCCTTACCCAGCTTGAGAAGTTTAACTGGAATAGAGTCACAACCTGTGGCACTATCATTTTTCAGATTGTTGATGACTGCCTCTACTTCGGCCTCATTCGGAGGGAGGAGGACCATGGAATTACAGGCTGGGGGTGTCACAATAGAGTACGGTGCCAGTGGAGAATTTTGGTTTTTTATAGTGATATTTTCAGCCAATTGCTTACCAATCTTCGAAAAATAGAGGTTTATTTGCTCAATGGCATTTTGCGCGTTATTAACTTCAGCGGTGGTTAGAAGTTTGTCAGCTGATTTTTGTTTCCCAGTTTGGCTGGTAATCAATTTTATAATATTCCATGTTTCTTTATTGTCCTTCGAAGACTTTAAAGCAGATGATTCGTGGGCGTTTTTTAATTTCCTAAGTAATAAGTTACAGTGATTCCGATACCTTTAGTATGATAAATCGACAGTCTCGTTTTTTGGGTCTGCCAGGGCTTTTCGGTGGAGGTTATCCCTGTGCCGAATGCATCGTAAGAGGCCAGGTGTGATCCAGGGCTTCAGGACTACTTTACGGGTAGAAACCTTCGTTACTGTTGAATGTTGGGACACCGTGGACATAAGACATTCCACAAGCCTTGTTGCGGCTTCATTTGCATCACAATTTTGTGTAAGAAAGGTGAAATCTGTCGTTTTTAATTCTTCTATAGCACTCTCATAGTTTAGTTTTGACCTATATGTTTTTGTACGGTTCTTGTTTTTAGGGGGGGCGGTTTCTAGACACAATATTACGGAGGCGTGGTCGCTGACTGTCGAATCTACTACTATGACTGTTGCGGAGGCAGTGGTTCTGATCATTGTGTGATCGAGGCAGTTGTGCAGTCTTGTAGGAAAGGTATGTCCCGGTAGGAGGCCCATTTCTGCCGTGAGATTAAGATAGGACGAACTTTTCTTATCAACAGCATTAGGTTTTATGTCTATGTTGATGTCACCTATTAGGATAATGTTTTTCGCTTTTAATTTGCTTAAGATATTTTCTAGAGAGTTGAGAAAGCTTTCAGTACAGTATATTGAAGGTGATCTATAAGAGGCTAGAATACAGGTATCGGAATCAACATTCAACAGAAGAAAATTAGCTCCTATCGGGTCTGGTTCTTCAACCGTGCAATGGAGATTGCTTTTAACATATATGATAATGCCGTCGTTTTGATTCAAGCATTTTATGGTAGAGTATGTAACATAATTTTCTATAGTCGGGATTGGTTTGTCAGCATTTAACCAACACTCTGTCAAGATAATGATGTCGATTTCGTGTGATAGTCTTGCCAATTGAGCTTGAAAACCATCTAAGTTTTTATAGATACTTCTGATATTTTGAGTAATAACTTTTAGCGACGCCTTAGTAGAATCCAATATTTCATTACAGGTGTCCGTATCACACTGATAAGAGGATGCCACCGTAAAGTCATCTATCTGTGCTGAGACATTATCATTCGTGTTAGCCATTGAATAAGCATATATATATGTTGCGTGTTAAGGTGCGGGTTACTATAATAGACGTGAATATTTGAGCTGTAAGATTGGTGTTTGGTATTCTCCCATAAGGACGAATTATATTGTATGTGTAAGACGTGGTGTCAGTGTATGTATGTATTGTGTTGAATGATTTTAGCTGTGTGTGTTCGCGTGATTTGTGTGTTTGTGTTTTACAGAAAAAGAGCAGTTGCAAATAAAATAATAAAAGTAGCAAAATAACAAGAAGTACATAAGCGAGACATAGTCATTGCGGTATTTGATGTTTGAGGTCGGCTTCGCTTTTTATATGAATATATTGGTCTCCTTCTTTTTGCCGAAGAAAGACTTTTCCAAGTGAGGTCCAGCAGAACTTGAAGTCATGTTCGCTCGCAAACTTCCTTGCCAGATAAAATAATCGTTGAGCCTTATAAGTGACAGCCCTACGAGTTTAGGCTATTATCGCTCGCTCGGGGCTTGAGTTGGCCTACTTGTTTGCTTTTACTATGCCAACGTAGAACCTATTATAAAAATGTACTCTGTGCGTAGAAGTACCTAATTTGACTAGATATTGTGTTTACAAAAAACAACAGTCTTAACTTGTAAGAAACACTTTAATGTTATTACTATAAATGATTAAGTAATATTTGGTTATACTTGTAGTATATCTTAGATTTTATATTGCTATTTTAATATAATAGGTGGTTACAAATCGCACGCTTAATCCAATACTGTCACTATCCAAAATTTTGCCAAATCGACTTTTTAATGCCATCTGTTGGGAAACGTGGAACTACGCGTAATCGCACTTACATTAGTCTAAAAGTAACAGAAATAACCGCTAGATGGCAGTGGTCCGCTTCGTCACTAAACAAAATATTCCCCTCTCCTCAGAGGAACACTGGCCTTTAACGAGAAAGTACGTGTCGCCAAGAACAAAATTTACGATTTTTGAGTGCAAAAGTGTCATTTTAGTGATTACACCGGTTTACTAGTCATAATTTTGGTAAGTAGTGCATTGTTTTAATTGAAATATTGACATTTTGCGTTTAAGTTCACATTTGCACTGAGTTTTTCTGTTATTTAGATCATTGGTTGGACGCCATATTGTCATTTTTTGTTTAGTGTCAGTTTTGCATTAAAGATACCACATTAATAATTCGATAATTTGACGCCATAATGACACTTTCAGTTTAGTGCCAGATTGTCTTTAAAATCAATAGTTATTTATCATTTGTTCACTACAGCATAATCGTCACATTGCTTATTATGTCATTTTTGCTGTCATCATTTTCTTAAAAAACTGTATTACACTCATTAATAAAATACTTTATTTCATAAAGTGTCATTTTGCAGTTAGGATTATGGCAATAATTAACGCAAAGTGTCTTTTTATCCTTTCTTATAAGGTCATACGATGACTTTTACCGACGGTTAACATTTAAAATTGATCAATTACGTCAGGGATTACTGCAGGTACTAGAGTACCTAAGGTTTCAAAATATTGTTTCGGACGATTCCATTATTTAAACTTTAGATATTTTTTTTTTATATTTTAGTGTACACTACACGAACTGATTTATGGCTTTCATGTTTTAAGGTGTGCAAAACAATGCAGCGGCGCGATAAATTACTGAAGCTTGCGCTTGAAAATAAAGAAAATGACTGTAGTGATGAAAAAACAAACTCACATCAACCAGTGTTTCATACTCTTACTCAAGTAGAGCCACTACAGATCTCGGTTGAAAACAATCAAAAGTTACGTAGTTTAAGCAGCAGTAGTTCATCTTCTTCATGCAGCTCTTCCTCTTCGAGCAGTTCATCTTCATCTAGCATTGGGACACATATTTCAGATTCAATCCAGTCTAAGGAGTTCAATATTAGTACTCATTATTTGACACAACCGGGCGAGAATCTACCGAGCACATCTAAATATTTGCAAAATAGTATGATTCCAGAATCTATTCCTATTCAATTACCTAGAGCAAGATCATTAAGTTCTTGTTCATCCAAATCAAGATCTTCTATAGCATCGTCAAGAGCAGGTGATTTTTCCCCGGATGATGATGACGCTGATTATGTCCCACCACTTAACCAAACCTCACATAGAGAAAGCTCTAGCAGTGAGCCAGCTGATGATAACGTTCCAGTCCCTATGGTTTCCCCCACAAAAAAAAAGCGTAAGGGTGTGGTGAATGATAAGAAAAAAAACGCTAAGAAGTTGCGTAATTCAGGAAAACAATACGTTTCACTATCCAAAACTAAGAGAGTTATTTCGGAAAGACGCATGGGCGCTCCTTGTACAGAACGATGTCGTAAAAAAGATGTTCAGAAAAAATTGATGAAGATCATAGAAATGCTATCTTCAAGCTATATTGGGAAATGGGCTGTATAACTCGACAGAGGGATTTTATATGTAAACATTTGACTATTGTAACACCAAAGTACAGTTACAAAAGAGAGAATAACAATCGTAAACCAAAGCATGCTTTCCACTTGACACTGGGAGAAAACAGAGTACGTGTTTGTAAAATATTTTTTAAAAATA
Source organism: Apamea epomidion (assembly GCA_947507525.1). NCBI lineage: Eukaryota > Metazoa > Arthropoda > Insecta > Lepidoptera > Noctuidae > Apamea > Apamea epomidion. Next base: position 1,047,955 of record OX382252.1, read on the forward strand.
CTCTAGGGATAAATGATAGACCGATTAGAACTGTATTAGAGAAGATGTGTGGTAGTGGTATTGTATAGCCAGAGAAGAGGGGGAAACATGGAAACCAACACAAGGTTCTCGATGAAGTGGTACAGGGTTTAAAAAATCATATTGATTCCGTACCGCGTATCGAAAGTCACTACTTAAGGCAACAGACAAGTCGGGAGTTTATTGACGGTGGCAAAAATTTAATGGATTTATACAGAGATTACAAAAAAATGTGTGAAATAGAAGGAAAGCCAGCCGGTGAGCAACATACTTATCGGAAAATATTTTAACAAGATTATAACCTAAGCTTTTTCATACTAAAAAAGGACATGTGCGAGTTTTGTGCTGCTTTTGAAAATATGGATGTACTTGAAAAGGAAGAAAATGAGCTAAAATATCTAGAACATCACACGGAAAAAGAATTCAGTAGAGTTGAAAAAAATGAGGATAAGCTAAAGGTTCAAGAAAATTACATAGTTGCATGCTATGATTTACAAGCAGTGCTACCTCTTCCGATGTGTAAGACTTCTGCTTTTTATTACAAATCAAAGCTTAACGTTTGTAATTTCACTATCTGTGAATTAAATAAAGACAAATGTAATTGTTACGTTTGGAGTGAAGTGGATAGTTTAAGAGGAGCTAATGAAATTGGTTCCTGTGTCTTAGAATTTATAAAAGAAAAAGCGCAAGCTGTCAATGACCATAATTTAGAAATAGTTTTCTATTCAGACAATTGTTGTGGTCAACAGAAAAACCAATTTATGTTTTCTATGTACATGTATGCTCTGGCTAATTTTAGGATTAAGAGTATCACACATAAATTTTTAATATCAGGCCATACACAAAATGAGAACGATAATGTACACTCTGTTGTAGAAAAAGAAAGGAAAGGAAGTTTTTGAAGTCATCACCAATTTATGTTCCTGAGCAGTATATCACTTTAATAAAATCAGCTAAAAAACGAGGCAATACTTATAATGTTAAAGGAATGCTGTATTCCGATTTTTTTGATTTAAAAAATTTAGCTTATGAATGTGGCACCCATTTTAGTAAAAATACACATGGGGACACAGTTAGACTTTCCGACATTAAAGTCATAAAATTTGTTAAGGAAAACCATGGAGAAATAAGAATAATTTACAAAAACTCCTATACTGAAAACCAGTTTAATGAAATAGCCCTAAATCGACAATCTCGCTCTAGACGCAATGCAAACCGTCTGGGTTTTCTGTCTGGGTTTAAAACAACTTAATAATACAAAATTAGAGTTAACTACCAGAAAACAGAATGACCTAAAATCCTTAATAGACAGCAATTTAATCCCACGGTATTATGCAGAATTGTTTTACAATGGTATTTTGTAACTTTTTTCACTAAAATTTTCTATCCCAACAATGTTATTTGTTGGATTTTGATTTTTTATATAATTTCGTATGTTACTTAATAAAGAATCTAAGATTCATCTATGTGATTTACTTTTAAGTGGTTTATATTATTGATTGATTATTACAATTCTAGTCGACAGACTTAAGTCTGACTAAAAGATTTTAATTATTTCAAGGCTTGTTTTTTAGATAATGGATAAAGTACTGGATGTATACGACTGACATTTTACAGTACATAGACTAAGGAGAAGATGTTGATTTTTTGAATACTTTTTGTTTGCGTTAGTGAATGTAAGCTAACAGATTTTTTTTTAATTTTTTTTTGTAGAAGAAATTTAAAATACTGGAGTTAAGTCTGATTATTTTATAGTACCTAATAATGTATAATGATAATGGAGAAGATGGTTGTTGTTTTTTTGAATACTTTTTGTTTGCGTTAGTTAATGTAAACTAGCAGCATTTTATGTTTGGTAAACGGATATTCTAGATTTATTTAAATAAATTTGTATCTGAACAAAATGTTTCTTTTTTTACCTTGTGATAATAAGTATATATATCTTATCACTGTAAACAAAAATAAAACCATTTTTGGTAATTAAAAAATAGTTTTAAAGCTTTTTTTATTTATTTATTTTTATTGAAAAGTAAGTCCACAGTGTCACTAAGACGAAATAAAGTAAAATAATGAAAGCCAAAGTGACACTTTAAAATAAATAACGAAAAAATATAAATTATATACAACCAAATCAAATATTTTTTGTTTTCATATTTGAGATACAATATTTACCCATATTTTCTGTATCAAAGAATAACTAAATTGTGCATGAATTCTAACGTATCATTCATATTCACACCACAAAAAACGTTTTTTGGCTCTACTGAAAAGTTAAGTTTTTGGATAGTGACACTATTGGTTTAAGCGTGCGAAATGATTGGCACAATAGTGTCAGTTGATGTTGATATACTTTTTGTTGATGTCTAAGAATTAAGAATCAACTATTATTAAATTGATTAATTACCTTATAATGTTTTAAAACGGTTTCACTACATAAGATTTGTTTATTACTAACTGTGTTAAAAGATATTAAGCCAAAATATATGATGATCTGTGATTGGTTCAAAATGGCGGTAGATGTTTGACGTAAAAGACGTTGGTAGGGTATAAAAAGGATTGTAACGACGTTATCAGGTTCGTAAATTCACCAGCCCGATCCTTCATTGATGAAGAGCCAGCTCGCGTCGTAGCTGAGCTTATAAATGTAAATTAATGACTGTGACCTCTGAGTTTGTTTCGGCCTTTCTTCTCAGAGATAGTCCTAGGAAACGCCGTGCTCATCAAATCACTAATTATAAAAATTCGATCCAGCCTGTCCCATCTTGCTACCATCTCTCAGTGACGCCCTAAGCCGAGTTCGTTCCCCACAGGGGGTGCCCTTAGCGTGAAGTCGCTTAATTTTTAATTAGTTTTAAGCCCTGGCTTGAGGCTTTAAGTTTTCTTAAGGCAACCACAGCATAGTCCGGTTAAGTAGTCACGACCTCTCTAGGTCAACTACGAGATGCCATATATGTAGGATCAGGAGTGCCGAGCGGTATATATATCGTCAGGGTTTGGAGTTCCCATGTTATTGGGCTAAACAGGACGGTAGAAACAGTTACAGGGAACTGTAATAAAAATTACAGTACACAAAAACAATACACTATGCAAAATACACAATAATGGGTAAATATTAAAAATAGTTCATCGAACAAACCCTTTAGGGTCACAGTTCGTATAGCGGCCAAGCCACCCAACACAAAGTGTATCTACTCGCTATTTAGCAAGCCAACACAGCTATGTAAATATACAGCAGCGCTGTACCAGGTAAACCGACAGTTTTGTCGGGAGCAGGTGCTCTGTATTGAGTCGAATCCGAAGACCGATTGACTAGCACCAAATCGAGAGATCGCGTCGCCCCCGTAAGGGGGCGAGGCGAGCGGTACCGGGGCGTTGCCCCCCGGCCGCAGAGCGCTGTACGGTGGCCCGTAAATACGGGCCCCTCCTGGTGTTCGCGCTTGTTGGCTTATTAGCCTGTCGGGCACGCGTGAGTTGCGCGCGCCCGTGTGAGTGATTGCTATGTGTTTTTCTGTAGGCGCGCCGCGACGCCGACTCACGGCGCCGCTTTCTTCACGACACCTCGGCGGTCTGTCCCCGCCAGGTGAGACCCCCAGTTACCTGGGGGAGGCCCGGCGGGGGACGACCAGCGACAGAGGTGCCGACTCGACGCTCCCACAGAATAAATTGACTAGCAAAACGAGTGCACGCTCTTTTATAGAATGATGCCACCTTGCAATCCCTCCACGACAACTCTGTCCAATGACGCATGTCAAGTGTTTACTTGATACAAAACACTAAATACGCTAAATCTAATAAGACTTACATTACAAAGTAATCAAATAATACAAGAATAATTGTCATAAATAAACAATGGTGATTTCACAAAGTAAATCATTTTAAAAACAAAGTAATATGTCATCCGTTGTTTTAAATAAAACCAACGGGTACAATTTATCGAAATAAGTTGCCAAAAATCAATTAGGGCGTACACCGAGTACTCAATAAATCATGTTTCGATTTATTAGACAATAATTGATATAAAAAATCACTTAAATTAATAGTAAACACAAATCATACCAAATTTTGTTGACTACCCACAATTTTAATTTGAACACCAACTCCGACATATATAAAAAAAAAAAAGTTATCAAGTTCAGTTGCTTGGTAGATGTTCAGTTGGTTAGTTCTAGTGCCGTTATTATGTGGAATAGATCGACCAGGTGTAACGTAAGTTAAGTAATTTGATATTATACCTTAATTATTGCTTAATATGACTATGTTGTTCTGTAAGTCATATTATGGTCAATATTCCTAGCTATTGTTATTATGTTGCTATTATTTGAATTCTTTTGGACGGTTGTCCAAGAGATAGAATTAATTGTTTTAAAAAATAACGATAATTCATGACAACGTAAGAAATGTATTGATAGAATACTTTAATACTGTTTCCATGGAGTTTCTTGTCCTTCTTCTCCATAAAGACCTAGTTTTACGAACGGACGACTAGTTTTGTGATTAATTACTGACAAGCCTAAATTAAAATAAATGTTTAGCCTTGTCTATCTGTGCTTTACTTCATAAAACCCTTTCCCTACAAACCATATTCAATAATAACCTTCATACACAGTAAATAACTAACTAGTAACCATTCTGATATTCAAAGCTTGTTATTTGGGTAATATATAGGTACATATACTTCTAGTATATACTGAATAATCTAAGACATGCATAGTGTAGGCCAAAGTAAAAGCAATGCATCACATCAGCGGCTACATTATTTTTTTATTGTACAGCCAACCGCAATGAATTTTAGGAAATTGCTTTTTTGGGAATGGCATCTCGCAGTTCAACCTAGGAGGTTGTCGTTTGCTTAACCGGGCTTGCCTGTGGGTGGGTGCCTCAATAATATCACGGCCTCCAGCTAGGGCTTTTTTTTTTTTTTTTTTCAGGATGGGAAATCATCAAATGACCCCTCCCGCTCTGGGCGGAGCAGAAGGGAGTGTCAGACTCTTACTGACTAAAACCCACCCGTGTTCCTTCCTTAACCCTTTATGTACCAGGGCAGCGGTAACCCTTTCGGACGATCCCGCTACCCCGGCAGGCTTCGGCCCTATCGGGCCCCGTCAACTACGCTGACATCTCTTTGAGGCGCACGTGGAACACATACGCGCCGTCCGGCACGGGCCTGGTCCTGATCGGACGGAGAGCTACCCATTGCTCTCCGCCCGCAGGCCCGCGCCTACGGTGGCCGGGAGTCGTCACGCGGCTCCCGACGCCCGGAGCGTCTCCCTCGGCGGCTGAGGCGTGAGGATCTCTCCCTCGCCCATCCCACCACCTCCTTCGCTAGCATGATTGCTTCGCAGAAGGAGGTGACCGCCTCCCACTCCCTCTCGCCCCGGACCATGGCTTGAACCAGGGCCGGACGCGAGAGGTCGCCGCCGCTGCCGATCGCCTCTACGAGGACACGGCGGTGCTCTGCCCAAGCGGGGCAGACCTCCACCGTATGCTCCACCGTGTCCTCTGGGCGATCCTCGCAGTGGTGACACCCGGGCGTCTCCTCCCGCCTGATGATGTGCAGGAACCTCCCGAAACATCCGTGTCCGGAGAGGACCTGCGTCAGGCGGTAGGTGAGAGCGCCGTGACGCCTCTCTAGCCACTCCTCAAAGAGGGGTCTTACCGCCGCTATCGTGGCGTGCCCTGCGCTGGGTTGCGATAGTCGCGCCTTCCATTCCACCATGAGACCGCGCCGGAGGTCCGTCCGCTCCGCAGCGATTTGCCGCGGGTGCGGAGTTTCGCCCCGACGTAGTGCCTCCGCGCGCCAGTCATACAGGCGCGCGAGGACTATCGCCTCCAGATCCCATGGTGGCAGTCCGGCAAGGAGGCTTGCTGCCTCGCCCGAGATCGTGCGGTACCCCTGGATTAGCCTTACGGCTACCACCTTTTGGGGCGCGTTCAGGTAGTGTGCGGCTCGCAGCCACAGTGAACGCGCCCATACCGGGGCCCCATATAGGGCCATGGACCGCACGACCCCCGCGTAAAGCCTCCGGCAGGAGGCGTTTGGCCCCCTCAGGTTGGGCAAGAGCCGCTTTAAGGCGGCCCCGGCCCGTTCCAGTTTGGGGGCCAAACGTCGGATATGCTCGACGAAGTTCCACCGGCTGTCGAGGACGAGACCCAGGTATCTCATCGTTGTCTCGACGCCGATGTGAACCCCTCCTACCATCAGTTCCAGCTAGGGCTTATTTTAACTTTAAAACTATGCTATGGGCAGCCCCTATGGGGTACGGAACTTGGCTTAGGGCGTCGCTGAGAGAGTGCAGCAAGGGACATGCTGGATCGGATTGTTGTAAGAATTTGACATTGGCTACACCTTTATGTGTGGTAACAATGAGGGCGATTTCGTAGTGCAAGTGCAAGAGTTACCCCTGATGAGTGGTCGACTGTAATCACAGTGCGATAACACAAAACTCTGATAGTGAATGAACACATCTGCGTGCATCGTGCTATAGTGGGAATCTTCGTGGCGATGGACGCAGGCTATTTTATTGATCAGGCTCTTATAATAAAATCCTATTATAATACTTTAAACCATAACCATACCGGCCGGCACTCGTGCGGTTTGGTTGTGTTTTTTGTCGCGGATCGGTCGTTGTTTACGCACTATCACGCGCTATAGGTGTGCGCCGGACCTCCCGGTTGCTCGGCCCTACCGTGTGCCGTGTGTCTGTGGTCGTGCTATGACTGATAACGTAAGCGCTTCACCGCGCTGTGTTACGCCCGTATTCAATAATGATGTACAGAGTTTGTTGTTTTCGTCGTATTCCTCGAACATTGATGCTATAGATGATGAGGGTAAAAATAAAGAGGAGCTGTTACGAGTTACGAAAAAGCGAGAAAGAGAGGACAGTACTGAAGATGAAGAGGGTTGGACAGAAGTTAAGGGGAATACAAAAAAGTTGTGTCACGGTAGCAAAAACTCAGTGAAAACAGAAAAGTGTGAGGTTTACATATGCGTCTTTTAAGGAACGTCTCTCGAAACAGTTTGCAATGGCACGTATTTTAAAAGAAAATAATATTACAAAAATTGGCCAGGTTAAATACTTAAGTCCTTTTAAAATGCGTTTTCAATTTGAATGTGAATCGGCTGCGCAGAAACTTATGATATGTGAGAATCTTCTAGAGAAAGGATGGAGGTTCCAGAAGGCCTTACAGCTGTCTGTCTGCTATGGCTTAATCAAGGATGTAGATCTGGATCTCACTGATGAGGAGATCCGCGAAACTATTTCATGTCCGGCCCCCGCCAAGCTTATATCATTCAAGAGGCTAGACCGTCGCAACAGGGATGAAGGAGGTTTGGTGCCCTTTTTTTTTTCTTTTTTTTTTCCGGGGGGAAAATCCTCATGGATGTCCGCCGCCCTGGGGTGGGCGACGGGGTCTGTCAGACTCTTACTGACTAAAAACCACCCCGGTGTTCCATCTCACACCTACGCCGGGGGTCGCGGGAACGTACGATCCTTCCGCAACCCCCGACTAGTGCTGGCCCACCACCGCGGGCCTCCTCGGGTCAGGAGGGGGAGTGAGGTGTTAGACTCCCCCCCGCGACGTCTAAGAGGGGCGCGCGTGGAACACTACGCGCCGCCATCTCGGGTCCTGATGTGTGGGGGCAAAGGACGTCCCCGAGTCCGTCGCCCCTGGACCCATTTAGGGGGGCTGGAAGAAGGCGTTGTCCGCCCTCCGCCGGGCCGGGTGAGTGGACGAGATCTCCCTCTCCCTTTCCGCAGCCTCCTTCTGCGAGACGACTGTTTCGCAGAAGGAAACCACCGCGTCCCAGGACTCTTCGCTGCCGACCATCGACTCGACCACGGCTGGCAGCGACAGGTCACTGCCTACTTCTGAGATGAGGGCACGGCGCGGCTCCTCCCAGGCGGCACACTCTGCCAGCGTATGCCACGCCGTGTCCTCCCAGGTTGGTGCCCTAGCGAAACCCTTCGACTTTGTTTTAACGGGGATCATCTACCAGCATCAGTTCGGGTGTGTGATATAAACAGGAAGGTTTTATCTACATCTACATCTACATCTACCAGGTATCCCAATGTTCCCAATGTTGGAGGTTAGCCCATATGCGGAAAATGTACCCATCGAAAAACGTGGTAGGTATGTCCGAAATGTGGTGGGCATCATGAACATTATTGTTGCGACCCTTTATTGTTTACCTGTGTCAACTGCAATGGTAACCAAATCTCTTAGTAAGACTTATCTAGTGTATAAGAAGGAGAGAAGGCTAAGAGAAATTATGGCAGAGTTTGGTTGCACGTACAGGAAAGCCCTAGAATGTTATGTTCCTCCCGAAAATTCCGGTCCCCCCGAAATTGTCGTTACCCCTCAAGCTTCGGTAGCCCCAGAAAATCGTGTCTCTTCTACACCTCTTGCAGGCGAACCATCACAAGTCAGGAAAACGAATTCGGGAACTTCCTTTCATCATACTTTTGCCGAAATTGTCCAGACTAAGGCCACTGTTAACAAAGTGCAAACTCCTACCATGGTCAGGGATGACCCTCCAAAACCCAAGATACAGTCTCCAAAAAATAAAAATAAGCCACCAAATGATAACTGGATGTTTTAGAATTCAGGTGCAGATGATAAAGACTTTCATCAATCAACTGATGTTGCAGAGGTTAACGATGAATGTCTATCTTGCAATGAGCTGTGGTCCAGAATAAAGGTAGTTATTTTCCTCAAAAAGACTAGCTTAATTTTTAAGGGTGTGTCTACCAATTGTGCCTAGAATGGTTAACCTTAATGTCAGTGATTGTTGTTTCAGAGTGGCCGTAGATAAAAGCATTGTTTAAATTTTTCAATGCAATTTTGCAATTTGGGTTTAGACAGAATAATACCACTTCATTGGCATGTTTCAATTTGATCAAAATTGTCACCCAGGCTATAAATGAGGGTTTACCAATTGCGGCGATTTTCCTAGACATGAGTAAGGCCTTCGATTTTGTAGACCACAAATTGCTCTTACACAAACTAGAAAAATATGGAATAAGAGGCAAAGCGAACGACTGGTTGAGAGACTACCTGAATGACAGAAAACAATGTGTGGAAATTTCTAAAATACATAATAATAAAAAAGTTTTATATAGAAGTGACTATGGACTAAATGTTTTTGGAGTGCCACAGGGCAGTGTATTGGGGCCTTTCTTATTCCTCATATATATTAATGATCTCCCAAATATCACTTGCCATAATACAATCTTGTTTGCCGATGACACAACTCTCATTGTGAAATGTGAAAATGCAGACACATATGAACAAGACATAAACAAAGCAATAGACAACATAATACACTGGTTACATTCTAGCAACTTACACATTAATATGGAAAAAACTAAAATGATCCAATTCCAAACCCATAAAAGAAAGCCATTGACGTTAAATGTTAAACATAATGATACTATCATCGAACAAGTTGCAAGTACTAAATTTCTAGGTATAATGTTGGATCAGAATTGCGACTGGAAAACACACGTGAATTATGTTTGTGATAAACTCGACAGATTTGTCTACGCAATAAAAAGACTAAGAGTCACGGTATCAACAGAAGCTGCGCTTTGTGCATATCACGGATACGTTTCATCCGTACTCTCTTATGGTCTCTTGTTGTGGGGTAATTCGGTGGATATTACAAAAGCGTTTAGAGTACAAAAAAAATGTGTACGTGCAATATGTGGAGCCTGGTGTACGGATAGTTGTAAACCGTTGTTTAAAAAGTACAATATTTTGCCATTACCGTGTATGTACATTAGAGAATTATGCCTATTTGTACAACAACATCCGAAATATTTCACTAAACACAAAGATATAACCAAACGAAATGTAGCTCCTAGAAATAAAAATAAATTTAAGCATGAGCTCTGTGTACCGCAATCCAGGCTCGAATTGTATAAGAGGAACTCGTTCGTAAATGCTGTAAAGGTATATAATAAATTACCCGACGTTTTTAAAGATTTACCTTTGACCATGTTTAAAAAAAAGGTAACGCAATGGTTAAAAGAAAAATGCTTTTAAATCTGAATGAATACATGTCAGATCGCGGAGAAGGAAACATAATAAATAATATTGGTAATGGTGGTAATTGGAATTGTAATGATTTGAATTAATATGACCTTATAATAATTGAATAATGTTGACATTTTTTAAAAATTTAAAATTATAGTATTGTGCATGTTAATTATTTGGGTAAAGGGGCCATTATAGTTTAAGATCACCATGTAAACCTACATTCTCGCAAATAAATAGATTTGATTTGATTTGATTTGATTTCATTCAGGCAGTCTTATTCGCGACTCGCTTATAGACAGCAAATTTTTTTCTTTGAACGATGGTACACAAATACGCGAGTTCGTTTAGTTGAAAACAACTTGCAACAGACTTCCCCAGATATATCACTGGTTTCTACAGATATTGCGCTTAACATTGCATGGACCGTTATAAATGAAAATCTTGGCAGTGACCATTTAATGATTAAAATCTTAACGTTGTGTAGGTCCCGCCTACCTTCAGTTATTAAAAGGAATTTTGGTAAAGCAGATTGGACTTCCTATAAAAGATATTTGGAACAAAAATTTCGCCATTTGTGTTGGCCAAATGACCGTCAAAAATCTTATGATGTATTTTTAGATATTTTGAATGACGCTGCTAACAAATTCATCCCGATGTTTAAATTTAACCAAAACCCTTCTTCAGATTTTACTCCAAAGCAGCACTGGACTTCAGAACTGTCACACGCTGTGACTTGGCTAGCATTATCCAAATTTAGGCGTAACCCCACTCCCGAAAACCTTGATACTCTCAACAATAGGATAAATACATCGCAGAAGTTAATTCGGCAGGCTAGGGGAGAGAACTGGCAAAATATTTGTTCTACAGTTGATCACACTACATCGTCTAGTGAAATGTGGCGCAAATTGAGATGGCTAAAAGGTTTCCGTTCGCCCAAACATTTTGTGGACGCCCAAAGTGCCACAAATCTTCTAAGTTCTTTATAACCTGATTATGTTTCCCCACCGACCCCTACAGTTCATCATAGTAACCCTATATTAAAGTGCGAGATAGATGCGAGATATCAAATCTAAGGATACATCTCCTGGATGCGATGATATCTTATTCTATGATTATGAATTTACCTGATGTAGGTAAGTCTGTTTTACATTCGTTATATGTATGTATAATAAGTTCTTTGATCTCAGTTTTGTTCCCTCTCAGTGGCGCCACATTTGTATCGTATCTATTCCAAAACCTGGTCGTGACCCTAGTATTATTTCTTCACTCCGACCTATATCCTTGTCATGCATATGCAAGATTTTCCATTATGTATTATTTCGAAGATTGGAATGGTTTCTGGAAAAAAATAGCTCATTTTCTGCAAACACGGTAGGCTTCCGAAGAGGTAGGTCGTGCTTAGATGACTTAAATTGCTTAATCTCCGCAATTCAAACTGCTTTTTCCGAGGGTTGTTCTACTATGGGTTGTTTTTTAGATATTAATAGTGCGTTTATTAATGTAAATAATACTGTTTTAATAAATGTTTTGGATAGCTTTCAAGTAGGGTCACGCATCTGCCGATATTTATGGAATTTTCTTTATAGAAGAGTACTCAAAATAAGATCTGGTAATGACTTTATTAGCAGATATTCTGGTAGTGGTTTGGCTCAGGGTGATCCGTTATCCCCACTATTATTTAATATAATAACGTCGGATATTTGTAAACGTTTACAGAACAATATTTTCATATGCCAGTATGCGGATGATTTTACTATATATGTGCAGTGTTCTTCTGTTAGTGAGGGCGAACGCAAGATCCAGTCTGCTCTTGATCTAATCAACAGCATGTTAATGCATATGTAGGTTTAGAAATTTCTCCCGCTAAAAGTAAAATTTGTTTTTTAGTAGAGGTTTTCGTAGACCAGTTATAGATATCCGTTTAAACGGCAGGTACTTTGTAAATTAGACGACCATGTTAAATATTAAGATTATGGCTAGACAGGGGTCTCCGATGGAAGAAACATATAAACGAGGTTCGTGAACGAGTTCTTAAACTGATTAATATTTTTAAGGTTTTAGTCGGACCTGGGCAGTTCATCCCAACCACTTAAGACGGTTATATATCTCTCTGATTCGTAGTCGCATCGACTTTGGTAGTTTTTTTACTTGACAATAGCGCCGATACTCATTTAACCAAACTGGACAGATTACAAAACATTTGCCTGCGGTTAATTAGGTGGGTTCATTAAAATCACTCCGATTCTCGTGATGGAATCTGAATTGATGTTGCTCCTCTTTTAATTCGCCGCCGATATATAGCTGGTAAATCTAAGTTACGATTTTCCTTTAATAGGCATATTAGATAAGCTTCATGGTCTTTGTGGTAATAATCCTTATTGGAGAAATAAGAAAAAACCACTGTTAGTTATGTCTCATGATGTCCTAAAGCTGTTTTACAATCATAAAAATTAAAAACATTATTATTAAAAAACCAAAATAGCTATATAAGGGTATAAGCCAGTGTTGTCGGCAAAAAGATAACAACTGTAGAAGTATAGACTCAGTCCTAGTGAAGTCCAAGAAAAACGCTCTCAAACAATATAGTACCTACTCGTCTCAAAAAAATTGTTTAACTTACCCAAACGTCTCAAAATAATTACCTAATATCCAATGCAGAGAACAAATCGAAAGCCACATGGAAAATTATAAACTCAAATAAAACCCAACTTCCAAAAGAAAATATTAATAAAATAAAAGTAAACAATCATACAATATCAGACCCACGAACAATTGCTGAAGAAATTAATAATATATCAATTTAATAAAATCAATAAAAATTAATAATAATAATTCACCAGTTGCGAACAATTTTAATAATAATAATCCTATAATAAACTTGACATCTTTCAATAACAAATTGACATTACCCAGTAGCTCATATAAATCTTTGTTTTTAAGCCCTGTAAAACCTGATGATATCAATATTATAATTAAATCACTTAAAAATACTAGAAGTATTCAGGGTTAAAGTATGAAATTGCCGATTTGTACTGAAAATTTGAAATTCGTTTTCTTTTTAATTTAACATATTTATTTAATCAAAATAATTACCATTATTATCTATACATTGCTGCCATCTAAAAGGAAGGTCATTTATGCCTTTGCGATAGAACTCTCGTGATCTAGATTCGACAAACTGTGTGGAAGCATTTTGTACTGCCTCCTGAGAAGAAAACTTTTTATCACGTAGAAAATTGTCCAAATCACGAAAAAAATGGTAGTCCGTTGGAGCAAGGTCTGGCGAATACGGAGGGTGACGAATGGTTTCTAATTGCAGTTCCTGTAGAGTAAAACGGTTTCTTGCGTTATCATAGAGCAATAATGGTGAAGATCGATTCATGAGTCGGGGCTGTTTCACTGCTGTTTTACTGATAGTTTTGCTATCATTGTTCGGAGTTCAGCACAGTAGACATCTGCCGTTATTGCTTGACCAGATCGGAGAAAGCTATAGTGAATAATACCATGCTGAGACCACCAACCAGTTACCATTACCTTTTTATTGGTAAGCTTTGCTTTAGGACACTGTTGTGGCGTTTGACCTGGGGTCAGCCATTGCATTTTTCGCTTACGGTTATCGTAAAGAATCCACTTTTCATCACATGTCATAATTCGATCCAATATTCCTTCATTTTTGTATCGATTCAACAAGGCAACACAAGTTTCAACACGCGTTTCTTTCTGCAGATCAGTCAAATTATGAGGCACCCATTTCTCATATTTTTTTATTTTATTGATTTGACGCAAATGAGTCAATATTGTTGGTAAGGTAAGGTTAAACCATGCCGCTAATTCCTGGGTAGTTTGGCTCGGATCGGCTTCCACCATCTCTTTCAATTCATTGTTATTCACCTGTGTGGGTGATCTTCCACGTGGTTCGTTCTTCAAATTTAAGTTTCCATCATGAAAGCGTTTAAACCAAAATCGCACGGTGCGTTCATTAGCAGTCCCCTCTCCAAACGCAACATTGATATTGCGAGCTGTTTCTGCCGCGTTAGTTCCGTGTCGGAACTCGTATTCAAAAATAACTCGAATTTTCAAAGTTTCTTGTCTAAGCTGAATAAAAAAAACAACTGAAAGTCGATAATCGAATATTGCACATTTTTTAAAAGAAGAACTTCATAGGTACCATGTGAAAAAAGTTTCACTCAAAAATATCAAACCATGAAGGTTCTATGTCCATTCGAAGTACCTATTACAATGAAACGGCAATTTCATACTTTAACCCCTATTACAACCAGTACTTCTAGTATTTTTAAGTGATTTATTAAACTTCTAGAATCTTATTTAAAGGACAGATATCAGGTAGTAGAAATAAATAATAATAATCTCTTAAATAATACCGAACAAAAACATACTATATGGAATGCCTCAAGGTAGCGTGTTAGGTCCACCGCTATTTTTGATCTACCTACATTAATAATCTGCCTACAGTTTCTCAGCATCCCATGATCCTTTTTGCTGATGACAGCACTGCCATCTTTACAGGTCAAAATATTGAAAACATTGATACGTTTGAAAATGAAATAAATTCCCCTCTTCGCAATATAATTAACTGGCTGACGGATAATAACTTAATTATCAATTTAGAAAAAACGAAATTAGTCAATTTGGTGCGTAACAATAAAAATAATAACATCAATATTCATTATAATGGGACGAAAATTGAACAAGTCAGCTGCGTTAAATTTCTAGGGCTTTGACTTGGCAAACACACATTGACACAGTATGCAATAAACTTAATCAGTACTCATATGCTTTATATAAATTATCCAAAATTGTTGATCAATCAGTTCTTTTGACCGCATACCATGCTTATGTTTCGTCGACACTGACATATGCAGTCATATACTGGGGCAATGCCACTAATAGGGATTTAGTGTTCAAAGCGCAAAAAAGGTGTGTACGTGTGATTGCTAGTATTCGTGTTCCTGATTCATGTGAACCTTATTTCAAAGAATTTAAAATATTGACCTTTCCTGCAATTTACATTTATGAAGTAGCCGTATATAAAAAGAGAAATGAAACTCTATTTGATAAACTCAAATCGATATGTATTAAAAATGTCTAATGTACCACATAAAACCGCTCTATTTAACAAAAGCTTCTTTGGCATGGCATCAAAAATATACAACAAAATACCTACTGACATTCTGAGCATTATGAAACTTCAAGTATTTAAAAATAAATATAAGTATGTATACGGACGGTTATAGACATGAGAACTATTTTGGTACAGCCTTTTTTGATTTGCAAGTTGGTACCTTTTTCAAATTCCGTATTTCATCAAAAGCATCAATAATGCACTTGGAGTTAATCGCTATCGCTGAAGCTTTGGCTTACATCAAACCTTTGAACGATGATCGGTTTGTTATTTTCACTGACTCGAAAAGTGCCCTTCTTCATCTGTTGAGACGCACGAGTACTTGACCTTTCAGGGGGATTCCATTGGCATGTATACCTACTTAGTATCTTAGAGGCCATCACTGAACTTGTTGCCAAACATGAAACTGTTGTATAGCAGAGGATTCCTTCTCACGTTGGACTCGATGGTAATGAGATGGTTGATCGTTTGGCAAATGAAGCCGCGTCTGATGGAGAATTTTATACTTGTCCTCCATGGCATACTGAACTTTTACCCCTAGTTAGAGATAGATGTATTCAATCAGAATATGTTGATAAAAGATCTCTAACGAAGGGCATTTCGTACAGGACGATTCAGCCATCGCTTCCACGTATGCTTTGGTTCAGCGAGGGCAGGATGAATAGGCAAGAAGTTGTGTTAGCTTTGAGACTCCGATCCGGCCATGTTCCTCTCAATAGTTTTGGTTTTATGATGCGCAAAGTTGATTCACCTAATTGCGCTGTCTGTGGAGTCATAGAAGATGTGCATCACTTGACGGAATGTAGTCGTCACAGAACATACAGGGTGTCCCGAAACTCAACGATAACCTGGTACCGGGCGAGAGGCCAAGGTATACCAGTTATGAAAAAAATAAGAAAAAAATCCATGTCACTAATAAATTAAGTTTTGACGACTTATGGTTAACAAAATTATTGTCAGTTAACTTTGATACTCCATGTTGGAAAAAAAATGTACACACGGCTACACATCAAGTTAAACTGTTTAGACTTTGGACTATTAGAAGTTGAACGCTGCGAATCGTGCGAGAGGGTGCGATATGTTTTTGTTATTTCGTCTCACTCACGCACGTCGTAGGACTGCGCGGGAGGCACCAACGTCAACGCGTTTAAGTAGATAGATGCGTATCATGTATATTATTTTGTAAACAAGTTGAGCTCGTATTATAATACTAGCTCCTGGCCGCGACTTCGTCCGCGTGAAATTCTTGTTCCCCCGCCCTACCCCGTCGTATCGCATCGCTCGCTTCTCGTTCTCGCTTAGTTCTCTTTCTGACTGTATTCATTTTGACCTAGCGTGATGTTGAACCGACCCGAACGTTATCATACCTATTTAGTTGCGGAGTTATTTTAAAATTATGTTATCTCCTAAGATGTTGATTGAAATCAAGTGATGTCAAGGGCAATTTTGTTCACAATTAAATACTTGTGATGAATAACGTATTTATTTGGATAAAGATTAATATCATATTGATAAAACACCTTCGCAGATAATGCATTAAATTCGAACAAATTTGATTACCATAAAAAAGGCTATAGTGAGTCAATCTTAAAAGATAGACATATGCTGTCGCGGACTTTTTTTTAGAACTTTTAAAGAGGAATAATTCCTTCATACATGATTTTTGCGTAACTTAAACCGTTTACGCAGCGCACGCAACGGAAGCTCTCAAAAAGGAATCATTTTTCCCGTTTTTGCAATATTGTCCATTGATGCTCCGTTCCTATTGGTCGCAACGTGATGTTATATAGTCTAAAGCCTTCCTCGATAAATGGACTGTCCAACACAAAAATAATTTTTCAATTCGAACCAGCACCCTATTTGCGTAACACACAATCAATCAGAATCGGTTTCATTTTGACAGTTCAACAACATTCATTGCGTTATATACGTGTTGAGCAGACTTTATGAAGGTAACCTTTTTCGAACTTATGAAGCAATGGATTAGCAATATCCTTCAAAATGATTCAGATTGAGATTGATTGTGTGTTTCGCAATTAGGGTGCAGTAATTCCTAAGGTTAGCGCGTTCAACCAAACAAACAAACAAACTCTTCAGCTTTATAATATTAGTTTAGATGAGTTTGCACTAATAAATCCATCACCATTAGGTATTTATTATTATCATTTAAGTATATTATTATATTATATTTCGAGCTTGCATACGTGTAGGTAATTTGGAAATCTACATCCTGTCGGATTTTCATACAAACTTTCAACCAACACCGCCATCCAACCACCCATTCCATTTTTATAACAAAAACACTGAAACACGTATTACTTTATTGTCAACCGAAATTACAAATACGAATTTTGATAGATCTAACTTCAAAACGACGGATTTTCATACAAATTTCAACCCCCATGGGATTTTTATCAAATGGGTTCATAAATTACATAATATCTACTTATGGCAAATAAAACTTAATTACTAAAATCATTAGTTAAAGGCCTATTCCATTCAGATACCTATAAGCGATATTCGATAGATACGGTTGTGGGTAACAACGAAATACGAGTGGTATATGCCGCCGGGTAGGTAGGTATATTTTGTATTCTGGTTTCGCGCTAGCCACGGGAGGTTATACAAATATAAATAGATTTGAATAGGCCTTTATACATGTTGCCTAAGCTAGCATCACATGCATTGCATAGGTATATCATCAATGTGTCGAAGAAAGCCTTAAATGAATTAACAATTTAAATATACTTCAATTCACAAAGCTCCGTGCGGGGCGTCCGCGTCGGCTGACCGCGTAACAATAGTTAATACTTAATGTAATGATTCATTATAAATTTTGACTAATTATTTAACGCTTGAACGGCGCGAAATAACTATCATAATCTAAACATAACTACAAGTTACCTCAGGAGCCAACAATAGCAAAAAAATTAAATAAAAAATGAACATTTAAACAACACAGTTGAAAAAAAAAAATTCATCCAGTGACAACCCTCTATAATGAATATGGAAAATAAAACTTGATATGGTTTATTGGTCTATGCTACTAATAGATATGAGAAATATCCTCACACTAGAGTAATTATTATGTAAATCCTACTAATATTATAAACGCGAAAGTTTGTATGGATGGATGGATGGATGTTTGTTACTCTTTCACGCAAAAACTATTGAACGGATTTGGATGAAATTTGGCACACATACGATACTTTTCATTCTGAAATTACCACGGGATCGAAACTTATGCGGGTGAAACCGCGGGGCGCAGCTAGTAATTACATAAATTATGTTTATGACTTGAAAAGAAGCTGAATCCACTTAAAAAAATTGTAAGCTATTAACATTTAAAACAATAAAATATTATTCTTAGATAACAGACTACCATCAAATTTAACAGCTTCGAGTTACTTCGGGAGCCATTATCAATTAAAATAGCTTAAAATTTAAACTCCTAAATGAGTAATAGAATTATAGAAATCAATATAGATAAGAAAACAAACAATTAATCTAATTAGTTTGCCTAACTTAACGTAACATAATAGTCGTGAATCCTGGGCGACGTTTAGGAACTGACCGGCATAGAACGTGCATAGAACACTGAATTGAATACGAGTGAAACTAACGAATGTTTTGCCAAAAAAAAGTGCATCTGTGTGCGTAGGCGCAACGCGGCAAATGCTGTCATTGGCCGATGCCACGATACGCAGTCCCTTTCCTACAATTCTCTGTATTGCTGGTAGCGTAGTTATACGTATATAGGATGTCCGACTTGATGTGTTGCCGTGTGTACCACACTACCCTTGACAAGTTATTTCAAAAGATGGCCTATTTAGTCTAGATTTCTAAATTGTACAACACTTGCCACTTTTCTTGCCAATGAAAGTGCTACTTCGTATTTTTTGCGAATGGGCCTCATGGAAAACTTAATCAAAATAAAACAATCAATTATCATAACACTTTAATATCCTCCTAAAACTAGACTAGACTAGATACTCAAATTGTTTCCCTCCGGCACGAATACAAGCTCTGCGTCGCCTCAGAAATGACCTCCTCACCAGTCGCGCACGTCTACTCGCATTTATTTCTTCTGATGCTGCATCAATGTTTTGGCGCAATTGTAATAGATTTCGTATTGGTTTTGAGTAGACTTTTTCTTTTATGCATCCCCAGTAAAAAAAAATCGACTGGATTCAGGCCTGGGGAACGAGGGGGCCATAAAATTGATCCAAGGCGTCCGATCCATCTGTCGGGAAATTCTTCGTTTAAATAATCTCGTACAGGCCGGGCATAATGAGCTGGGCAACCATCTTGTTGATACCACATTTCCCTGTAGATGTTGAGTGGTATGTACATCTTCTAACAAAAATTCCGCCAAAAAATTGATGCAGATTCGTGCCGGAGGGAAACAATTTGAGCATCTACTTTAGTTTCATTTTCATCCCACTCAATCATAATTGTGACTGTTAGTAGTTATTTAACAAACACACACAACACATACACACACATACATTAACACGCGCACTCACCCCCACTCACACGCAAACTTACGCACACAGTCATTGTAACAAACTACATATTCATATTCCTCATTTAAATTTTCTTTTTAACCCCCGACGCAAAAACGACGGGGTGTTATAAGTTTGTGTTCCCTCTTATTTTAATTTTTTATTATTACCACCACTCACAGATGAAATGGTGTTATTATTACCATTTTTATTATTTTTGTTATTACACCGTTCATGTATTTAATTAGGTACACTACGAACAAGGTGCGATGAAAAGGACTATTTGTGCACGAAGTAACAGTAGAACACTGTCTCATAAGGCACAGGATTCCCCTAGTTTAGGAGGCAGGGTTACCACCATTCCAGAAACCTTTTTACAACCAATTGTTATTGTAACCTACATTTACTACTTACTGTAACAAAAGGTATTTAGTATCAATAAAGTATTATTATTATTAGTTTTAGGAGGATATTCAAGTGTTACGATAATTGATTGTTTTAATTTGATTAAGTTTTCCATGAGGTCCCTTCGCAAAAAATATGAAGTAGCACTTTCATTGGCAAGAAAAGTGGCGAGTGTTGTACCATTTTGAAATCTAGACTAAATGGGCCATCTTTTGAAATAACTTGCCAAGGGTAGTGTCGTACATTTTTTTTCTAACATGGAGTGTCAAAGTTAACTGACATTAATTTTGTAAGCCATAACTCGTCAAAACTTAATTTATTTTACTTAGTTAACAATGATTATTACTTTGATTTGTGGTTGCGATTAATTGCACTTTTATTTGAAATTACATTGTTAAAAAAATCACTGTAAAATTATAAAAAATTGTTGTCACAGTACTTAAAAATGCGACCGAGGGTGTCAAATTTTCAACTTTTTCGAAAAATGTCTATTATCGCTTGACTAAGTGACATGGATTTTTTTTCTTATTTTTTTCATAATATGCCTTGGCCTCTCGCCCGGTACCAGGTTGCCGTTGAGTTTCGGGACACCCTGTATATACCCTAACAGGGTAGTCGTATTGCAGTCCAAAGACGTCAAGCTTATGACAATCATTTTAATGTAGGCTGACGTGGCTTCACCATTGTATTGTCAGATGAGACCAGAACACTATATCATATTATTATTATGGGTGCAAGGTTGCGGGTAGGTTAGTTTATTATATTTATTGTAGGTATTCAATAATCGGGGTGACATATTCTTTAAAGATATAACCCTGTAAATAAATAAAGATAAAAAAAATATATATATAAACGTGAAAGTTTCTATGGATGGATGGATGTTTGTTACTCTTTCACGCAAAAACTATGGAACGGATTTAAATGAAATTTGGCACACCGATGGTTTATAACCAGGATTAACGAGGATACATTTTTATCCCGATATTCCCACGGGATTGAAACTTATGCGGGTGAAACCGCGGGGCGCAGCTAGTTATTCATGAAACATTGAAATAAAATTGACTAAGCCTTCAACACTTTATTTGCCTGGGGATTGGGCCTCTCCAATTGCACGCCAATCAGCTAGATTCTCATCCGGGTGCTACCAGCCACCCTGCGAAGAAAGTCGCTCCATGTGGCCTGAGAGTCCTACCTTATGTTTGCCAATTCACGGTCTTTTCTCAAGAACACGTCTACCCCAACCGTAAATGGACGGATGAATTTCGGAAATCTCTATTGGAAAATCTGCAGGAAATTGACATTACCTCTATCATATGGCAACACTGAACACTTGACTGTCAAGTGTCATTGTCTTATGTCAACAGACTACTACTTTGTTTTTGTTTTGTAGTTTTTACCAAATTAATGTTTTCGAATAATTGCTATTCGTTCCTGTGTTTTGCTCCTATCTTGACTGACTTGGCTGGCATAACCGTCCATAAAATGTATCCGCAATAACAACCTGTATTATAAACATTCCAAAACCAGTCAAAATGAATACTACAAAAAATGTGTATTGTCGCCTTTGCGCAGAGTTAAAACCACATATTGAACTCACAAACCTGCAGACTGACGTAGAAACGTACCAGAAAGTCGTCAATAAACTGTCAAGATTCAATATAGTGATGGATTTCCAGGAAAATATACTGCCGAAGACTGTCTGCCTAATGTGTGTAAAATCCTTAGAACAAGCATTTGCTTTCTTAACTGCGGTAGACAAGGCGCAGGCATTTCTTAGTGACATTAATCTGGTCGAAACAAGATCGGTTAATAATGAGTGTTATGGAGAAACCACCTTTTATGTGCCTTCAGATGACGTTTTTGACGTTAAAGTTGAAAACAGTCGGGATCCAATGGATGTAAATGATAATGATGATGAAGAACTTGATTATGAGGACTTCTCTAATGTTCAGAATGATGATTTCTCTAACGTTCAGAATAATGATGGTAACAATTTAGACAGTGAAAATGTTCATACCGAGAATAAGGACACAAGCCAATATTCCTATGTCATTGCTGAAGAAGAAATTGGTATAAAATATGAAACTGATGAATACACTGACATAAATAATATTAAATATAGTGAATCTCTTAATTTAAGTAATGACTGTAGAGATAATCAATTCACCAATGTCGCAGAAAATGATTTGAATATCAAAGATGCTAAACTACCCTTTGCTGTGGAAGAAAAACTCAGAAAAGATACATTAATAAGGGAATTAATTTCCGAACCAATCCCACTGTCAGACAATTCAGTTTATTCTGCAGATTGCATGAATCAACAAAATGATAGTAATGTGGGCACCAATCCTCTGGGTACTGGTGTACCACATGAACAGAAACAACCCATTTGTAAACCAATCCCACCAAAACTATTGGAAACAGCATATTCCGAAGATTACATTAACAAACAAATTAATAGATTAAGCACAGTGCCTGTGCAATGCTTAAAAAATACATGGATGGATTATGAATGGAAGTGTTCACACTGTGGAACCCTTTTCTCAAATATCGAAGAGCTACAGAAGCATTCAATGCTTTACCATAATACTTGCAATGCTTACCAATGTACTGATTGCAAAATTAAGACACAACGGCTCAACACTTTCATCAAGCATGTCCGATCACACAAGAAATACTTGCATTATTCGTGCTACAAATGCTATGAGAAATTTCCTAAAATGATGGAAACTATAAATCATAAGATGGAAATCCACGAGAACTCTAAACGCATTTGCTTAGGATGCAACACTCCTTTTTCTAGTAACGCCGAATTAGAAGAACATGTCAACAAGTATTATAAAATACTAAGGAGAAAGAACACTTCTATCAATAGTGATAATTTAACTTGCAGTATATGCAAAAAGGTTTATGCACACATTACAGCTTTGAGGAACCATTTGAATACACACAAGGAAAAGAAACGAGACCGTGTCTGCGACAGATGTGGCAAATGCTTCGATAGTAAACACAGTTTAAGAATTCACATGCAGACACATATCAAAAAGATTTTATATCAATGTGAAATTTGTAAAACTACCTTCACAAGAGAATACTCGCTGAGAAGCCATGCAAGCATACACTCTGGAATCAAACCATTCACCTGTGATGTCTGTAGTAAATGTTTTAGAACCAAAAATAACATTACAAATCACATGAAATTCCACACGGACTATTTTCCTATTGCTTGCACAGTTTGTAACAAAAAATTTCGTATGGCCAAGAATTTAAAAAATCATATGCTTCAGCATACTGGAGAAAAACCATTTTCTTGTGACATTTGTCCAAGAGACTTCACAAATCTGCCTAATCGTAACAAACATATGAGACGTAGACATGGTATTGAGATGGCAAAGAAGAGAAAGCCTATTATAAAACGGCAAACAGCTGATGACCCAATTTTCTCTGACCTGGCTACCGGAGAGACTAAATTTGCAGATATAGACAAAATGAATGAATGGAAAAACAAAATTATGGAACATAGAAAAAGTCAAAGGACTAACAACAAGAATAAAAAAGAGAAAGTAATTAACAAGGAATGCAACGAAAATTGATATTTATTACATCTGGAACTAGTAGACTGAGTTCCAAACGTCGAGATCCGAAATCTCTCTCTTAGACATCGGAAGACGAATTGTGGAACTACCAGGCAGGAGACCTGGCAAGGCGCGGTGATGCCAGGTGAAGAAAGGCAGTGACTGAGATCGGGAAGACGAAGTGTCAGTCGTCCGGAGGCGAGATGGGCGGACTTCCTTGACACGTTCTTTCATATAAAATCTGTCAGACACCAATCATATTCCACGAATAAAAATTATCTCTCTTGAGAAATCTGAAATTAAATATTTTTTAATTTTTAGTGCGTTTTCAGTGTTTTTTTTTGTTTAACAAGATGTTATAAAAAACAAGATAATTGTGAATTAAAAAAAAGTTTTATTACAACAAATGATTATAATCACGCTGTTTTAAGTAACTTACAATCTATCGTTGCCTATTACTGCTTCCATGTACTCTCCTATAACATAACATCGCGCCTGTAATCGCTGAAGGGTTAAGCAGAGGTACACCTATGGTAAACCTTCATTTCGCCAGTTATGTTCATGTTCCATGTAATTGGGGATTGATTCTCTCCTAAGGAGGTTGTTAAACAATCTTTCATAAAACCTCTTGCATGACAGCGTCCCCTTAGCAACCGAGTCATGACGAATCACGACATTTAAAACATATTTTTCATGCTGACTGTTTCAGATTTGTCCATACTGACCCATCTCAATAGATTAGATAGTTCCAGATGTAATGAACCTCTTCCAGAGCCCGACTTCACTCACAGCCAGGCACAGGCCTCTTTTCTTGTGCCGATCCCCACGCTCCTGTGCCAGCCTCATCCAGGTTCTACCCGCAATGGCAACGTTGTCGTCCGCCTATTTCGCCGTCGACTTCGTCTTCCAGTTTCGATCAATGTCTTTCTCCACCTGCCATCACCGCGCCTTGCCAGGTGTCCTGCTTGTTGAGTTCCACAATTCGTCTTCCAATGTCTAAGAGAGAGATTTTGGATCTCGACGTTTGGAACTCGGTCTACTAGTTCCAGATGTAATAAATATCAATTTTCGTTGCATTCCTTGTTAATTACTTTCTCTTTTTTATTCTTGTTGTTTGCCCTTTGACTTTTTCTATGTTCCATAATTTTGTTTTTCCATTCATTCATTTTGTCTACATCTGCAAATTTAGTCTCCCCGGTAGCCAGGTCAGAGGAAGTCGGGTCAACAGTGGTTTGCTGTTTTATAATTGCCTGTCTCTTCTTTCCCATCTCAATACCATGTCTACGCCTCATATGTTTGTTACGATTGGCCAGATTTGTGAAGTCTCTCGGACAAATGTCACAAGAAAATGGTTTCTCTCCAGTATGCTGAAGCATATGATTTTGTAAATATTTGTCTGTACGAAATTTTTTGTTACAAACTGTGCAAGTAATAGGAAAATAGTCTGTGTGGAATTTCATGTGATTTGTAATCTGACTTTTGGTTCTAAAACATTTACTGCAGACATCACAGGTGAACGGTTTGATTCCAGAGTGTATGCTTGCGTGGTATCGGAGTGAGTATACAGTTTTAAAGGTAGTTTTACAAATTTCACAATGATATAAAATCTTTTCGATATGAGTATCCATATGAGTTCTTAAACTCGGTTCACTATCGAAACACTTGCCACATCTGTCACAGACACGGTCTCGTTTCTTTTCCTTGTGTCTATTCAAGTGGTTCCTCAAAGCTGTAATGTTTGCGCAAACCTTTTTGCATGTACTGCAAGTTAAATTATCACTATTGATAAAAGTTTTCTGTCTCCATAGAATATTATAATACTTGTTGACATGTTCTTCTAATTCGGTGTTACTAGAGAAAGGAGTGTTGCATCCTAAGCAAATGTGTTTAGAGTTCTCGTGGATTTCCATCTTATGATTTATAGTTTCCATCATTTTAGGAAATTTCTCATAGCATTTGTAGCACGAATAATGCAAGTATTTCTTGTGTGATCGGACATGCTTGATGAAAGCGTTGAGCCGTTGTTTCTTAATTTTGCAATCAGTACATTGGTAAGCATTGCAAGTATTATGGTAAAGCATTGAATGCTTCTGTAGCTCTTCGATATTTGAGAAAAGGGTTCCACAGTGTGAACACTTCCATTCATAATCCAACCATGTATTTTTTAAGCATTGCACAGGCACTGTGCTTAATCTATTAATTTGTTTGTTAATGTAATCTTCGGAATATACCGTATCCAATAGTTTTGGTGGGATTGGTTTACAAATGGGTTGTTTCTGTTCATGTGGTACACCAGAACCCAGAGGATTGGTGTCCACATTACTATCATTTTGTTGATTCATGCAATTTGCAGAATAAACTGAATTGTCCAACAGTGGGATTGGTTTGTAATCGTGTTCCATTATTAATGTATCTTTTCTGAGTTTTTCTTCCACAACAGAGGGTAGTTTAGTGTCTTTGATATTCAAATCATTTTCTCCGATATTGGTGAATTGATTATCTCTACAGTCATTACTAAAGTTAAGAGATTCATTATCATTAATATTATTTATGTCAGTGTATTCATCAGTTTCATCTTTTATACCAATTTTTTCTTCAGTAATGACGCAGGAATATTGTCTTGTGTCCTTATTCTCGGTATGAACATTTTCACTGTCTAAATTGAAACAATCATCATTCTGAACATTAGAGAAGTCCTCATTATCAAGTTCTTCATCATCATTATCATTTACATCCATTGGATCCCGACTGTATTCAACTTTAACTTCAAAAACTTCTTTACTAACATCTGATGGAGCATAAAAGGTGGTTTCTCCATAATAATCATTATTTACAGAACTTGTTTGAACCAGATTAAAGTCACTAAGAAATGCCTGCGCTTGTTCAACTGCAGTTACGAAAGCAAATGCTTGTTCTAAGGATTTTACACATATTAAGCAGACAGTCTTCGGCAGTACATTTTCCTGGAAATCCATGACTATATTGAATCTTGACAGTTTATTGACGACTTTCTGGCACGTTTCCACGTCAGTCTGCAGATTTGTGAGTTCAATGTGTGGTTTTAACTCTGCGCAAAGGCGACAATACACATTTTTTGTGTTATTCATTTTGACTGATTTTGTAATGTTTATAACACAGGCTGTTATTGCGGATACATTCTATGGACGACCATGCCAGCCAAGTAAGTCAAGACAGGAGCAAAACACAGGAACGAATAACAATGATTCGAAAACATTGATTAGAAAATAGGCAAAAACCACAAAAACATAGTAGTTTGCTGACATTTAAGACAGAGACACCGACACGACAGTTAAGCGGTCAGTGCTGCCATGTAATGTCACTTTCCAGCAGATTTTCCAATAGAGATTTCCGAAATCCGTTGATCAATTTACGGTTGGGGAAGACGTGTTCTTGAGTGGAGACCGTGAATCGGCAAACATAAGGTAGGTCGCCCTCAGGCTAGATGGAGTGGCTATCTTCTTAAGGCTACTAAAGTCATCATCACAACTCTCATAGATCAAGTAATCCTACTGAATGACTATTTCATGAAATCTTGACATTTTAGGATTATGCTAAATGTAATAAGTTAAACCTTTAGAATAACAGTTTTAATAAAAAAAATAGAAGATACGTAATATGATAAAATAAGTTATGACATAAGTGACATTACAATACAAAGTAGCCATATGCATCACAGCAATAAGGAGTTTAGTTGGTATTACTACATTCTTCCGACCTTCTTATGAAACAACGTAATCTCCAAAACGTACAGGCAGTCTGCGTTCCCTGGTTGAACGCCGGGGCTCTGAGTGTGGCGTATTATCCTGTGTATTGTCTTGTCCTCGGGATGGCACTACCACGATCAACTTCTTCTACTATAGGTTGATACTTATTAGTTCGATCAAATCTCCGCATCAGTACTTGGTCTGAGTTCGTTAACCAAGTGGGTATAGAGTCACCATTTGGTGACCTCCTCGTGTGTGTAAACATCCTCTTGTGCGGCGTACAGTTACTAGCTGTGCAGAGTAGAGAGCGGATAGAGTGTAGAGCCTGGTTCAAAGCCCTTTCCCAGTCCTCTATAGGCAGCTTTCGGGATCGTAAGCCAATTGGATAGTTTTCCAAAGAGTGGAGTTAAGGCGCTCTACTTGTCCGTTCCCTTGGGGGTTATACGGCGTTGTTCGGCTTGTTGCAATACTGCGAGAGTGTAGAAACTGCTTGACTTCAGATGATAAGAACGATGTCCCACGATCAGAATGTAGGAATGCAGGCATTCCGAATAGGATAAACAATTCATTGAGATTCTTGATAACCGTTGTCGAGCTCATGTCTGACCATGGAAATGCAAAGGGAAAGCGAGAGTATTCATCGATCACTGTCAGGATGTATTTATTTCTTGTGTGACTAGGTATAGGACCTTTGAAGTCAATACTTAGTCTTTCGAATGGAGATGTCGCATTAATTAGATTGGAACCAGGTTCAGTTGATTTGTAATATCTAGGCTTCAATTCCGAGCAAATACGACAGGAGTTTGTCATATTTCTGATTTCTCTAATAGGGTAGATTCTTAGATCTCATCCAGTGTACCATCCTTGTTACGAAACAAGTTTTGTTGAACGAGATTCGATAGCAGCGCATACACGCGACAATGTGTCAGCAACATTATTCTCTATGCCTGGACGGTAAACGATATCGTATTTAAACGGAGCTAGTTCTAAACGCCATCTTTGTATTTTCTCGTTTTTGACTTTGCTATTTAGCTTGTTATTGAACATAAAGGCTACCGATCTTTGGTCTGTAATTAAACGAAACTGTTTTCCGATAAGAAAGTGTCGCCATTTCTTTAACGATTCGACTATGGCGTACGCTTCTTTCTCAACAGCGGAGTGGTTTTGTTCACTTTGATTCAGGGTTCGAGAGAAAAATGCTACAAATCGATTAGCTTGCGTTAAGGTTGCAGCGATTGAATGTTGAGAGGCATTCGTTTCAACGAGAAAAGGTATGTCGTTACTGATAGCGTGAACAGAAGATTTTATTATATAGGCTTTCAATGCTTGGAAATTTTCGACAAGTTGTTTATTTAGTGGGAATATTCTTGTATTTGCTAAAGCGTGGATTCTTTCCGAGAAGTTTGAAATCCATTTGCTATAATGTGCAAACATTCCTAACACTCTTCGTAATGTCTGTGTGTCATTTGGCGGTGGAAGATTGAGAAGCGGGCGCAGCCGTTCAGCATCTGGCTTTATGACATGTTCTTTGATGGTATAGCCTAAGATATCGATGGTATTCTGCGAGAACTTGCTTTTCTCTTTATTGATAGTAAGACCATATTTTTTAGCGGCTGCTAAAAATTTCTACAAATTTGCATCGTGTTCAGATTGAGATCGCCCACAAACTGTTATATCATCGACATGCGAAAGTACCTTCTAAGTTCTCTTTTCGAATAACCCAATCAACGGTTCTTTGAAAACTTGACACTCCGTTTGTTACGCGAAATGGTATGCGACGAAACTGGTACAGATTTCCAGTAGCTTCGAAAGCAGTTTGGTTTTTCTTTTTGTAGGATCGGTACTTGATGGTGAGCACTCTGTAAATCGATCGCGCTGAATATTGAATATTTCGAAATATTGGAAACTTGGTCCTCCATATTGGGAAGTGGATAAGCGTCAAGCTGTGTATACCTGTTTATCGTAAGTGAATAATCAATGACAAGGCGCTTCTTGTGATTAGCGTTCTTTGTAATTAGTACTTGAGCTCGCCAGGGGGACGTGCTTTCTTCAATAATGCCAGCAGCTAGGAGTTTTGTGATCTCTCCTTCAATAAACTTTTTATCGTCTTCACTGTTGCGGCGAGATTTAATTGCAATAGGCTTGCAATTTGGACTAATATTCGTAAAAAGAGGAACAGCAGGTACAGACGCTTCTGCAACGCTACATACTTTTAGTGGTTCTTTAGGTCCACCGAATGAAAATTCGAGAAAGGAATGCTCGTCTAATATGTCATGACCGATTATTACGTCAGCACAGAGATTTTTCACAATTAGCAAATTCACGTTTCTATACTCATGGTCTCCGATACGAGCTGACACACATGTTTGACCTTCGACTTGTGACATATGACTGGTTGAAGCCATTGATATAGTTTGCTTGCAGGGTGTTTTCTTTAATTGACATAATTTAAAAAATTGCTCATTCATGAAGCTTATAGAACTACCAGTTTCTATTAAGGCTTCAGCTTTTATCCCTTTTATGTAAGCTGGAACTGTAGCTTTCTTCAAGGAAGTTGGCGATGCAGCCAAAAAACAACCACAAACGTTATCATCTCCTTCGAGAATAGTGGCATTGATTTGGCTCTTGCTTCGACATACAACAGCATAGTGACCCTTCTTGTTACAAAATTGACAGATAGTCTACAGCAGGACAGTTTTTACGAGGATGGACATACCCACCACAAAAGAAGCATTTGCGTCTCTGGTAATTTAGCGTCACTGCTATTTTACTAATAGGCTCCTGTGAATGTTTACTACATTCCTTTTGTTTAGAAGTGGTGG
Organism: Apamea epomidion; assembly: GCA_947507525.1. NCBI lineage: Eukaryota > Metazoa > Arthropoda > Insecta > Lepidoptera > Noctuidae > Apamea > Apamea epomidion. The sequence goes on from OX382252.1 coordinate 1,078,186, forward strand.
TGACGGCAGCAGCAGTATTTGCATTCGAATAGTTAAACTTTGTTGCACTATCTTCAGCCATTTCTAGTGACAGTGCTTGATTATGTGTTTCTTCTAGTGTTAACGTCAGATTTTCTAGTAACCTTTGTCTTATCATACTAGATTTTATTCCAGAGATAAATGCGTCGGTTATATTGTCGTTCTTATTTGTTTCAGCATCTACAGTTTTGAAGTCGCAGTCTTTAGCTAACTGTTTTAATGCTTGTAAATAGATACCTATCTATTGTTTCGTCGCCCAGTTGCTTCCTAGATGCGAGGGCATGTCGGGCATAAATTATATTTTTGGGCTTTGTGAATAATTTTCCCAAAGTAATGATTGCGGATGGAAAAGTAGTACACTCGCTGATGTACGTGAAAACGTTTGATGAAAGGTGGTTTATGAGAAGATCTAGTTTCCAGGAAGTTGGTAAGGCTTGTACCTGCTCTCCTGGCAAGGCGCTTTCCGTAGCCTTAAGAAAGCTTTCAAATGTTTTCTTCCAATGTTCTCATTTCATTGATGCAGAACTATCAACGGGATCAATATCCAAACGTTCGGGTTTTAAGTATTTTTCCATGGTGGCAAAACTTTTAAAACATCTTGTTGATTAAATTGTAATAAGTTAAACCTTTAGAATAACGGTTTTAATCAACAAAATAGAAGATACGTAATATGATAAAATAAGTTATGACATAAGTGACATTACAATACAAAGTAGCCATATGCATCACAGCAATAAGGAGTTTAGTTGGTATTACTACACTAACTTAACAAGTTGTATTACTGATTACTGATTCTAATGATTATAATTCTGTAATTACATATTTGTTACGGCCGCGAATCATATTTTAATCAACGTACAACTTAGTACTGATCAGCAAATTGCAAAAAACGTAAGAAAATTTGAATTGCGCGGGCTACCTTGGAGCATCCACCTTAAGCGCAGGCCACACCGCCAGCTGGCGGGCGGGTGGGCGAGCCGAGCGAGGCATCGTTTTACATCTTTTCATACTTGGGTTCACACCGCGAACTACAGAGATAAGCTACCGAAGTATGAAAAGATGTGAAACGATGCCTCGCTCGGCTCGCTGCCCGCCCGCCAGCTGGCGGTGTGGCCTGCGCTTTAGTGTATATAAAAAAAAAAACAAATAAAAACATTCTATATGTAAAAAAAATGGAAGCAGCTCAATGCCAAGCCTTTTTGTCCTCGATATAATACTTAACGGTATAAAAGCCTTTCTGGCACAACTTACATTTAATGAATGATTTGAATTTATTAAGGCTTAGATCTTGAACGGGGCTTGGAGCTTTATTATAAAAGCGTATACATTGGCATCTGAACGAGCCACCTATTTTCTTGAGCCTTGTTGTAGGTAAAATAAATTTGTGTTTGTTCCTAGTATTTCTATCATGGATATAACTGTATTTTTTAAACAATTTTATATTTTTATGGGCATATATAAGATTTTCATAAATATATTGAGAAGGCACAGTCATAACATAACATTAATCTCATTAAATTTGTCTATGAGCGAGTGTCTCGGACTTAATTTATAAATTGATCGAACAGCTCGCTTCTGCAAAATAAAGATAGTCTGAATATCAGCGGCATTTCTTCACAATAGAATACCGTACGACATTACACTATGAAAATAGCTAAAGTACACTAAACGGGCTATATTAGTTAAATTACGAATTTTTCTAACAGCGTATGCTGCGGAACTTAGCTTTTTTGACAATTTATCTATATGTGGACCCCACTGAAGCTTAGCATCCAAAGATATGCCCAATAATACTGTATATTATTACAGTGATTTTTCTATGGCTAGTAATGAATTAATCTAAAATATGTTTAACCGTAATTTACCGAAACAACATTGACATCGGAAAACTTATGAGACTTGTCTATTGTTTGTTTGACAAAAAGGACGAAAACCTGAGTTTGACGGCTACTTTTTCTTATTTATTTTACGAAAACCAATGTTAGTAATGGGTTAATTATAATTTAAAACATGGAAAACTTGTACTGCCGCTTTTGCGCCGAGCCTAAGAGCTCTGAAAAGCTTCTAAACTTACAGAACGACGCCGAAAAACACGACGAAATAATCTTAAAGCTTGCATTTGTTAACGCTGTGTATGTCAATGTAACTGGCGATGATATGTTGCCGAAAACTGTTTGTTTTATATGCTATAACAATTTAAACAAAGCTTACGAGTTCCTGGACAGTGTGAAGCGAGCTCAAGACGTTCTATCTAACATATTTACAGTAGCCGAAGACAGTAAATGCGACCTTTCAGATGATGATAGAATCCCAGCTTTCGACGACTTCCTTTGCAATGACGACTCGACCACCGTCAAATTGGAGGATAATACCCCCAATAAGTACTCAGAAACGTCGCAAATAGACATAAGATTGGAAGTAAAACATGAACTTAAGGAAGAACCTGACTTAGATGACCAAACTTACGATGATTCGTTAAATGTCCAAGATATTCTTGATGCGGCGATATGTAACGCGTCCTTTAACTCCAACGTCACGATATACGCTAAAGAGTTATCAGATTTGAGCAAAAAGGTTGTTAAATCCTGGAAGGATTATCCGTGGGTGTGTGGTTATTGTAATATTGAATTTTTGAACATTGACATGTTGAGATCTCATTGTAAGGTGGTGCATGGTAAATGTTCTGCGTTCATGTGCATTGACTGTAAAGCGGGGAGGAACGAAAACTTCACTAGCTTTATAAAACATGTTCGGAAACACAGGAAAATTTTGAGGTAAGTGTTGTATAAAATTAAAAAACCCCGTCAATGATCCCTTAAAAAATGCAAGATGGTTATCATGCCTTTTTAATGAATTTATTTGGTTTTATGTAGCATTCTATTTATAACAACTTGATTATTTATTTGTATAAATATTAGCTTCTGCGATTGGTAAACAGTGTGACAGGTTTTCCTTGTGCAGATACCAGTCTCCCACAAATGACGCACAAATGATTTATCATTGTGGAAGATAAATAAATATTTATTTATTTTTATTCTTTGTTTCATTTAAATACATATAAATTATATTTTTAAATATTAGAATATTCAAAGTATAAAAATATAAAAACTAGTAGCCCACCAGTATGGGGAACAGGGTCCAAACTACCGGCGGTCAAGGCTCCAGAGAGAGGAACCTCCTGACAATGTGAGCCAGGTCCAGAATTACCGCTTTTTTAATCAAGCCCTTAATCCAGCTGCCCAACAAGAGCCTCCTCAGGTGTTAGTCAAGGGTCTTGACTATTAACCCAGTGGCTGTCATGACTATCGGCACAATTATTTATTTATTATTAAGTGCTGATTTTTCAATTGACAGATAATTTTTATTAGTGGAATAAAATTGACGTCTGACAGATTTTTTATGGAAATGCTGCCAAAAATTTAAAATTATTCCTCGGATAAAATTATTTGGCATTGGAAAAATCAGCCCTTATTCTCTATTGTTTTGATAACAATCTTCTTACGAAACATTTTTCCCATTTCCAGAAACCATTGCTACTACTGCGACTTAGTTCTAGACAAATCAGAAAACTTGAGTTCTCACATAAAGGAACACTTTCTAAAGGCACAAATACCCTGCCCACTCTGCGGCGAAATACTTAAAAACGAGGAATCTCTAAAGATGCACCTACAAGACTACAACATTACGAAGCAGAAACGAAGACCGAGACGAAAACCTGGGACTCCCATCACTATCGAAGACCTAACCTGTGGATTGTGTAAAAAGGTTTACAAAAACCCCAACAGTCTTCGTGACCACATGAAGCTACATACGATAGACCGAAAAAGAAACTATACTTGTGACCGCTGCGGCAAAATGTTCTACAATAAAGGTACGCTTACATCACACATCCTCTCACACGATAAGAACCGTCCACACGTCTGTAGAATATGTAACAAGTCTTTTTTGTACCCGAACATGTTGAGAAGACACGTTGAAATGCATTCTGGAGTAAAACCGTTTTCTTGCGAGCAATGCGGCAGATGTTTTAGGTTACAGTATCAGTTAAATGCTCACAAAATTATCCACACAGATTCCATGCCTTACGTTTGCTCTTATTGCAACAAAGCCTTTAGATTTAAGCAGATTTTAAAGAACCATGAAAGACAGCACACTGGTGCTAAACCATATTCTTGCCAGCACTGTGGTATGGAATTCACTAACTGGTCCAATTATAATAAGCATATGAAAAGACGGCATAATACAGATACATCGAAGAAAAAGATTACCCCTGAAGGGGTATTTCCTATAAATCCAGAAACAGGTCAGATCATGCAGGTACAGGATCCCGTTGGCACTGAAGAATGGAAGACTAAGATCATGATTCCAGGGAAAAGAGGGAAAAAGAAAGTTATAAAGCAAGAGAATATTTAGCTAAAGTTATGTCAAGGCAAGTCCTATGGATTTGTATATATATCTCTTGATTATTTAATTTTGGGCAGATCTGCCTAGCTTTTTCCAACTATGTTTGGGTCAGCTAACAGTTAAACCCATAGGTTCTCAATCTGGCAGATAACGCCCGCTCGTGGGCGTTCGAGACTTTCAGGGGGGCAGTAGAAGACTCAGAGAAAATTATAATATCCTGTCTTACGACTATGTAATTTTACACGTTTAAATATATAATTGTGGTAATAGCTGTTTCAGATTCGCGACTGATGGTAAGTAAAAAAAATTTGGAGATTCTAGAAAAAAAAATATTCTCAAAGGTGGGCAAAATAAGGTTGAGAACCTATGCTTTAACCGGATGCAGCTGAATACCAGTGTTTACATAGAGCAACTGCCTATCTGACCAGAAGTTAGGGCAGTTTGCGGAGCTAAAATGACATCAAAATTATATTGGCAAGTTTCATTTTGCATCAGAAAACGATTTGTTAGAAGAGTATGCTGTGACCTCCGATGTCAAATGGTAATAGTTGTTATTTGTCTCAAGCCAGTTCTGACATATTTTTGGACGGAAATACCTTATTCGAGATACTTTATTTAGTACTCCATGAATTCCATATTAGATTGCTGAGCAAAGGAACCTTTTTTTTGCATACAGATGCAGTATTACTGGATGGTAATAGGTTGTGTATTCAATATAATAATAATTAAAACCTACAAGATTATTGCGTAGCACATAAAATGGCAGTCCGTCGCGATGGCTTACATTTTGACATCCATTGCTTCATAAGGAACGCAACGAAGTTTTTAGAAGTAGAAGAACGACAAAAATTAACGAAGTTTACATTTCGAGTAACGGATTAACTTTTAAGTTAACTTTAAAAGTTGTTAACGGACTCATTAACTTCCGTTAAGTTTCCATAAGTCCATTAATCGTTAATGAAGTACCTACTATATTCCGAAAGAGCCCCGGACTGCGCCGCGCCGCGAAAACATGTTCTGACAATCTCTAAATAATTATTATTACAAACTCTAATGATACACCTATACAGGTATGAGGAACAGGGTGTAAAGTTCACTCATCCTCCATAGAAAAGGGAGGATCCTCCGACCAGACGGGTGTTGTTTCTGGCGGGCAACAGCCCGGCGATTGATGGCGGGCCGTTGTATATATGCTAATTGTAAACTCTGCTTGCGCAATGCAGGATTTTGCTTGACGTCAGTAAGACGAGTAGATCGCATGTGGCGTTATAGATACCGCTACACATTCTTCATTTAACAAGTTTTCATATCCTGCCTAAATTTTCATACCCCATACCAACTTTTTTTGTTTGGAAATCACTACTGCAACGACACAAAAAGAAAAAAATCTATCACGAGTTAACGATTAATGTTAAATCTTCCGAAATATAAACTTGCTTTAACGTTTAACGAAGTTAACTTTTTAGTAACTGATTAGCGATTAACGAAGATTAAGTGTGCCCAGCTATGTTTAGAAGTTTGAACAACTTGCCTTCCCCACGTGGCAACGTGACCAACGCAAGAAAAAAAAAACAGTGGCTGAAATGTCAAAATGAAAGGCATTATAATAAAAACGTTTATTTTCTCCACCAGATAATGAAGCATTAGTAAAATACATAATTGTGTATACAAAATACATTGATTTTCTGGAGACTGGACTTGAGTTACAGGTCTCCAGACCAAATTTGCAAGGCATTGCGATGGATGGCCATTTTATGTGTGTTACGCAATTAGCCCGCTGTAACTGGCTACAATGCAATGCAAAGACTACTCTCATAAGTACAGAAAAAACTGACCATTGATCATCATAACGCTGGCTCACTGCGTGTCTCAACGATTTCGGACTGCTTCATCTTTCAATCACAATCCAAAGAATTTTGCAGGAAATAGCCAATCCATTGCTTTATGTTTAAAAAAATTCTTCTGCTCCACAACGTAAATGGCGTAGTGAATGTTGTTGAATTGTCAAAATGAAAGCCATTGCCGTTGTAAGGGCCCTATCTCACTAGAACACCAGTGACACACCAACTATGATCGCACAGCCAAAAATGTATGGTTGGCTGCGCAACCGATAGGACGCCTGGTGGATGCCCACCATAAAGCTGTGTATATTTTGCTGGTAGCGCGACCATGGCCGCACCGCCATGGTGTCCTAGTGTGATATAAGCCTAAGTGTGTAAGGCTACGTACGCACTGACAGATGGTCCCGCTGCTCCGCTGGTCGCCTAGCGTGTATCGAACAGATGTTAAGCCACTGGGTTCTAGGTGCTAAGCAAGCCACCTTTCACTACGTAAGTAGCCTTAGGAAATTACCTGCAGGTTTGCTCGAAAACAATAGATTCTCCTATTTTTGATCAGCTTCCATAAAGTGTTCCAATTACAAACGCAATAATTTTACAATGGCGTCATTTTTTACAGTTGACGCGCACTAATGTAAGAGGTATTATAATAATTATTGCAAAATAAATGATTTCTGATTTCTAATGTATACTATGCGATTTGAACGAGAACATATCATGTCTGAGACCGTAACAGCTTGTCTCCGGTGTACAGTCACCGATGAATATAAGTATGGATGTTTTCAAATGAAATTTAATTTGATAAATGAATTGTTTTCTATTAACTAAATTAAATTTTATTCGAAAACATCTATCGGTTTCTTACTAAACTTCAACTATATCCGACAACCCTGGTTACCTGTCTCCTTTGGTGACCGTATGTTCTTTAAAAATCTAAGTGTGCATACACACGAGAGACGTGTCAACGACAGAGGCAACTGCACGGTATGCACACTAAGGCCCGTATTACAGTACCTTACTCAAAACGCAAGCATTACTCAAAACTCGTTTAAAGCCATTTGATTGGTTGAAACTGTTTTAAGTAATGCTTGAGTCCTGAGTAAGGTTCTGTAATACAGCCCTAAAAGATGCAAACACGCTGCTATCAGTCGGCATCAACCAGGTATAAATAATGAGATCAGTTAGGTATGCCTTGTGTGGCTAGGCTGTTTGGTACGGTGTTAAGATCTAAGACGGCCAAAAGATTACTATTAGAAGAAAATAGCAGGCTCAAACGATACAGTCTTATATTTCCGTCGTAGATACATTTCTGCCCAACCTTTCGGGGAAAGAAGGCGTGATATTATACTAAGTTATAGCTTGATATGTCGACCGATCTATGCGTGCGTTGATGTTTGACTGCAGTTCGGTTGTACCTTTACCCACGTAAGTTTATTAGAAGTTAATACGGGCCAATGTCATTCTTATTTAGATCGCATAATAGAAATTGTTGATAGTATTATCAAATAGTGATTTATTTATGTTATAGTTGTATGTACAATAACCGTTATTTAAGTTGCACACAGCTTTGCAATATGAAAATGCAATATTATATTTTTATTATTAAAATAATGTAAAGCACACATTTTTAGTGTTAATAAATTTTTTAGTAAAATGCGAAATTTTTATTCTCGGATACACAGTGCAGTGTTTTTTTTATAAAGCAAAAAAAATAATCCACGTACTCATTCCTTTTCCGCAACGCTTTTTTTTTTGTTTTTTTTTTTGGTTGGGAAATCATCAAATGACCTCTTACGCTCTCTTTTACTGACTAAAACCCACCCGTGTTCCTTCAGTTGCCTATGCCAGGGGCCACGGTATCTCTTTCGAACAACCCGTGGCCCTGGCGGCATCGGCCCTAGCGGACCCCGTTAGTTCGTGCTGACATCTCTTTGAGGCGCGCGTGGAACACAACGCGCCGTCGACCCGGGCCTGGTCCTTACCAGGCGGCGAGCTGCCCATTGCTCGCCGCCCGCAAGCCCGCGCCTACGGTGGCTGGGAGTCGGCTGTTGACTCCTGTCCAGGGCGTCTCCTGCGGCGGCTAGGGGCGTGAGGGCGCAGAGATTGCCTCTCCCTCACGCGCTCCGCCTCCTCCTTCGCGAGCATTACTGCTTCGCAGAAGGAGGTGACGGCCTCCCATTCACTCTCGGTCCGTACCATGGCCTGGACCAGGGCCGGACGCGAGAGGTCGCCGCCGCCGATCGCCGCCACGAGGACACGGGGGTGCCCCGCCCAAGCCAGACAGACCTCCACCGTATGATCCACCGTGTCCTCCGGGCAATCCACACAGTGGTGACACCCTGGCGTTTCCTCCCGCTTTATCCTGAACAGGAACCTCTCGAAACAACCGTGTCCGGTGAGGACCTGCGTCAGGCGGAAGGTGAGGGCGCCGTGGCGCCTCTAGCCACTCCTCAAAGAGGGGACTTCGCTTAGAGTGTCTTCGAGTCTAACGTTGTTGCGTCACGAAGACGCTGCAGTAGCGACAGGTTTAAGTGACGCACGCAGGCGTCACGATTGCCCAACACATACGTTCGAGAAACGCCAACGCTAGATGTGAAAGATGAATACAAACGTGGAAATTGGTACGAGCTACTTTCGTCAGTGCTCATACGGTGTTTAACTACTATTGTGAACGGACGTACCGATCGCGCGCGCGTGCTCTAGTTAAGAGTATTTTGCAGACGCATCACAACACCGTCGTCGCAGTGTACGTTGATATATCGGGGCCACCGCGATGACCCAGTTACAAATGCGAAAATCGTCATGAAGTGTTTATTATAATTGTTTAGGTGACACGCTCGCCTTAAAACTAAACAATGGCTGCAAAACAGTCTATAAAAATAAAAACTGATCTGGAAAAGCAATTGTACGACTGTTACATCCAGAAGAAAATGGACAGAGAAAACTTGCAATAAATGGTACGTCAACTGAACGTTCACATACAAGGAACAGGTACAAGATCTGCAAGGACAATTAAAATGCTTGAAAGGCAGAAGAAAAAGAAGAATCTTCCGATAAACATGTCACTGAGACCATAACACCTGCTCAGCCCACTAAAAGTGACGTTGAGTACTGCACGGGCGAGGATGAACTCGCCAGAGAGACTGGGTGGATTAGGGCGAAAAACAGGAAGAAAAGGAATTGAACACTGCCATTACTCCACCACCACTACAATAAGCTAGCACTAGCGCTCAAAAGCAGCTGAACAACAAAGAGAAGGCAACCTCTAAAACAATTATAGCACCACCTCCAATCGTAGTGGACGGTGTTAAGAATTACCAAACATTCTACGACTTTTTGACTAAATCTCAGCCAGCAGAAACATTTACCGCCAAAATGTTAAGCGGTAATAGTGTGAAAATAAATGCCAAAACTGAAGAATCCTACAGAGTGATTGCCCGACGCTTAACAGAAAATAACTGTTTATGGAACTCATACGAGGATAAGCAGACCAGGCCAATAAGAGTAGTGGCGAAAAAATTGCATGCTTCTTGCCTACCGGATCGGATTAAAGATGACCTAACGACGCCAGGATTCCAGATAGGAAATGCAATTAACAAGCTAAGCTGGAGAACAAAAGAACCGCTGAATATGTTCATACTATCATTTAAGAATGGTGAAGATGTCAGTAAAATATACGACATTAAACATATCCTAGGGTGTAAAGTTGAAATAACCCCGCTTAAAACATCAAAAATAATACCGCAGTCTAAGAGATGCCCGGCTTATGGTCATACCCAAAAGTATTGCTCAAAAGAACCAAGTTGTGTTAAATGTACAGGTAAACACCTCACAGCTGATTGCAAATCCCTGCAGAAGACAAACCTAAACATGTCCACTGTGGCTTACCTCACCCAGCCAACTACAGAGGGTGTTTAGTTGCCAAGGAGATGCAAATGATGAAGAACAAAACCTCAGAACCTAACTCACCTAAAAACCCCGCCGTTAAGCAAACTACCGACAAACAGACAACAAAACAAAGTGCACAGTTTGCACAGACAACCGCGAAAACTGCACACACATCTAAAAGTGTCTACAATAAACATTGTTACATTACGATAGACGCCGAATTCATTATGATCTATTTTTACAGCAGCTGTCACACTTAATTGTAACCATTTTAACTATTTATCTTATGAAATTATGTGGCTTTCATTTATTTATATTATTTAACTCCAATTTAAAATTACAGTGTCAGTGCTAAAAACCTAAAAGAAGCAGGGATGAACAATACCTGGAACGTTATTCGTTTCACTATAATTCTACCGATTTTAAAATATTACTTTTATTTTGTTTATATTATACGTCCATATTTGTTAAAAATGCGCTGCAGAAGCCCGCGAAATCAGACGAATCCGGAGCAATTCTAACTTAAAGGGATGTATTGATGATTTTTAAGGTTAAAATTGTATAATTACCTACATATTTCTTATTGTCGCGCATCATATTTTGATTAAGATACAACCTTACACTGACCTGCAAATTCCAAAAAACGCAAGAAAATTTGAATTTCGCCAACTACCGCAGCGCATCCCCCTTAAAATTGTTTTATCATAACTTTGAAATAAAATGTTTTGCATTCCTGCTTCTACGAGCCTCTTTTATCTAATGCTATTATATATAAATGGAGTATAAAAACTTCATTCAAAAGCAAAGATCTGCTCGATTTTAAAGTAAACAAGTTTAGCAACAATATTCAACATTGTGCATGGAACAACACACCACAGGTTATAAGGAAATTTAAAGGAAATACCTACCCAAAAGAAATAATAGACATATTACATGAAAAAAGGACTTAGGGAAAAAGATGGCAACAAAATAGATTCCCGCAAGATAAAACTCTATTGAATGACCTTACGCAAAGACAGGAGAAAAATACCAACGTTTCATGAGACTTTCAATACCAACCTACGCCAGTTAAGCAGCGACCATACAACAAAATACTCTCTTTGGAAAGCGACAAAGACACTCGAAAGGCCAATTACACCAATTCCCTGTATCAGAGATGATAACGTTAAGTAGGCCATAAGCAATGAGCAAAAAGCTCTAAGATTTGCTCATCACTTAGAAGAAACCTTTCAGCCAAATGACACGTCTATAGACAACCTGCAGTTCGCCAATATTCTGCAAGATAAAAGAATTAAGCTTGCGACCCCAAAAGAAGTTGCAAAGGAAATTCAAATCATTAGCCTAAAAAAATCACCGGGGTATGACCTTATTACGGGAGAAATCCTAAAACATCTCCCGCGTCAAGCCATCGTTAAGCTTACTATGCTCATCAACGCTGCATTTGTGCTAAAGCATGTTCCTGAGCCATGGAAAGTTGCTGAAGTAATTATGATTACAAAGCCCGGTAATCCACCTCACGAAGCATCATCATACAGGCCCATTTCCCTGTTACCTATAACATCAAAGCTGTTTGAAAATTTGTTTTTGAAACGCCTAAAACCCATAATAAACGAGAAAAATCTGATCCCTGACCATCAGTTTGGTTTCAGAGAGAAACACTCAACAATAGACCAAGTACATAGAATTACCAACATCATTGAGAGAACGCTTGAAGATAAAAAAGTCTGCTCCACCGTATTTTTGATGTAGCACAAGCTTTTGATAAAGTTTGGCATAAGGGTTTGATATACAAGCTAAAACTAATGCTGCCCAATGATTTTGCCGATATCCTACAATCATACGTTACAGATAGAATGTTTCGAGTAAGGCACGAGAATGCCTTTTCCGAGTTAAAACTTATTAAAGCTGGCGCGCCTCAAGGTAGTGTGCTGGGTCCAGTGCTCTACCTGTTGTACACGCATGATATACCAGAGCTGGAAAATAATACGATTGCAACCTTTGCGGACGACACTGCCATTATGGCTACAGGGTCATGCCACACAGAAGCAATCAAAAAGGTACCAGTCCCTGTAAATAAAGTTCATGACTGGGCACAGAAATGGAGAATCAAATTAAATGAATCGAAGTCACTTCACATTGACTTCACCAACAGGAATTGTGATTACCACCCAATCTTCATAAATGGCCAACAAGTGCCATACGCAAATACAGCCAAATACCTTGGCATAACGCTTGACGCGAAACTGCGCGGGAAAGCGCACGTCAAAAAGAAAAGGCAGGAACTAGACATGCGTTTTAAAAACATGTATTGGTTGATTGGACGGAATTCCTGCCTATCGATACATAACAAAATTTTATTATACAACGTGTAACGGAATAAACGAATAAATTTAATATTCTAATTGGGGTGTCTGAGGTCTTAGACACTCCATTTAGAATATTAAATTATAGAACTAAAACAACATCTGTAATTTAATTTACTTAAAGAACACCCGGTTTTTTTAAATAAAATAGTTGTCCTGACTGAACGTAAAACTTTCGAGCATACTACTCTATCCCTACGCACACACTCATAGCGCACACCCGTGCGCGTGCCTACGTAGTAGGTAGGAACAGAAAGCTACGCATTAGGTATGTATCTGTACGTTCAATGACCGAACATTACGTAGTTTGATATGAATAATTTGCGATATTACCGTATAACTATTAGGCCCAGCGCCCAGTATCGGTGGGCATCGGTGCGGCTCGGTACAGCTCGAGCGCTTTACGCCGGCTTCGGGTGGCTTCGGGCGCCTGAGAGTTGCGTCGGGCGACTACGGGCGGCCTCGGCAGCCGTAAGCATGGCTAAGGACGCCGAGGCGGTCTTCGGGTAGCTCGGGTGGTCAAGTTTCTCTTCTTCTTCAGCAAGATGAACAATGAGAACTAAGTCCCAATCCACCATTATAAATACACACGCACAACTGTTTTCACGTAACGTTACGACTACTCTGCGATGTTTCTGCCGCCCGAACTATTTTGAGGCTACCCAAAATCAGCTACGGCGTCCTTAGGTGTGCTTACGACTGCCGAGGCAGCTCTCAGGTGCCCAAAGCCGCCCGAAGCCGCCCGAAGCTGCCCGAAGAAGCCCGAAGCCGCCGTAAGGCGCCCGAGCTGTACCGAGCCGCCCCGATGCCCACCGATAGTGGGCGCCGGGCCTTATTGCTAGTTGCCTAACTAGTTAAATAATGATTCCATCTTTCCATCACAATTACCGAGGCTTTGGACTGACAGCTTCAGATGATTTGGTTTAATTACGGGTACGGAAGTATTTTTAAATTGAGCAACTTTTCACCCCACTGCGATCTATCAGTTCGGCAATACCTAAAGGTGCCCGCGTCTTTTCACCCGCCGGTGCCGCCGCCTGCCGCTTTCGCGATATCACCACCTACCCTCTACTAAGTCGTGTTTACATTATTAGGTACGTATAAAAATATATTCAAAGTCGGCGTGTTTAAAAGATTTGAATCATAATATTTACAGTACCCACTTAAAATCGTGTTATGAAGATACATACCTGAGGTATTTACACTAAATACTTCTTCTTCGTCCCCTTTTTAAAACATTTTCAAAATGTCCACCGCCGTTCTCGATACACATTATTGCACGTTTTCTTAAGTTAAATTTTTAGTTTGTTAAGCACCTCAGTTTCACTTTTCACTTTAACAAACGCGAGTTCAATTTTATGTTTGAGGTCATCGACACTTGTTGCTTCGTTTACATACGCGAGCGATTTTATTCGACCCCACAAAAAAAAGTCCAACGGTGTTAGATCAGCCAATCTGGGAGGCCACTGCACAGGTCCTCCACGACCTTTCCAACGAGGGCCATATTCCGCATCAAGATGTCGTCAAATTCAAATTCAAATTCAAATTTATTTATTTCGTGAACACAGGGTACATACAGTAGATATTACAATAAATAAAATAAGTTCCGAGCTGTGCTCCGCCATAAGCATACAAAATATCAAAAGATTTTTTTTAAAAAACATACATTATAGAAATTCAAAATTCGTTAGTGTTAAAATAATAAATAAATCATGTCAACTTTAGATAAAATTATTGGAAGATGTCAAGTTAAATAAAATAAAAGGAACGAAATAATACAACATAAAGATATCTAATAATGTCAGTAATTCAATAAAAAAAAAAAACAAAATCATTTAATGTGTCAAATAACATCAGGACAGATAATTATGTTTTAATTAGAAAGAATTGAGATTAAAATTTGTCATTTAAATATTCGTCAACAGAATAATACACCTTGTTATTTAACAATTTGAACAAACTTCTTTTAAATTCGTTAATGTTCATACATGAGATAACTTGTCCTGGTAACTTATTATATAGTTTTTGAGCCATTGCATAAAAGCTTTTGCTATGAAATTTTGTTTTTGTTGCTAACACCTGCAACTTTGTTGAGCGCCGTTTACTTTCTATAAATTTATATAAATTAATGTTGTGTTTTATAAAAATACAGGCTTCATAAATATAGAGTGACGGTAAAGATAATTTCTGAAAGTGTGGCTTGTATGACTCTGTTTTTTTAATCTTACAAATAGCTCGGATACATTTTTTCTGTGCTATAAGTACTTCTTGAATCTTAGGGGCATTGCCCCAGAATATTAGGCCGTACCGCAGCGTCGAGGCAACATAACCATGATATGCTGCTAGTAGGGCGGTCCTATTGGCAATTTTACCCAGCATATATAGAGCATATGAGAATCTGCTAAGCTTTCCACAAACATTTTCAATTTGTGTTCTCCATGTCATGTCATTGTCAATATGTAGTCCAAGAAATTTTGTTACACTAGCTTCAAGTATTTCATTTCCTTTATAGTGTATATGAAATTGTGATGGTTCTTTGTGTCTAATTTTAAAATTCATAATTTTAGTTTTGGTTAGATTTATTTTAAGGTTATTAGCATTTAACCAGTCGACAATAGTAATAAGGCTATTATTTACATGCTTTTCTATTTCTTTAGTAGTGCCAAAGTCATAAATAACAGTGCTATCGTCGGCAAATAGTGACATCTGCTGTTCGATTACTAGGGGAAAGTCATTAATATAGCAAATAAAAAGTAATGGTCCCAACACAGAGCCCTGCGGCACACCACATGACAGAATTCTAGAGCTAGAGGAGTAAACTACCTCAGTTTTGGTCTTAATATTTACTCTACTAATCTGTGTAATTTGACTTCTATTCTCCAAATAAGATTTTATCAGATCAAGGACGCCACCTCTGATACCATATCTTTCCAGCTTAGTTAATAGCATTTTATGGTCTACATAGTTAAATGCCCTGGTTAGGTCCATAAACAGCGCCATCACTGGTTTTCTGTTATCCATGTTATGATGAATTTTTTCCAAAAAGTTACAGTTAGGCACGCTAGACGAGAAATTACAATGGGGACCTCATATAACATCTATTGCGGGGCGGCTAAGCTCGGCCGCATATGCTGTTAGAAAGATAAGACAATTAACAGATGAAGAAACCGCGCGTTTGGTCTATTTTAGTTACTTCCACAGTATTATGTCATATGGCATTTTACTGTGGGGTCGGGCTGCTGACATTGAATCCATTTTTATTTTGCAAAAGAGAGCTGTCAGAGCCATTTACAATCTACGTCGCCGCGAATCTCTTAGGGAACTATTTAAAAGGGTTAATATTCCGACGGTACCTTGCCAATTCATTTATGAAAATATTATGTATGTAAGAAAAAATCAACATCTTTTTAATAAAATAAGTGATAGACATAATTTTAATACTAGTAATAAAGATAAATTAGATCAACCTTTTTTCAGATTATCTAAAGTACATACATCTTTTATGGGGTACTGTGTTAAATGTTACAACAAAATACCTTGTGAAATATTGCAATTAAATGAAAGAAAATTTAAAACTTATATTAAAATTACACTTTGTAAGCAAGGATATTACAAATTAGAGGATTATATCCAAGATAAGAATGCTTGGAAACATGCTGGTCTTGCTCCATAGGACAATCTCTAGAGTCTAGACAAAATCAAACTGGTTGCTAATGTAATTGTATAATTTATTCTTTTTTTTTTTTCTTTGACATTGATTTACATTCCGTAATTACTTGGGGTCACACCCGGACTTATTTACTCCTTATTTATTTATGAAAATGGTCTACGTTTGGAATGTTTGTGAATGTGAGCACCATGTATCTATCACATAGTTGATTTATATGTCATGGTTACATTTATCCATTTTAATTCTTTCACATCAAATCAAATCAAATCAAATCATTTATTAAGTGTGTTTTTTGGTAAGGTTACATGGTCTTATAAAATACAACATTGTGCTCAAAAAACTACCCATTAGGCTTACACTTTTTTATGAAAATTCGTTCATTATTTCTTAAATATATTATATTATTATGCAAAGTATATGAAGCTATATAAAGTAATGTCAGATAAATAAATAATCAAATTGTCAATTAAATATTTTTGTCAGAAAGAAATTCAGTACATATTGTGGTATAGTAATTTTATTTTTGGGTGCATCGTCTTCACATATAATTATATAAATAATGTATGCAATATATATTGTAAAACATTTTAAAAGAGTAACGGTGGAGTTTCTTGCCCATTCTTCTCCATACGAAAACTACCTTTTGGAAGGGGCGACTAGAATCAATTTTATTTTAATTTTATTTTTGACTTTCAAAAGTGCCTTTTATGTGCCTATTTGAAATAAATGATTTGACTTTGAACAACGCTGCTTCCCTCGTGCTGCTCCCTGAATTTTCATCGAAATAATCGGGAATGTTTTCCTGCAAACGACTAGAGCGCACATTCGTCCCTCTATCCATTGCCATGTTAGGATGAAACGTTCCGGAGTCCCTCAGGCGCTGAGTTGGACCTAGCATTGTCCTGGCGCTCACACTGTGGAAATGCGGAATTACAAATTCAGTCATGCATTTAAAAAAGCTTTATTGCTTAGAAATAAGGTTAAAATTTCCTTAAATTACGTACAATATGTGTGTGTGTGTCAGTAAGGATAGATATGATTATTATTATGAGTGACCGAACTACATAGTACAAATTCGGTTATGCAGTTAATTAAGTAAGACGTATTGCTTGGTATTAAGGATTAATCTTCCTTAAATTAAATATTTTATTTTTCGCACACTAATTTAAATCTAAAATATATTGATATTATTTACGTGTGTGTTATAGCTAGCGTGTTGTAGCTATTGAGTGTGTTATAGCTATAGTGTGTTATAGCTATTGAGCGATCTACAAATTCAGCCATACATTCATAGGGGTTCTTATTGCTTTGAGATAAGGCTTAAATTTCCCTAAATAAAATATTTTATTACGTTGGTTTTACGCAGTGATCCTAATTTAGGTTAAATAAAGGATTTTTCCGGAGAAAATTAACACATATAAATAATGATGGAAATCGATTCAGAAGCCGATTCTGAGCAAACTACTTTCAGGTCTTGCGTTTATTCTGTTACACGCTGTATAAGCATTTATCCTTATGCCGATATGGACATATGGCATCCAACTATGGGGCTGTACTAAGCCGACCAACATCAAAATTATACAAACATTCCAGAATAAGGTACTCAGGAGTATTGTTAATGCGCTCTGGTATATAAGAAATGACGACCTCCATCGTGACCTAAAAATAGAAACCGTCACCGACATAATTCAAAAAATTTGCTGATGCCCCTGAACACCGACTCCACCGACATGTGAACATCAAGGCAATTCAGCTATTAGACCAAACAAATATAGTGCGAAGACTAAAACGGACAAAACCTTTGGAGTTAGTGTAGTGTAAAATGTGTAGAAATAATAGTGCCAATGACACACATAATAACACATGAACAAAGTGTTTATGTCATCATATCAGACTCTTAAGAAAGTGGAACGGACTTGTGTAAAGTACAATAAACACTATTCTAAGTTTTAAAATAATTATCACGTAATAAATTAAGTTAGATTAAAATTGCTTATTAGTCTTATAGGCTAGATTGTAATTAATTATTAAGAACCTGGTTCTTTTTATTATAGGATAAAAAAAAGTGTTCCCGCCCTTTTTTTTTTGGGTGGGAAATTACTTCTCCCTCTCTGGGAGGAGCTGGAGGGCGTGTCAGACTTACTGACTAAACCCCACCCGTGTTCCTTCAGTTGCCTGAGCCTTCAAGAAGAGAGTGTATGCAGCGCATCGACGAATCCTATAGTGAACGGCTGTTTATGGCGAGGCGGTGTATCTGCGATGGCTATGTATATTAGGTGAGCGAGACAAGTGCCAATAACCATGGTTATTTATTGAATAAAAATGTAAGCAATGTATGTAGAAAGAGACTATCCAAAGAATACCTAGGTGAATTCTCTGTCTTGATAGGTGACCGGAAGCTACTGGCATTATCAAAACAAAAGCCTAAACAGTACGTGCAGTCGAACAAGATATACAGTAAGATACCTTACAACTGCTTTGAAACAGTGATGTAAATGTGCTGAGTAGTTTATTATCAGAAATAAAACGCCCCGAAAGCTAATTTGAAATTATATTTGTTGGTACAGACGCCACTCGCCAGCACATCAAGCTACCCGAAACTGTCAAATTTTCCCAATCAACCTTGAACCTTAAAGCTAACGTGATAAAGTTGAAAATCTATTACAGAAATTTGACAGATTGTAGGTGCTGGCGTCTGTACATATACGATAAAGCCTGCATCCACAAGTTAGGTAAAAATAATATTGTCTTGTCTATGAATAGCATAGACAAAACTATATTGTTTTTAATAGTGATGCACCCCATGCATCGGTTACGGTTTATAGGTTTCACTACTTGTTTCTAAATATTAGGATTGAAAAATTATTTGAAAAAATTAAGCTTGTTGTAAAGTTGTATTTTATTTAAGACGTTTAAATAATAATGCTACACAATATAAGATAAGGGTGTGTTTTTACCACAACCATTAAATGAAAATCGCACGATCTCTGACTTCTGTTCAGCCCTATTGTCATTGGAATAGAAAAAAATGTCAATGTTGCCTGTTGTACAGCCGCTGACACGCTGTCATCATTTACCTGTCAATGTCAAATACTCAAGTCCTACTTTCGTTCTACTTTTCCAGTTCTTGAAAAATGTCGATCTCCGCGCAATAACAATCGCCTCGATATTCCAACATGAATAGCACCGAAAATGTTTACTGTCGCCTGTGTGCAGAGTTGATGCCGCACAACAAACTCTTTGACTTGCAAACTGATGAAGAAAAATGCCGAGACATCATCACAAAATTGGCTCGTTTCAATGTCCAAATGAACTTCAGCGATAATATTTTGCCGAAAACGGTCTGTTTCACATGTATTATGTCTTTAAACCGTACATTTGAATTTGTTGCTACTGTGGAAAAAGCTCAATCAACCTTAAACGATTTCATTTTAACGCGCCAAATAAAACAAGAGAAAAGTGGTTCGGAGGACGAAATATTCATTTACGATTCTTCTGAAAGTTGTGAAAGTGATGAACCAATCATAAATATAAAAGTGGAATCAGAACAGAAAGGAAAATCAACTTCAAAGTCGTTAACACTGAAAACAAAAAAAAAATCTGCACCACCTAAGAAAGCTAAGGACACTGGCACTAGTTCGAATGCTGTACACTTATCACAGTTAAAATTAACTTGGAAGAGCTATAACTGGCTATGTACTTACTGTGAAACTCAATTTCCAAATATTGATGAGCTACGGATTCACGCCATGGAATACCACAGCGCCTGTAACCCATACCGTTGCACGGACTGCAAAATAAGGAAGTTACGTCTTGACAGTTTCATTCTGCACGTGAGAAAACATAAGAGGTT
Organism: Apamea epomidion; assembly: GCA_947507525.1. Lineage (NCBI taxonomy): Eukaryota > Metazoa > Arthropoda > Insecta > Lepidoptera > Noctuidae > Apamea > Apamea epomidion. The sequence continues at coordinate 1,098,220 of OX382252.1, forward strand.
CTTAAGATTCTCATGCTATAAATGCTCCATGGTATTTGGGTCAGTGATTGCAGCAAACAAACATAAAGAAACACATAAAACGTCTGATATTGTTTGTTTCGGATGCAATATGTGTTTTGATAGCAAAGAGGAATTAGGTAATCATACTGCGACATATTTTAGAGGGACACGTGCAAGAAAACCTCGACCGCCAGTACAATTGCAAGGTGACAGTTTAAAATGCCCGATATGTGAAAAGGTTTGCAGAACTAAAACAAGTTTGAGCACACATTTATTGATACATACAGACCGTAAAAAAGACCACACTTGTGAAGTTTGTGGCAAATGTTTCTTTCAGAAAGGTTCATTAGCAGGACACATGCTTCAGCATTCCGATGTCAGGCCATTCCAATGTGAAATATGTAAATCTGCCTTCAAATCTGCAAGACGATTACGCCTTCACATAGCTATTCATGATGGAGGGAAACCGTTTTCTTGTGACCAATGTGGCAAGCGCTTCCGAATTAAACGTCAACTTAACAATCATGCTATAATCCACACAGACTCACATCCCCATGTTTGCACGTATTGCGACAAAAGTTTCCGTTTCAAAACTATACTGAATCAACACATACGCCAACACACTGGAGTAAAACCTTATTCTTGTGCTCTCTGTCAACGGGACTTCACCAACTGGTCGAATTATAACAAGCATATGAAACGCAGACATGCTACAGATATGGCGAAGAAGAAACGCACTCCTGGCGGGACGTACCCTATTGACCCAGTTACTGGAGAGGTTGTAGTTCCTGCCGAGGATAAAATAAGTGAATGGAAGAAAAGGATGATGATAAAAGAAAATATGTAGGCAGACCAATGAGATGTCTCGGCGACTGCTACGAAAGGCGTCATTGTCAATACTTCCCATGCAAACAAAGAGTGTCACTGTTTGCTATTACTATTCTTCTTAGCATGTCAATGGGTATCTAAATGAACTCGGCTCAGAATTCGGCTTCATGTTTGGTGCCATCACTAGCGTCCATCAGTTCCTGTAACGTGCAGCTGACAGGACACGTAGGACATGATATTAAGTGGCCCATCATTTCTGGGACAGCGCCACTTTTACACTCCCAGGCGAAGTTGTCTATGAATTCTTCACCTGAAGAGATTTTCCCTGCTTCGGCCAACTGGGTCCAGAGTCTGTTTAAAGACTTCCAGGTTACCCAGGGCAACTCATGTCCAGGTGGGAGATATTCAGCGGGACAAATGGTTTGGGTAATGACTACAATTATACTAATGATGAGTATATAGAGGTATGAGGAACAGGGTGTAAAGTTCACTCAACCTCCATAGAAAAGGGAGGATCCTCCGACCAGACGGGTGTTGTGTCTGGCGGGCAACTGCCCAACGATTGATGTTGGGAAATTGTATCTATGCTTATTGGGCGGTAAACTCTGCTTGCGAGATGCAGGATTTGCGTGACGTCAGTATGACGCGTTGTTCGCATATGGCGTTGTAGATACCGCTACAAGTATATTGAAACTGACGGCCTTGAATTGCGTCTGACAGAAGTTGTGTGTCGACGTGCTTTCGGCGCCACGAATTTCTTTAGTACTCTGGGCAGAACAAGGACACTCTTAAGAGAGCGGCAAAATGAATATGAGAAGCACGGGAAGTCATTTAGTGATTGATGAAAATAAATGAGTGCTTGAAAAGTCAAGAACAACCATTATGGTGGACTTTGTTGTACATCTTCTCACATATTTGTATGCTTGTGCAGGCGAAGCTACTTTCTTAGCACTACAACCGTAGTTAATCTTCTAATTACCCACTTGAGGCACCTGTCCCACCGCTGGCAATTGACTAAAGCAAGTAGTGCTAGCAACTAAAAACAAGTTGGCAACTGCGACGAGCGACTACTCGCTGGCATGTGTATGTACCATACGTGAGTCACTCAGCTAGTGCCTACCCGCCAAGCGAGCATCGCTGAGCGAGTACTCTCTTTGATAGCTCTTCTCGCTGAGATAAACGAGTACTCGCCAGCGGTGTAAGCAGTCAGCGATCAACTATTAATATAATGTATCTAACTTACACGGGACTTACAACTTTTTGAACATTCCTTGAGCGAGAGAATCTTTGGTTAGCTAGTCGGTTCCTCATCGGCGGTCGAACACGTGCCTTTTAGTTAAAAAAAAAAGATTTTTTGTAAGTTTATATTTTGTCTCTATCTTTTTATATTACTTGGTAAGAGATATCAATAGGTAGGTAATTAGTTAGTTTAAGATGTGTTACTAATGAACAGAGTAATTGAAAAATATTTGTGTTTTAATGTAACTGAATAAATGATAAGCAAAAGGACTGCATTATTTTTCTTTCGCCTCCCTTGTAGCCAGTAGCATAGACTCAATCCTATTTTTCAATCAAATAGAATTGATTACTGATGTCATAGGTCATTTTAGCAGACTTTAAAAAAAAAGGGGAGGTTATGCATTCGCCGAGTATTTAAAAAAAAACCTCGTAGTTGGGACAGGCACATGAGGTTAGCGTCAAAATGGAGGGACCAAGTCTTCGATCTCAAATCAGCCTACATAAAAGTTTAATATACCATAAATCTACTATTTGCTATCTATGCAATAATTTTAGATACCTCAATGTATACGGAGTTATTATTTAACAAAATCCTTGGTCCCTCCATTTTCACATCAAAATGGAGGGACCAAATGGATAGGCTGGTCGAAGGAATATCCTAGCTATATAATATTTCAATACCTAAATTCTACCTTAGAAATATGTAAGTAGGTGATTTGTTTATCTCTAACATGAATCGTTATAGAAATATCGACCATAAATATTGGTCCCTCCTTAATGACGATTCAACAATTTGGTCAGGCATGTTATTGGATAGTTTATTTTTATTTTTGATCTATTCAATATTTAGTACCTTTTTTCTACCTTTAGATTATGTTAATGAATTACGTTATAGTTTAAGGTGGATGCTCCAAGGTAGCCCGCGAAATTCAAATTTTCTCACGTTTTTTGCAATTTGCTGGTCAGTACTAAGTTGTACGTTGATTAAAATATGATTCGCGGCCGTAACAAATATGTATTTTTACAGAATTATTACATTAAATTCATCAACACGACTCTCTAAGATCAAGTTATACTACTGAATGACTATTTAATGAAATCTTGACATTTTAGGATTATGCTAACTTAACAAGTTGTATTACTGATTCTAATGATTATAATTCTGTAAATACATATTTGTTACAGCCGCGAATCATATTTTAATCAACGTACAACTTAGTACTGACCCGCAAATTGCAATAAACGTAAGAAAATTTGAATTTCGCGGTTTACCTTGGAGCATCCACCTTAACTAAAAAAAGTACTAATTGTTTTTTTAAATATTCCATATATATAGAGGCCTATGCCCATCGTCATCAGCCTACAGCAGTCCACTGCTGCACATAGGCCGCCCCTGTTGCACGTGTTAGATATTTCATTTTGATATAATTATAATATTAATAGAACATTGTTTGTTGGATAATGGCATCTGTCACATTTACGAAGCTTGGGACCAAAGTACCTAATTTGACTAGATTATTGTGTTTACAAAAAACAACAGTCTTAACTTGTAAGAAACACTTAAATGTTATTACTATAAATGATTAAGTAATAATTGATTATACCTACATGTAGTATATCTTAGATTTTATATTGCTATTTTAATAAAATAGGTTGTTTCAAATGATTGGCACAATAGTGTCAGTTGATATACTTTTTGATGATGTCTAAGAATTATGAATCAACTCTTATTAAATTGATTAATTACCTTATAATGTTTTAAAACGGTTTCACTACATACGATTTGTTTATTACTAACTTGTTAAAAGATATTAAGCCAAAATATATGATGATCTGTGATCGGTTCTAAATGGCGGTAGATGTTTGCGTAAAAGACGTTGGTATGGTATAAAAAGGATTGTAACGACGTTATCAGGTTCGTAAATTCACCAGCCCGATCCTTCATTGATGAAGAGCCAGCTCGCGTCGTAGCTGAGCTTATAAATGTAAATTCATGACTGTGATCTCTGAGTTTGTTTCGGCCTTTCTTCTCAGAGATAGTCCTAGGAAACGCCGTGCTCATCAAAGCACTAATAATAAAAATTCGATCCAGCCTGTCCCATCTTGCTGCCCTCTCTCAGTGACGCCCTAAGCCGAGGTTCGTTCCCCACAGGGGGTGCCCTTAGCGTGAAGTCGCTTAATTTTTAATTAGTTTTAAGCCCTGGCTGGAGGCTTTAAGTTTTCTTAAGGCAACCACAGGATAGTCCGGTTAAGTAGTCACGACCTCTCTAGGTCAACTACGAGATGCCATATATAAAGAAAAAAAAAAGTTATCAGGTTCAGTTGCTTGGTAGATGTTCAGTTGGTTAGTTCTAGTGCCGTTATTATGTGGAATAGATCGACCAGACGTCACGTAAGCTAAGTAATTTGATATTATACCTTAATTATTGCTTATTATGACTATGTTCTTTCTTTCTTTTCTTTTTTTAAAAAAACATTGCCCCACACTAGGAATTTATCCTGTATCGTGGGTGCTTTTACAAACATTTAAACTCACATACACAAACAGCCAAACTGGGAACAACTACTTGTAGGCCATACAAATATTTGTTCCGTGCGGGAATCGAACCCACGACACGCAGCGCAGCATTCAATCGCTTAACCATTGCGCCAATCGTTCCGTCAATGTTGTTCTGTAAGTCACGGTAATTTATGACAACGTAAGAAATGTATTGATAGAATACTTTAATACCGTTTCCATGGAGTTTCTTGTCCTTCCTCTCCATGATGACCTAGTTTTACGAACGGACAACTAGTTTTCTGAATAATTACTGACAAGCCTAAATTAAAATAAATGCTTAGCCTTGTCTATCTGTGCTTTACTTCATAAAACCCTTCCCCTATAAACCATATTCATTAACAACCTTCATACACAGTAAATAACTAACAAGTAACCATTCTGATATTCAAAGCTTGTTATTTGGGTACTATATAGGTACCTGTACTTCTAGTATATATTAAATAATCTAACACACGCCATTCAACTCGATTTTCGGCTGTGTTTCGGCGTGGAGTCAGGCTGTGGATGATAATGCTGTACCTACACACCGATTTCTTAGTGATGCAGGGTAAAAACCAAGGGTGCAGATGAACGGACATTTGGGTCACTCCAGCAGATGGAACAGAGTCTGTTCAGGGGGCTTACCATAGCAGGGCAGAAGTTGAACTGCACTGCTTTTTGTACTTATGTAGTCATAGAACAAAAAAACCAAGGCAGTCCAATTTCTGCCCTGCTATAAGAGCTGGTGGTAAGACCCCAGGAGCACCGCACTCACACTGGATGTTAGATGTATCGATTCCATTTTGTCAGATTATGTCTGCAGCGGCCTAATTGAGTAGCTACGCAATCGATTTGCTTTCTAAATAGACCACTAAAGTTCACGACGGGGGCGGCAAGTGTTCTTGGGGATTTACGAAGTCTTGAGGTCTCTCTTCCCGGGGTGCCAGGGCAGAAAACCTCCACGTGTGCCTGGGGACTGGAGTTCCCTTCTGGATACGTCCGGGGGGAAGACCAGTTTTTGGGCCGGTGCATCCTGGGGTGCGGGCAGCGATTTCGTAGCCCCGAAGATTGTCAAGGTCATGTCTCTGACTTTTGGCGGGGGTCGAGGGTCTTGCTTAACCGCCCGGACCACGAGGAAGATTAACCTCTATAAAAAATTTCCCCAACCTCCAAGCGGCGGCGCACCGTGAGGGAGGTAGTAAGCTTGGCTAATGGGTAGCTTGATTTAGTCGCTAGTGCGAACCACTGAATTTTTGAGCAGGTACACAAAGTTTATTACTCGTGGGAACAAAATGGTTTTTTTTTTTAAAACAAACCCAAACCCAACAACAAATGAAGCTAGGAGTGATGCAGGGTCGGAGTCCGACGCTGCATCTGGAGGAGTGAGCACGGGAGGCTCAGGGAGCCCTTGCCGTGAGAAGGAGATGGCCGCTGCGACAAGGAAGATCCAGAGTAAGCAGCTAAGGTCAGTGGACGGCCAGGGGTCGTCCTCTGACGGGGAGCTGGCCTCGGCTCGGAAAATCCCCACCAGTAGGCGGGGAGGAGCCCGAGAGCGAGGCAGAGGGAGGGGGCTCACTGCTCGGGAGGCGGCAGAACGAGCGGAGGAGCCCGCAAAGGAGGGGGGGACCGGTCGCGCGGTCGCATCGGAGCCCTCAAGCGACGAGGCGGGTGAGGTTGGCAGCCCTGATGCGAATGCAAGAAGAAGTTTGCGGCGGTCGTGGAGGCCGCGATCCGGGACGTGGCCGTGAAGAAGTTACAAACTTCTAAAAACAGGGCCATAGTCTCGGCAAAGGCCTCCATCATGGCGGCAGCGGAGGCCATCCGCTTCGGGCCCCGCCGGACGGAATGTCCGAAATGCGGGTGGAGGTGGCCCGCTTGACAGCTGCCATGGAGCTTCTCCGAAAGGAGAATGAGGAGCTCCGAGCGGACGTGGCCGGGCTGCGAGCAGCCGGCCCCCGGGTGGTGCCGCAGGAGGGGGCGCAACAGGGGCGGCCAGTACCTGCTGAGGACCGGGTCCTGAACCTGGTGCGGCAGGAGCTGGCTGCCTTTCAGAGCCGGCTAAGGGTCACTGCGACTGGGGCCCGGATGCTGGAGGTCCCTGGTGTGGCTAGCGGTCCGACTGCTGACGCTCTGGCCGAAAGGCTTAGAGCGTCCTTAAATGCGGACGAGGCCCGAGTGTACAGACCCACCAAGTGCGCTGACGTGCGCATTCTGGGTCTGGACGACTCTGCGACGGTGGAAGAGGTGGTGGACGCCATCGTTAGGACTGGGAGGTGCTCTGTCGAGCAGGTGAGGGCGGGCACTCTCCGTCCTGACTCCACGGGGATGCAAGCCATCACGGTGAGCTGCCCCGTGTCGGTGGCCCAAAAACTAGCCGGGGAGGGCCGAAGGCTCCTGATGGGCTGGGTTTCCGCGCAGGTGAAACTGATGGAGCCCAGCCCTCTGAGGTGCTTCTGCTGCCATGTGGGCAGCCACGTGGGGGCTAAATGCACCTCGGAGGTGGACCAGGCGGCGGCCGAAGCAGCGACACGCGGGGTTGCGACAATCGTTGAGAGGATCCGGCAATTGGGACTCGAGGTGGCATTGCACAAATCTGAGGCCATGTGTTTTCATGGTCCTCGGCACCCGCCACCGTCAGGTTCACAAATAACGGCGGGAGGGGTTCACATCGGCGTCGAGCTGATGATGAAGTACCTGGGACGCGTCCTCGACAGCCGGTGGAACTTCGTGGAGCACTTCCGACGTTTGGCTCCCAGACTGGAGCGGGCCGGGGCTGCCTTGAGGCGGCTCCTTCCCAATCTAGGGGGACCAAACGCCCCTGCCGGAGGCTCTATGCGGGGGTCGTTCGGTCCATGGCCCTTTACGGGGCACCGGTATGGGTGCGTTCACTGAGGCGGCGACCAGCCCGCCGGTTGAACGCGTACCAAAGGGTCATGGCTGTCCGGCTGATCCGAGGATACCGCACGGTCTCCGCTGAGGTGGCGAGCCTCCTTGCCAAATTGCCGCCATGGGATCTGGAGGCCAAAGTCCTCGCCCACATATCGGAGTGGCGAGAGGAGGCAAAACGCCGGGGCGTTACTCCGCTTCCGCGAGAAATCACGGCACAGCGGACAGAGTTCCGGCGGGATCTCATAGCGGCATGGAGAGTGCGATTGTCGCAACCCAGCGCTGGGCACGCCACAATTGTGGCGATAAGTCCCCTCTTTGAGAAGTGACTAGAGAGGCGCCACGGCACCTTCCGCCTGACGCAGGTTCTCACCGGACACGGGTGTTTCGGGAGGTTCCTGTTTAGGATAAAGCGGGCGGAAACAACAGGGTGTCACCACTGTGGGGATGGCCCGGAGGACACGCTGGAGCATACGGTGGAGGTCTGCCCGGCTTGGGCGGGGCCACGCCGTGTCCTCGTGGCGGCGTTCGCCGGCGGCGACCTCTCGCGTCCGGCACTCGTCCAGGCCATGGTACGGAGCGAGAGTGAATGGGAGACCGTCACCTCCTTCTGCGAAGCAGTAATGCTCGCGAAGGAGGAGGCGGAGCGCGTGAGGGAGAGGCAATCTCTGCGCCCTCACGCCCCTAGCCGCCGCAGGAGACGCCCTGGACGGGAGGCAACAGCCGACTCCCGGCCATCGCGGGCTTGCGGGCGGCGAGCTATGGGCAGCTCGCTGCCCGGTAAGGACCAGGCCCGGGTCGACGGCGCGTTGTGTTCCACGCGCGCCTCAAAGAGATGTCAGCACGAACTGACGGGGTCCGCTAGGGCCGAAGCCGCCGGGACTGCGGGTTGTTCGAAAGAGATACCGTGGCCCCTGGCACAGGCAACTGAAGGAACACGGGTGTCTCTTCCCACTTTTTGGGCTCTTTTGATGGCCTGTTTTGGATTGCCCGTGTATGGCGAGCCCTACTAGGACACACTACTAGGAAATCTGAAATTGTCATTGGCAACATTTAAAAAAATGTCAATGTCATTGTTGTCAATGTCAAATAAATTTGAGATTTTGAGATTGTCATTTGTCAAACTTGTTTTGAAAATTTCAGTTGGTTTCTCCACAGACTACTGGTTTTCTCTCGACAGTGTGCTTTTGGGTAACACGTCCGTTAGAAATTTTGCTGATATTGTGTTTATTGTGATTGTTTGTGTTTTGTCTTGTTGTTACCTGCTATCAGGTTTGTCTTTTGTTTGTTTTTTTTAACTTTGGTCACGATTATCCGTGTTCAATATGAATATGGATAAAAATAAACCCCCAGACCCTCCTGATGATATACCTATTACCCCCTATCCGGCATCTCTACATCCATCCCAAGTCCCACCCCCAACCCATTAAACCAGTTTGCAGATGTGGTCTGTAACCTGGAGTCCCAGATCCTTCCCTCCCAGAATTCCCAGACTAACATTCGAAAACGTGCTGGTAATGAACAGGATGTATCTAATCGCCCTACTAAACAACCTAGAACGTAGGCCATGTTAGGTACTCGGTAATTGACAAAGGTCCTTTCATCGTCCACGTTTCCCCTCAGGAAACTCAAGCCAATTATGGAACTACTTTACACACAGTTACATTTGGGCGCTTTTTGGCAAACCAGAATTTAACTAATATTGTTGCAGTCAAGGGTGTTAGTAGAAACCGCGTATCAGTGGCGTTTGCATCCCCTCAGGATGGCAACGCCTTCATTTCAAATAACATTTTGGCCACAAATCTATATGAAGCTACAATTCCGTCCTTTAATAAAACCCGTATGGGTGTTGTAAGTGGAATTCCTAGTGACTTCTCAGAAGAGGAAGTCCTAATATATTTAAAACTTCCAGTAGGTTGTGGACCAATTATAAAAGTTAGGCGATTGAACAGAAAAGTTAACAGAGACGGTTTAACTGAATTCAGGCCCACAGAAACTTGTGTCATCACATTTGATGGCCAAGTCTTACCAACCGAATTTTCTGTTTCTACACATCTCTTACTGTAGAACAGTATGTGTATTCCCCCATTCAATGCCGCAAGTGTTGATGATTTGGTAATGTAGAACCCCTCTGTTGTGCCAAACCCAGCTGCAGCAAGTGTGGCAATGATCACCCCGGTGATGATTGCAGCATTGCTGAGAGCGAAGCTTTCTGAGTGTTGTACCTTGGAAGTCACTTTGCAAATAGCAGGTCCTGTCCGGAGTACAGCATGCAGAGGACTATTAAAACAATCATGGCTGAGAAAGTGATTTCATATTCTGAGGCAAGTAAAACTGTTCCTATTTCTACTATGCACACATTGCTAAATCACAAAGCCAGTCATAACGCAAAACTGGTTTTCTTAAGCCAAAGACCCGAGCTCCCCTTTTTCCCTTCTATGATAAAACAGCTCATCAGCAGCTCCCTAGCACTCCTCAATCTTGTCAGCCTGGCTGTGCTCTCAATACTCAACTAGCAGAATCTCAAGCATTGTGGCCGGTAGGGTAGAGAGTATAACCCTCTTATCTGTCTATATTGCTCATACTCACCAAAGTTTCCTCCCAATCCTAAACCGTACCCTGGAAAACATAGAAGGCCCTGTACTTGTTATGGGGAACTTCAACTGCCATCACTTTACGTGGTGTTCTGAATGTTGCGACTCTTGGGGAAGGCTTGGTTGAAATCTTAGATGACCTTAACCTGTGTATTTTAAACAATAGTTGCCCAACTCGTAGGTCTCTTCCCGGACAGCATAAGAGTTTGTTGACCTCACATTGTGCACACTGGACATCGCAGTGTCACACAGTGGACGGAAAAGCTTCCCTATCGTAGGATTTTTGAAAAATAAAATGATTTAATTGATCGTTTCAAGTATATAGTTTTGTCGAGTACATTAAAACATTGAATAAATTAATAGTTACGGGTTTTTTTTTTGATCTATACCATAAAAAAATTACTTTATATTTTTCAAATGTATGAAAATGGAGTTTGTTTTCCTCATAACTTTTCTGTCTTGAATTGTAAAGCTGAAACTTTTAGGTATGATTGCCGAGCTTATACCAAAGCCACCTGACCTTTGACCTTGACCCCGAACTTCCCCGTTCAAAAGATATGAATGAATTAAAGATGCATATTTGGACGATGTTGTAATACGCGGTGTACCTCTAATATATATTTATACAGGGTTACAGGAAAAGTCGTGCTAGATCCGTTAAGGGCGTGGAGTACCCACCATTTCTGACTTATTTCACTATGAAACACCCTACCCTAAACTTAACCCTTTTCGAGATATTCGACTTTAATTTTTATTGAAAATTGCCGATTTTGTAGGCTACTAAATTTAATTTTGTTTATTTTGTGTGTCTTATTATTATTGCATTTTTACATGTGTAATAAGTCAATCAAAAAAATTAAAAGTTGAATATCTCAATCTCTTATTGAAAATTGCCGACTTTTAGGCTACTAAATTTAATTTTGTTTATTTTGTGTGTCTTATTATTATTATTATTGAATTCTTACATGTGTAATAAGTCAATCAAAAAAATTTAAAGTTGAATATCTCAAAAAGGGTTAAGTTTAGGCTAGGTTGTTTTATAGTGAAATAAGTCAGAAATGATGGGTACTCCACGCCCTTAACGGATCTAGCACGACTTTTCCTGTAACCCTGTATATATTTATTTTACCCAGTATTGAGCCCTGATAGACAACAAACTTATGTGACTATTGATCTTGACGAAAACCGTCCTTATTCAAAACGTATGAATTAATTAAAAATATGTATATATTTTGAAGATTTAGTCATCGTAGAAATGGTTGTTAAAGCCGCAATGTTGTATTCAGTTACTAAGAATTCATTAATTACCTACCTATATATTTGTTAAATTAGACAGCCTCTTAACAATAGTCACCACCTACCCTCAATTCCCATTGTAATTGCGCAGGTGTGACCAAAAATTAGGGTGACCAAAAATTAGGGTTCATCGTTTATCAAATAATGGTAACATACTTAAGTGCACTTACCATTTTTCTGCGAATTTTGTTGTTATTCTAGGTAGATGACGGTACATGTCATGAAAGATCAAACAATGGTTCCGGTTAATGAATTAAGAGTTCTGGTTTTGCTAATTAGGGTAATTAGATTCCTTTTTTTTGTCCAGTAATGGGAACATATGTACTCAATCATTTCTGGAAATGGAATATAGCTCTATTCTAAATTATAGCACTATAAATACTAAGAGCATCTTTACTTCATTTCACTTGAAAAATTGTTTTTTTTTTTTTTTTTTAATTTAACATATTTACTTAATCCAAATAATTACCATTATTATCTATACATTGCTGCCATCTAATAGGAAGGTAATTTATGCCTTTGCGATAGAACTCTCGTGCTCTAGAGTCGACAAACTGTGTGAAAGCATTTTGTACTGCCTCCTGAGAAGAAAACTTTTTATCACGTAGAAAATTGTCCAAATCACGAAAAAAATGGTAGTCTGTTGGAGCAAGGTCTGGCGAATACGGAAGGTGACGAATGGTTTCTAATTGCAGTTCCTGTAGATTTAAAACGGTTTCTCGTGCTGTATGAGGTCTCGCGTTATCATGGAGCAATAATGGTGAAGATCGATTCATGAGTCGGGGCTGTTTCACTGCTAGTTTTGCTATCATTGTTCGGAGTTCGGCACAGTAGACATCTGCCGTTATTGCTTGACCAGACCGGAGAAAGCTATAGTGAATAACACCATGCTGAGACCACCAAACAGTTACCATTACCTTTTTATCGGTAAGCTTTGCTTTTCCACCACGAAAGCGTTTAAACCAAAATCGCACGGTGCGTTCATTAGCAGTCCCCTCTCCAAACGCAACATTGATATTGCGAGCTGTTTCTGCCGCGTTAGTTCCGCGTCGGAACTCGTATTCAAAATTAACTCGAATTTTCGAAGTATCCATCTTTCTTGTCTAAGCTGAATAAAACAAACAACTGAAAGTCGATAATCGGATGTTGCACATTTTTTAAAAGAAGAACTTCATAGGTGTCATGTGAAAAATGTTTCACTCAAAAATATCAAACTATGAAGGTTCTATGTCCATTCGAAGTACCTATTACAATGAAACGGCAATTTTATACTTTAACCCCTATTATTTGTATTCATGAAGCAAAATTCTTTTAATGTGGACATGTTGTTACAAAAGTGTTAACTTCTGTGAACATTTCTCTATCTAAAGAGGAAAATACAAAGCTTAAATCATTTTGTGCTACATATACGAGTAACCTTAAGCGAAAATCAAAAACCAATCAATCAATCAAAGCATAACCTCTGTACCTATTTTTCTGTTCTGTTTTTCATTGTCTGTTTATATATGTGTGTACATACATAATGGTAAAATAAATATAAATGAAAATGGAAATCAGCTCATATGACAACAGATAATTCTTTTTAAAAGTTTGCGAATTGGTTAGACTCAGAAGTAAAATGGCCTGACTTTCTCCAAGTAAACATTGATCAATTTAGAACTGGAGATCCATCGTGTATTGAGATAACATATGAAGATGCCTCAACAAGTGTTTCTACAGCAAAGACATTAAATTATTTACTTGACAATATCTTAAATCTCTTTGTTCTACAGTAACAGCACCTAGTACATCAACAGAGTTTGCTATGCCCCGTACTGTGTCTTGTGTCGACGTCAACCACTACAGTTACTCCTCGGAAAGAATTTTCGGACCTAAGAGTCCACTTCAAAAAAGAAGACGAACTGAAAAGGAAGCTTGTTTTTCCGTCCACTGTGCGTCGTGTCATTGGGAGTGTACCAGACATGGAAGTGACCACTATCCAATTGTAATCTTTGGCTGATAAAACGTACTCAGAAAAATCGAGCCTTCCACTCTTGAAGTATAATTTATCTAATCCTGACTGGGCAACGTATTCCTCATTATTGGAAGACAAAATTAATTCACTTCCAAGTTTCACATGCTTTTGATTTTCTTAGTCCCCTCCAAGTGTAATATTGGTATAATAACCTCATTTCGGCTATAACAGCTAGTGCAGACTCATGCTTTCCACTCCTACCCTCTTGTCCAAAAAGTGGATGACCAGGAGGCTTACTATGACCTTTTAAGAAAACGTTCAATTTTCATTCAGTTCAGAAACAGGCCTAATTTAGTTCTGCTAATAATCGTACTATGAGAGTAATAAAAGTGAACAACTATTGAACGAAGTTCAACGAAGTTGAATGGTAATGCTTGTCTGTGGCCTTCGGTAATGCCTTTGGCTTTTTAATAGGCATCGTTCAAAAACTTAAATCTGATTCTATTTTCGCTTTACCGGTTTTTTTAAATAATAGAAACATTAGTTTCTTGAGTATATACATATATTAACTATGATTATGTATAATTTCCCGTTCAAAACAAGTTTGTAACTTAGAAGTATTCAACGTGATTTTGAACGTGTGTTCTGATGTCATGCAACAATTTAAAAAAATGTATTTCTGCGCGTCGAATAAAATGTTTTATGTTTGTATCTTCACAATGTCGTAACTTCGTAAGTTTGTTTACTTACATGAAAATATCACAATGGTGTACTTACTTCACGCATTTTTAATTGGAATGTTGGTTTTAGTGAAACACGTACAAGTCGTCGTGTTAGTATGACCCAACTGCTTCGCCGGGAGTTCTTAAATAATCATAGAGAAATTGCAGTTATGTATAATAAATCCACCAAAGCACGGGAACATAGCAAGCTAATGTAGAAAAGGGATGCAGAGCGAATATAGTATTTTTGCCCCCCCCCCCCCCCCCTCCCCCCTTGTATTGTAAAGTCTAATTGTATTACTTTTACTTATATTTAAAAAAAAGTAACCAATTTATCATTTAAAATGGTCATTTTTTTTAAATAAAACCTAACCGGGATCACGAAATCGTAATAAAAAGAAAATGTATTGATAATGTACTCAATTGATTCAATTCTCGATATGGTTGTTAATGCAATAAATACTGTATTGAAGCGTATTTAACGATTGACATTAAAAAAAAAACAAATTATATACCTAATTACAGTTCCAGGTGGTAACCAAATTTATTTTTATTAAGTAAAACAATTTACCATTGACGCTGCAGCAGGTTCTCCTGTGTTTAATCTCATTTGTAAGTTGGCTTACTCTTACGTAAAGTAGTGTAAAAATCATCTTGAAACGGATTGTAGTTTTTGGTTTCTTGTCAGTTTGACTCAAGTTTTGTTACTCAGTCATAAACGGTCAGGCGACTCGATTGTCTCGATCACATAATTCGAAAAATCAATTCAAGATGAGAATCTAATCCATTCCATTGAACCTTGCAGCTTCTTATGTTTGAAACGCACACAATAAAAAACTTAAAGGAAAGAATCATAGCAAGATCCAGAATAAAACAACCTACACGTTATCAACTGACAGCACTAACCCACAGAACTGTATTTTCATCACAGTCAAAGAGATTTAAGATAGGTACAATAGAGAGGCTATGCAATGAAATGTCATAGAAAAACTATGATCCCATGTCTCAGTGATGCCATCTAGCGTAATATAGCAAAATTAGAGCGGCAATTGGGAACATCAAAGAGTAAAAATGAATTAAATTTATTAAAATGTATTCAGCTATCGCTCGGTAGGTGGCCAGTCTCGTTAGTGTTGCCAGATCCGATTTTCAATCCGTGGATTAAGCTTGAAAAACTTATTATACATTTAAACAATCAGGTAAATAAATTTTGAAAACTAAACAAATTAAGCAAAACTTGTTTCAGACAGTAAAAACTATTTTAGAATTTTATTCGCTACTATTATTACGCGCTAGGTATCAGTTTCAAGTGTGTGTTTTCTATGTACATTTTAAAATAAAATAATTTTAAGCGTGCTTTGCCTCCGAATTATTATAGCACTTAGTTTATTACGATTTTTGTGTAAAGTAGACCTATTATGTCACAAAGCGCATTTTTTTACAATTGTCTGTTGCATTTCGTTTTTACAAAAATAATTATTTTTACACTTTTGTTTGCAAATAATTGTAAATGTTATTATATCGATATAGGCATATTCGAGGCGAGATCCAAAAATCCGTAGAACTACTAAATTCACAAGTCTGGCAATGCGGGGGTGACACTAAGTAGAAACTTTAAAACCTGTGGTAGGGATTTTATCATTTAGATATAGAGGTATCGATAATATTGAAAAAAACTATAAGACTATTTTTTCGCATTTGAATAGATTTGAACAAGTGCCAAAAAATTAGGAAATCAATAATATGATTAGTAGTTTCAATGTTTACAAGTTTTTTATCTATAAAATTCTTTTTACATACAAATTAATAAATTATCGTTATTATGGTCTAGTGATCCAAGTGTCAGACTGCTAATCACGAGGACACAAAGGCTTCGATTCCCACAGGACACAAATATTTATGTGATGAATATAAGTTTTTGTGTTGGTCCGGGTGTGTCTTATGTATGTATTACAAATATTTATTTACAAAAGAAAGAATTATATCCATTGTTTAGTACCCACAGTATAAGCTCTGCTCTTTGAAGCAAACAGATCAGTCGACCTTGCGTACGTGCAAAATATATAATTCAAAACACTTATATTGAGGAAATTACGGGCGTTCTACTTAAAAATCTCATACATGACGGTCGACCAAGTAATGATAGCGACTACTACCAACAGATCAGAGCATGGGCTGCCATGCTACATATGTCCCCAACGTCAGACCTATCATCCATTGACGAACTTTTAAAAGTTGTTAACAAACTCCCACTTAATAAAGGATCAATAAAATAAATTTTAACCGGCTTACATCGCGTTCTTTCTATTTTTTTTTTCTTTTTGCTCGGCTTCTAATAGCCTTCTAATCCTAGCGTAATGTTAAATAACCTATAGCCTTTTTCAAGAACTGGGCTTTAAAATGCAAAAAGAAATTTCCAAATCCAACTGGTAGTTCCAAAGATTAGCGCGCTCAAACAAACTCTGCAGCTTTAGTATTAGTTTATGTAGATTGTCAAAAAAGTTTAACTCTGCAGCATACGCCGTTAGAAAAAATCGTGATTGAACTGATTTAGAGATAGCCCGTTTACTATACTTTAGTTCGGTCATACGGTATTATTTTCAAACAGTATTATATTTTAAGTGTTATTTATTATTTACCTTAATAAATATTATCGATAACAAAATCGATAAACAACATTACATCTCAACAAGCCAGTAGTAAAACTACTCAGCAATAGAGGGCGTTTATTCCAAAATTAGTAAATTTTCTAAATCTCTTTATGAAAATGATTTAATTCTAATTACTGAGTAAATATAAATGCGTAAATAAACCGAAGTTAGGTCCAGTTGTTTTACCATAACAAGATTTGCAATATCGTAATGCACAACTCGGCATGTTTCCTTAGAAAATATTTTTCTTTTGGTGGACACAGATACGTCTTGACACGCAGCCGTACGACACTAGACTGAGCGACTTTTGACCACTGGGACAAAAGTATTGGATTACGATTTTTTTCGTAATGTCCTGTCTATTGTCAAGTAAATAATTTAATGTCTTTGATCACAGTATTATGTCGGTTAATATCACCATCACGTTGATATGACACGAAATAATCATTTCTATCTGAGATTGCTGGTAAATCTTTGCTTAATTGGTGACTGTGTAAGACTGAGACTATTGTGATCTATAGTACCTACTTAAAATGTATTATACATGAAGCTGTTAGTGTAGTGTATTATTTACCTATTTTTAGTAGTAGTTTATTACCTACCTACGTATTTAATAGTAGAATTAAGAATGAAAGTTGACTAGTGTGGCAGTGTTGGTCATGTTGGTGATATTTATCTAATCGCGACTGTGAGGAGGTTCAATTCATTAATCTCTTCTGGAAGTTGATCTCTTCTGTTGTTTTCATGTAGCGGCGCATACTCATCCAAGGCTTCTGTGATAGCTTTTTCTAGTTGTAGTATATATTCCTCGCATTCTGCGTCTGTTGTGATTTCCTTTGGTAAGTGCGTGGTCTTATCCCATAGTATTCCCACCCCTTCGTCTCTCGTCTGGTTGAGTGCGGTCATTTTAAGGTTGAGGTCCCCGATGGTGATGTTTTGGACCTTTTAGCTCATCATTAAGCGCTGCGGCGTCGAAGTGCTCTGATCAGTGTGGTATGGTATAGATAAGATATCCCCTTAATTTTTAGGGAATCTCCGGTCAGATGATCATAAGTGAGGTTAATAGCGACGCCTTTGATGAGGCGGTCTCTTTTTTTCGGTACCTGGGGTTACGTCAGTCCGACTCCAGCGGATTCCTCACATCAACATACATGGCTGTAGTTAGATGCGACGTGATCGAGTGTGCGATCTTGTCGTAGTTCAGGAGAATCATACGATTTTGGAAAAGTCGACTCGGCACTCGTTGACTACGATTAGGTTACCTATATGTGGTTTATAACGATCGGCTAAGGGTTTTAGCTCGAGGAATTTACCTTTCAATCCTTGAGCATTGATGTGCAGTATGAGCAACTTATGATATTCATTTTGAGTACTAGATAAAATCAGAAAATATTAATTTACAAGTTCCCTGTATTCATTTCAAAAGGCTTATTTATTTTCCTAGTGCGACGCCGTTGGTTTCTTTTTTCTATACGATATTCACTCCAAATATTACGTACTCGTCACACAGAGAAATAATAAAAAAATGTGTGTTATGGGCACTGAATTACAAAACAATGTTGAAAAAGCTCGTTTAATAGTAACTTATTCAAGATGGTTTATTTTGACGTTACAGGCGTTCAATATTCGTTTTGTTGCTGTCAATTAGCAGGTCATGGTAAGAAATTCTATACAAAAAAGAAGATGTTTTGTCAACTTAGCAGGCCTGTTGCGGTCCTGCTAATAAGACGTCATAGTACAAAAAAGCAGTTTAGTTTAACTTCTGCCCTGCTTATAAGAGCTCATGGTGAGCCCCCAGGATGTCGTATGTCGAAGTTCCAATTATTCGAACCATAAAGAAGTCGCTTTGTTTTTAAAATCCTTCCGTTCTTATTAAAATTTAAATTCCCCCATTAAACAGGAAAAAAAAAAAAAAGATTTTTCACGGACGCCTCTAAATTATCAGATTCAAGCTGCACTGGTGCTGCGGTATACTACCAAAACTCCAAAATAGTTTTAAAATTAAAATGCCCTATATAATCTTAATGCTTAATAAAATTGTCGCAACATGCGACGGTAATTCATAATTAGTTGCGCGGCTGTAATAATCTTCTTATCGTCCATTTAATGTATCTGCACCCAAGGACAACCTTCGGTTGGTGCAGGACTATTGCAGAACATGGAAACAAAATATACTGGGCTATGGGTGTGGGTGGCTATAGTAGATCGGTTACCTTGAACTATGGAAGGTCTATGTCCCCTGCCCGACCAATGATAATATAATTCATAGATAAAATGGCAGGGGGTGACTTGCACACTCAATAATGGACCCCCGAAAACGTTCGCTAGCACAGTGTCGTAGCAACAAAGAGGCAACATGTCCTGAGGTGCTCGTGAGGAGTGGAGAGGTATTCCACGGCTATCAGGACAATCTCGGAAGTACGGTCAAGATCCCTACCAGCATCAATACTTCCTTCCTCCGAGCATGTTTGCTCTTGCGAATCCCCACTCAAGCCAGCCAATAAAGGCAAGAATGAGGTGGGTGCTCTGTTCGTCGTCAGTGTTCACTCCAGCCGGCCAATAAAGGAAAGCCAGAGGTCAGGAACAAGACTTCTCCCGGGAGATAGGGTCCGTGGGGTCGCTACTGCCCAACAGCTCGCCACATACTGCCCTGCGGGTTCTTGTATCTCTCTTGGTCTAGCTCCTCACCCTAGACCTGATCCGACAAAGTAAACTCTTCCGTCACAGACCTAGAGTTTAGAGCGCGACGTCAACGTAGAGATACGGCGGTGGGGTTATTATTATTATTATTAATCATCAGTGTTTACGGGTGAGTGCGTGGCCATATTAGAAGCTTGCTTATTTATAGAAGCCCATAGCATAAAGTTTGGTGTCATCTTTACGGACTCACTTAGTTGCTTTCAAGCTTTGGAGCAGAGTCCTTTCAAGAGTAAACTGCACAGTCCAATTCTACTCCAAATTAAAAAGTCCCTTTTCTCTTGTGCCAAGCTCAAACTCAAACTATTTATTTCAAATAAACCAATTACAGGCACTTTTGAATTGTCAAGGTCGGTCAGTCAAAAAGATATAGCTAGTTGCCCATTCCAAAGCGTAGTAGGTTCCTATGGAGAAGAACGGGCAAGAAACTCCATGGACGCTTTTAAATCATAATAATATTGTTACAAAGCATTGGTTACATCATTCATGTTCAAAATTATGCATGTGAGAATGATGCACAATGTTAAAAGCGTCCGTAATGAAAAGATAAAAAAAAAACAATTCATATATTAAATTTAATCAAAATAAGCCATGGCAGCAAAGAGTTGACCAGTCCCTACTGACGGCGCCCGTTCACGAACATGACGCATAGATTAGCACCATTCAGCTCAACCATTTTGAAAGGAGCTAAATGATACAACATATGTGCCACCATCACCGAGATATTAGAGTGAGCATGACATACTCTCAGCCGCCAAGGCACATTCAAGTCAATGAAAGACGTAACCAGTAAATGGTAGCTTTATAGTATGTAACATAGTACTCACATACGTTCTATGCAATTATACAATACTAGGAGAAAATAATTGAATTTATATAATACAAAAATAGTATTTTAAAATCTTCAGCAGCTCCAACAGTATGTAGGTAGGGTAGGCGTGCCTGAAGTATTTTCAAATGCTAATCAATTTATTTATGCGTCCTGTGGAGCAGGACCAGCGTTTCGCCAAGCATTTTCGTCAGCGATGTAATCCCCCAACTTATAATATGCTTGGCTGCATAGTGTGCGTTTTATGTAAGATTTGAATTTCGTTTCATTGAGTTTGAGTATGTGGGGATGTATTTTATTGTAACAAGAATCACAAAACCGTTCACTTGGTTTGGATTCCGAGTCCTTGTGGCATAAGAGGAAACGAATATGTGGATGCTCTTGCTAAGGATGCGGTTACGTTCCAAGCCGTTGACCTTGAACATTTTAAATGTCCGGGCCACGATTTGCTGAGCCTTCCAAAAAAAAGCTTGCTAACCTCATGGCAGGCGCATTGGCAAAATTCAAGTAAGCGGAAAGGTGTTTTTTATCACGCAATACAGCCAAATGTTACACCCAAGCCTTGGTTTTACCCCTATAAAAATATCAAAGAGGGGAATATAATATCAACTATTTCCCGTTTCCTCATAGGTCATTGTTGTTTCCCGGTATTCCTTCACAAAATCCGGGTCAGAGATACATAGCTCTGCGAATGTGGGTTGGATGAAGGTACTTATTAGCACATCTTTTTTAACTGCTCCAATAATAAACCAGCCCATGACTTGTATAGCCATCTCCCTAAATTAAAGATCCCTGTCTTGACTAACTTTCCATCCCTACTAACACATTCCTCCCCAAAGCTCTTCGCGGCTTTGATGTATGTATTTTATCCGTGTCAATGACATCAAATTATGATGATTTTTGTGTGATCATTTATGTACATATTTAATAATATAATTTACCATATTCGTTTGTTTCAGTGTACCTACTAACACTCATCAACAAGTTTCACATTAAATTCAAAGTGTTATCATTTTCTCCGCACGTTTTCTCATATCACATCTGACTTTGGCAGAATTGTCGACATCGGCACCATTGCCATAGAGGAAAATAGAATAGAATAGTTTATTTTGTAAAAAATCATAAATTGTTACCTACCGGCATTTTATGTTTAAGTGTTTGCTCTTGCTTGGACTCACTTGACTCATGTGGCCTTTCATAAAGTATATTCTATTCAACAATCTGTGACTCCAAAATGAATAACACAAAAGATGTAATGTACTGTCGCCTTTGCGCTGAGTTAATGCAACGCAATAGACTCACAAACCTGCAGACTGACGAAGAAACGTGCTAGAAAGTCGTTAATAAACTGTCAAGATTCAATGTATACAGGAAGATTTTTTAGTCACCGTCCAAATTTTGATATATTAATCTTTGGCGAAAATCATTGAATATCTGTTTTTTCTTTTAGTATCACTCAATACAAAAATATTGAGATAGCACATCACAAAGTTATGTATAAAAAGTTAATGTTTCTGGACACTGCCGCGCCGTGCGTACGCGCTAGGTGAAGTTACGCGGGCCGGCCCGCCCCGCGCGCCGCCGCAATTCATTGATAACACAATAATAAACAAAGTTGCAAATTTTCCCTTCATACTTACACGGGCTTAGGACCGTCAATAAGCAAAAGGTTTATGCTATGTTCACTATGATTAGAATGTAATCCTTAATTAATGAATTACAAATAAAGTAAAAATAAATTAGATAAATAAGAACTTTAGACCTTATTAAAACCGTGCCAAAACGTTTTGCTATTATGCGTCTTTAAAAATTTTGAATCAACTTATGTACAAATAATTAAAAATTTAATCAAAACCATCTTAGAACAATCACATTAACAGTACTTTAATAAATGTTCAAAATGCATACCGTTTCTCTCTAAACAGAGTCTTGCACGTTTTTGCACATTATTTTTAATTTTGTTGACCACTACAGTGTCACTTTTCACTTCACTTCTTGCACGTACAATTTGCTCTTATAATTGGTAAGCGGGGTGTGCGCTGCTCTTTTCATTGAATGTTTGCGCGGCGAGTGTGTACGTTTAACTTGTGACCACACAGAGCGGATAATTATTTCGAGAAAATGATTTAATATGAAAATTTTACGTATCGATTTTTTTTCGAAAATGGAGTTAGTGAATGATACCTAATGCCTAGAAAAAATTTGGACGGTGACTAAAAATTCTTCCTGTATAGTGATGGATTTCCAGGAGAATATACTCTGTCTGCTTACTATGTGTTAAATCCTTAGAACGAACTTTAGCTTTCATAACTGCGGTCGAACAGGCGCAGGCATTTCTAAGTGACTATATTCTTGTACAAATAAATACTGTTGCAAGTGATTCTAGTGCTGAAAACATGTTGTATGAGCCTCCAGATAATGAATAAATAAACAGTATAGATGGCTGTAAATACAAAAACAGTGGAGATTCAATGGAAGTACAAATTTAAGAGAAGAATGTGATAGTAAGGTCATGACTGAGGTGTGTAATGATTTTTATGAGTTCTGTGATTAATGAAAACACTGAAGAACTTAATATAATTGAGAATAAGCACGATATACAACCTTCAAAAGAAATGATTGTATTGATTAGATTGTAAAAGATAAATTGTTGAACTCCCTGATGTATTCCATGTTGAAGATTATAAAAACATCTTAATTAATCTTAATTCCGAAGCAATTCTATTAGACAGTACAGTTTGTTGTGCACATTACATGAATAAACAAAGTGATAGATATATGGGCATCGAAAATATGGATAAAGGTTTACAACAGTAAGAAGGGGCTTTGATCAGCTCACGATTGCCTGTAAAACCCTAAGCGGTCGTATTGACTGCCCTGAGCTCCATGGACTTTTCTGCTGCCTATTTGTGCCCGACAAATACCTTGGGCACCTTTTTTTATACCTGTTTATTTGGTTGTAAGTGTTTTGGTTTAAGTACTTGCAAATCCGTTATTATCTGATTTTTGAAACCATTTAATTCCAATGGTTTACGACAGCCAAATCAAAAACAAATTTTTAAACAAATTATGGTCTCTTATTGGTATTTTTTTCAATCGTCTGCGTTGAGCCGTTTTCAAGATCTGGGAAATCCCAAAACGTTACCGCAGCAAAATCTTAAATAACTCAATAACCATATCACACACAAGTTTTGCTATTCACAAACATTTACTACGCAACAAAAGCTATCTATACATGTATTTGGTCCCGGGCTGAACGAATTTTTGAAAATCGATTTTGCCAGGGTAACGTTTCAAACGTTAATCCAGCAAAAAGTGTTTTTCTCAAAAAACTTTAAAACTACAATTCACACAAATTTTGCTATTAGTAAACAAATTGCTCCTTATGATACACTAATTATTTGTTATAGTCTCACCTCTCAAATGCACAATATTTTTCCAGGGTAACGCACACGAACCTTTCGGCTCCATCGGCCATCTGTTTTGCGAGCACTGTGCCCTGCCCATTGCCACTTTATGTTTGGGAATTCTTCAGGCTATGTCGGTTGCCTTGGTTCTCCTACTGTTCGGGATGTCTTCGGTGTAATGTCGGCTCAATGTAGTTCATGGGTCATTAGTCAGATTCGTAACTGGGTTACTGGTTGACGTGTGTTCATATAACCGCTCTATCTCAGCAGCTCAGGTTTGACGGATACGATTCTGCCGTTATCGGTCTTCTGTTTCGCAAGCTGGCTCTGCCCAATATGGGTTCCTACAGATCTATTACAAAAACTGGAGCCCTTTTTTTGCGTGGGGAATCATAAATTAACTTCTCCCGCTCTGGGCGGAGCAGGTGGGCGTGTCAGACTTTTAATGACTAAAACCCACCCGTGTTTCTTCAGTTGCCTGTGCCAGGGGCCACGGTAACTCTTTCGAACAACCCGCGACTCTGGCAGGCATTGGCCCTAGCGGAACCCGTCACTTTGTGCTGACATCTCTTTGAGACGCGCGTGGAACACAACGTGTCGTCGATCCAGCCCTGGTCCTTACCGGACGGCGAGCCGTCCGCAAGCCCGCGGCTACGTTGGCCGGGAATCGGCTATCAACTCCGGGCGTCTCCTGCGGCGACTAGGGGCTTGAGGGCGCAAAGATTGCCTCTCCCTCACGCGCTCCGCCTCCTCCTTTGCGAGCATTATTGTTTCACAGAAGGAGGTGACGGCTTCCCATGCACTCTCGCTCCGTACCAGGGCTGGACAAGATCGCCACCGCCGATAAAACTGGAGCCCTTGTTCCGCTCTATCGTGTCCTTCATGCGGTCTTTATTAAGGCGGCGAAGGTCGCTTTTCATGGAGATCTGTATATTGATGGATTAACATTATACTTCAAAATGTAATTGAAAGTGTTACGCAATTAGGGTGCACGTCAGGCCAGGGATATATTATAGGGTCATGGCTGTCCGGCTCATTCGAGGATACCGCACGGTCTCCGCTGAGGCGGCGAGCCTCCTCGCCGGATTGCCGCCATGGGATCTGGAGGCCAAAGTCCTCGCCCACATATGGGAGTGGCGAGAGGAGGCAAAACGCCGGGGCGTTGCTCCGCTGCCGCGAGAAATCACGGCACAGCGGACAGAGCTCCGGCGGGATCTCATAGCGGCATGGAGAGTGCGATTGTCGCAACCCAGCGCTGGGCACGCCACAATTGCGGCGATAAGTCCCCTCTTTGAGGAGTGACTAGAGAGGCGCCACGGCGCCCTCACCTTCCGCCTGACGCAGGTCCTCACCGGACACGGTTGTTTCGGGAGGTTCCTGTTCAGGATAAAGCGGGAGGAAACGCCAGGGTCTCACCACTGTGGGGATCGCCCGGAGGACACGGTGGAGCATACGGTGGAGGTCTGCCCGGCTTGGGCGGGACCCCGCCGTGTCCTCTTGGCGGCGATCGGCGGCGGCGACCTCTCGCGTCCGGCCCTCATACAGGCCATGGTCCGGAGCGAGAGTGAATGGGAGGCCGTCACCTCCTTCTGCGAAGCAGTTATGCTCGCGAAGGAGGAGGCGGAGCGTGCGAGGGAGAGGCAATCGCTGCACCCTCGCGCTCCTAGCCGCCGCAGGAGACGCCCTGGACGGGAGTCAACAGCCGACTCCCGGCCACCGTAGGCGCGGGCTTGCGGGCGGCGAGCTATGGGCAGCTCGCCGCCCGGTAAGGACCAGGCCCGGGTCGACGGCGCGTTGTGTTCCACGCGCGCCTCAAAGAGCTGTCAGCACGAACTGACGGGGTCCGCTAGGGCCGATGCCGCCGGGGCTGCGGGTTGTTCGAAAGAGATACCGTGGCCCCTGGCACAGGCAACTGAAGGAACACGGGTGGGTTTTAGTCAGTAAAAGTCTGACACTCCCTTCTGCTCCGCCCAGAGCGGGAGGAGTCATTTGATGATTTCCCACCCAGAAAAAAAAAAAAAAAGGCCAGGGATATTTGATCTTTCCTCTCTCTTATGGAAATCGTCAGTAGCCTGGAGTATGGATTTATTTGTAAAGGAAAGGGGAGAGTGCGAGAAAGATGGAACTACAGGACTAACAGCGCCATCTCTATTTTCTCGAGAAACTTCTTTTGAGTACAGGATATCCGGTTGAGTGACGTAAGAGGGACAGTAACGCCATTGTTGACGCTTGTAGCTCGCTGCTTGGCTGCGTAGTTCTTATGTAGTGGTGTAGATGTCGCTACACGTTTAGTATCTCATGATAGGGTAAGGACACTACTATGCAGCTATGTAAGTAAGGCACCTCTGAACCTATTCCATCGCCGCGCCAGCTGCAGGTCAAGCTACGCGAAACTGTCCAATTTTCCCAATCAACCTTGAACCTTAATGCTTTAACGATAAAGTTGTAAATATATTAAAGAAATTTGACAGATTGTACCAGCTTGATGTGCTGGCGTCTGTACATACCGACGACACATCAAGCTAAACATTCCTAGTTCAAGCTGACCTCGTATTCTATAGGCGTTTGGTACAAAGAGAAGTCAGCTTATACAGGAAATGTATAGCTTGATATGTCGTCGTGGGTACCAAGCCTGAGTCTTTCAGCGAGTCTTCGGCCCGCCAAGCGGGCGTCGCTGAGCGTGTAGGTACTCTCTTTGGTGGCTCTTGTCGCTGCGACAAACGAGTAAGTACTCAACTGACTGAGTAACTATTAAAATATGTATCACTTTTACTAACACGGAATGAACAATCTTTCGTACGTTGCATGATCGAGAAAATTGTTGATAGGCTAGGTGCCTTAATAATACTAGATTTAAATGTATTTGCCTATTTGGATTGCAAATATTAGCCAATCTAAAATAATGAAATTAGCTAATCATCAGTTTGAGTATATTATGCGGCCTACCCAAATGTCCTTTCTTTGATATTGTTCGTCGAATCCTGCATGGTTAATGATAAATGCGTGCACTGACTGGACAGGTCCACTAAGTCTATTATTTCCTCAAAAGACCAGTCCAGACACAGACACCAATCTTCATGGTCTTCACATGATCTGACCAAGATTATGTCAGGACTTTAAAAGAGACCTCCTTGAAAGAGACTGACCTCTGAGTTGGTTTCGGCCTCTCTTCTCAGAGTATAAGGGCTGATTTTTCCAACGCCGGATAATTTTATCCGAGGAATAATTTTGAATTATTGACAGTGCTTCCATACAAAAACTGTCAGACGTCAATTTTATTCCACGAATAAAAAATGTCTGTAGATTGAAAAATCAGCCCTAAGTCAGATAGGAAACATCGACCTCACCTAGTTTAAAAAAATATGATTTACGTGTAAAAGTGTACAAACCTACGTACTACAGAAATAATATCATTTATTTCACCGAGCTCCTGTAAGTATGGTCTTAGGGGTTAAACAATAAAACAGCAAATTAACATTACACATTTATTTTACAACTAATCCAAACAGCGTTACACTTTGATTGTAGCATTTTTTTTTGAGAACATACATTAATATTTCTACTATTTTAGTAGCGTACGTTTACACATTTGGCATTATTTGGCACTAAAGCATTTTTGATAGTTTTACATTTATTTAGAAACACGCCATCAACAGGTATACTATCTACAGCAATGATCTACAGAATGAGAAGGGAGAACTTCATTCTCTTACCTTTATGGTACAAGTCCGCAGCTGACTGCAGGCAGCAGCAGCAGGCGGCGTGTCGCCGCGACACTAGGTACTGGTTTCTACGTATTGCAACACGTCGTTTGCCACGTATTTCATAGAAATACATAGAGAATAGTAGTCTCGCGGCGACACGTAGCCAGCTGCTGCTGCCTGCAGTCTGCTACGGAAACCCTATTTAGATGAAAAAAAAATGGGTGATGTTCACGCATCACCCATTTTTTTGTTACTTTTCCCGCCAATTTTAATTTTCTGCCGCCATTTTGAAACTTACAATACTACTAGACTAGACAACATTTCCACAAGAAAAAATAACTTGAACAGAAATATCACAGGATTTTATGAACAGAGTGAACTAACATTGATTAAATATTTTAAATTATTTACATAAAACATTGCACATTGCTAGAACACGTAGCTATTATATTTACATTCATTTTGACACCTTATAACGATACGGGCCAGTTTCTCGAACGAAAATTATAGCAAAATAAATGTGACAAATTGTCAAGCGCACGTAAACTCCTGCAATTGGCTGTTGATAATTTAATAACCATATTAAATGATATATTTATATACCTAAATAATTTACACATATTACGAACATTTGACAATTTTCGTCCGAGAAACTGGCCCTTTGATACTTCGATTGCCTACCTACAGTGCTACTTATAAAATAATTAAAGTTATGGAAATATTTTATCGGCAACATTTAACAGCAAATATTAGTACTTACTGATTTTAATTCTAATTATGGTATCCTAATTTGTTACCTACACATACATTTTATTATAAAAAGTTGCTTATTGTCATCACAACAGTTTTAAATCGACTAAATATTATTTTAATATTGACTAACTAACAAGCTTATTTTGCACGGATAGCAGCAACACGTATAATACCTATTACAATATAGATTATGCTACAATAATAATACGTAAATGCTTGAGAATCTTAAGAAGAAAATTCAAATACATATTATTATTTACACATTGCACACCTCATTTTGGGTCTCGGCCTATTTGCATCATGAATATCGCGAATGTGAGAGACCGGCATTACTGCAAGGGTTATCGTCAGTAGTAGCTTCCAACCGCTAGATAGCGGTAGGAAGAATTATTATATATATATATTATTATTATATATCATTACACGAAATCTCCAGATTTTTGATTTTGAAAATCAAATTACTCATCAATAATTGAGGTTCCATGATCACGTTAGAATAAGACTATTCAGACTAGGCAAAGAAACACTTACAACTTTCATTCACTACAGTTTGCCAATGATGGCTACTCACAACTAGATGACGCCACTGAATATTTTAAAATAAATTCATTCGAATTATTGTTGTTTAATATAAGTATAAATATAAGTATAAAAAACCAATTTGATTAATAAAAACTAATGAAAAATTACAGATAAAATTACGGTTTTTATTTTTTTCATGCAGCAATGTTTACACCAAATATGAAATGAAATTTTACGAAAATTAGAGGAATTGCTAATGATCTGCTGGGAATTTAGGAAATGAATAGCTTTTAGAGGTATTGCTTAAAGTGGCCTTTTTAGGCCCCCAGTAGGAACATGTAATTTTTATAAGTAGAATGATGAAGTATAAGAAAAACATGGTTTTTATGTTATACCAATAGACAGGAGATTTAGTTCGGCTACAGAAACATAAAATCATTTTTGTTTTAATCGTGATGGGTGTCGTAGATGTCGATACCCCGTCTGCGGAATTTGACCCTGTATGATGGGTTATCGAAGCCGAGAGTGACGCGATAATTTTTGCTCAAAGTAACTTAGGTTGATGTACAAAATGTCTAGATGACAGCTTCGTGATGGGTCTTTCTACGTTCTGTGTGCAAATAAAGGATACCTACATAGGTTTTGAATTTGATATGGTTATCATACCACTAAACTACAAATAAATAACGAGGTTTTTTAAAATCTAGTCAATACATATACAGGGTGGCAAAGACATCGACGCGCAAACGTTAACCATGAATTTAGCGTAAAACAAATTCGTCTGATATTAAAAAAAAAATCATCTGTTTCATAGAAAAGTACAATATCTACTTTTTTAAATAACCGTCGGTTTCAGAATCATGTACATGTACCTACTCAATCCATGGTAACAGGTTGCGCGTCGATGGCCTGCCATCCTGTATACTTGTATAGGTCGTTACAGTACCTGCCCAGAATAAATAAAAGTATCATCAATAGTATCTATACTTAGATAACAGTATGAAGGCAATTTACACGAAGCAATTTAATTGTCCGATGCATGCAATATTTGGAAGCAAAGTTAGGAGATACGGCGCTTGTCGCTAAATAATAACAGCCGCACGGGTCGATAGATCTGGTTACGCTACGCTTGCCGCGGTCGGTCCGTAAATGGGTGACCTTTACCTATCAAGACCTCTTCGTGCCTCGGAAAGCACGCTAAGCCATTGGTCCCGGCTGTCATTCGTACATCTTTGACGATCGTCAGAAGCCCGAAAGTCTGACAACCAGTCTTACCAAGGGGTATCGTGTGACCCAGTAACTGGCTTATGGAGGTCAGATAGGTAGTCGCTCCATGTAAAATACTGGTATTCAGCTGCATCCGGTTAGACTGGAAACCGACCCCAACAACAACTGACAAATGCGTGCACTGACTGGACAGGTTCCCTCAATCTGTGTGGTTATTTCCTTATAAGACCATTTCAGACACCAATCTACATGGCCTTCACCCTTCACATGATCTGACCAAGATTATGTCTGAACTTTAAAAGATTAGACGCTACACCTTACATTATTGCTTTAGTTTATTGCATTCAACATGCAATCAAATTGCTCCTTGTAAATAAGTCTCTATTAATTTCAATACATATACAATACTCAATGTATTGTATATTTCTAGAGAGATAAATAACAATAATATTGGAAGACGATAACAATACCTCTTATTATTATTTATTTTAGCACTGTGTGACTTAAACCCGCACTTAAGTCGTCCATTTTTACTCAGTAAAGCGTGACTTTAGTGCGGGCTTAAGTCACACGAGCTATAACATAGTATATGATACGTGTGACTTAAGTAATCTATTAATAAACTACATATTACGTCACACGTATCATAATGTACTATTTTGAATAATAAATACATGATATATTTATTTTACACCAATATTTTACATAAAGATTGAATATACAACCGCGATAGTGAATGTTAAATTTCGAAAAGTGATTTTTACACATATTATTTATGCCCAAAATATATCTCGAACAGGTACTTAATCTGCATTGATGTATCATGCAGGTATACAATACGTGAATGATACACGTAATAACTACGCGCGTATTTACTAGAACCATACATGCTATGCTAAGAGTGCCTTCGCATCTGACGTTTGTTCTGCGTAGACGTTCGTCGAACGTATACATCGCGTAAACACTAGGACAAGACCTCAGTCGATCCGTTTTGTAAAAATCTCACCGTGAAAACGTGTGTGAAGTGAAGGTAAAGTGAGCTGTCATTCCACCTGATTCTACTGATTGACATTATTGACAGCTCATTTCACATATGATTCTTCACGGTAAGATTTTTACGGCAGTATAAGTCATTTGTAGCTTAATTTTTTTTTGTAGGTATGACACAGGCAGGGCACTTGCATCGTGTAAATGGAGCTTATCGCAGCGTCTACGTGGCGTCTACGTGGTGTCCACGCGACGTTAACGCATAAGCTAGAAATACGCGAAATATCTGTAAAGTTAAGGAGAGTTAATCTATCTTAACCAATTTTTTGACACTGTATTTTAATTTGTTAATAGGTTTAGTTAGGTTAGGTTATTGTATTTGTATTTAAATAGTTTGTTAGTTAATTTAGTGCTTATGAGAAGTTTATCTAATTTATACATCGAAGTACTAAAAATAAATCACTTAACAAAAGTAGGTACTTAGTTGTGCGTAACTTTTCAAATGTTATGTATATAAAGCGCTCTGTTACTCTATGTATGTTATAAGTATAATTTATTTCCTATAAGTAGGTAATAAGTACGTCAAAGTAACTCTTAAGGCCTTTTCGCCAGCGCCATGTCAACAGGACGTCAACGAGATAACGGCGCTGAAGTAGCGCGATTCATACATTTAGGCCGCTTTCACATTAGGATGTTAGCAGCACGATAGTAGCGCGGCAGAAGCAGATGCCTTCACATTATAAGAACAGCCGCATGATGGTTGAATTCCGACTGCTTTTGATAGTAGGTACTCCAGCTCATCGCCGACTGGCGCACGCCACGCTTCTGTTTATAATACGAAATTCTGACTGGGCGACGGTCGCACGTCTGTCCTGCCTGCGACTGTCGCGCTGCTAAAGTCGCTTAAATGTGAGAGTGGTCTTACTATGGCCGCGTGTCCACCGCACGTCCGTCAACGGGACGTCACGTTCGGTTCGAATAATCTCGTTTCTCGTTGACGTCCCGTTGACGGTGGTGGTAGACAAACGCTGTTATGCTCGTTTTTGCTAACGTCGAGATAAGCAGATCCCTATCACAAGATTACAAGTTGCATATTAACGAATGTTGAAACAGGAGTGCCTGTTTCAACATTCGTTAATAAGCAACTTGGAAGCTTCGATATCTACATTTTTCACACATCCCTGTGGTTTTTTATGTCAAGTTCGATGCCTGTCAATTTTGTTATAAATCTGTTGCTAGGCAACCTCCAAGAGTTGTTAAAGCTTTACGCATCGGTGTCGTATCTTCAGCCGTCGCCTAGTGGTTGCTGAAATATTTATTTTTTTGCGCTAGTTAGCTGCCTATCTATGTGTTGTATTTAGACGTCGAATAGTGTTGGTGAAAACGGGCATAATTTTTTTAATTCTAGAAGGAGACCATTGAGCTGATTGCCTCTACCTATTGAGACTATTGACCCTGTCCATTAGGTTAACCGTTTTTTCACAGCTGTCTTAGAACGTACATATTCCAGATTTCGTAAAAGTTAACTTTAAAATACGTACTAAAATAAATATATAAACTGGCTTATCTTATTGAATTATCTTATTTATGGCTTCTTGCAGACGTTGTAATACCGTACGTGTATCAATCAATGTATAGTGTATTGCTGCAATCACTAGTTACATCTGTCAAAAAACGGCTTACTTAACGGACAAGGTATAGATTGAGACTTATTTCAAAAAGTACGTTTTTGTATCATTCTGGTTTTAAGAAAATATAAGAAACAATCATTTTATTTATGGGGCACCTCGGCCTATGTAATTAATATCATTATTAACAGGAGTAGTTATCTATTATTTACTTGCTAATAGGCCGATAAACGACTAACGGATGTATGAATATACAATTATTTATTATGTTAACGAAAATTACCCTAACGATGTATGATTATTACCCTACGCAATAATTATCATTATACCTTAACCCTTATCTTATGTTTTATCAGTTTAACAGTAACGAGGATATCGAAGTAATTATTTAAAAAATATATGTTTCGTAAATTTATATTTACAGAAAATAATTTAACGGAAATTACCTTAACGATGTATGATTACCCTACGCAATAATTATTGTTATACCTTAACTTACTTAGATTAATTTAACAGTATACTATAAATACTTCGACAACCTCGTTGGTTGTCGAAGTATTTATTTCAAAAATATATGTTTCCTAAATTTATATTTACAGATAATAATTTACAGTAGTAATATACCTAATAATTGATTATAATTAAGTTACACTTTTAATTTACAAACTAACCCTTATCTAATGGAAGACCTTTGTGATATTGTTTGTTGTGATTATTCTTGGTTGATTTATAACTACGTAAACAGTCATACACACAAACTCACCTCCATTCATTCGTTACACTTACACAAACACATAAACATTCTGATATGAAGTTCCAACTCACACACACACACACACACATCTTTTCTTAAGGTCTGGCCACACTGAAGTGAAGCCCGTGCAGGGCCCTAATTCACTATGACCACTCAGTGATTCCTTACTTCGAAACCACGTCAATTCTTTAGCTAATCACGCCAATTTCGCTTTTATTTCGCGCGGTTTCGTTCATTGTCATAGAAAATATTGGCCCTGGACGTGGGCCGACCACACACGTCTATTGTTTTAATGATTCTTTATGTAGTTAAGCGACTATGAGCGTCAGTTTGAACACCTTCCTAAATGTCGGTTGACAGGCCGGCACTGTCCTCCCATAACTGTTAAGACTGTAATTTGAAAACATTGTATGAGTTTCTTACCGGCTCTTATCCATAGGAAACGACCAGTTGGAACCGTGTCTAGCTTCAGACATTTCATAAGTGCCCATGTAGGTTCATGTGAAGTAAAATATTTTAATTTATGATTTAGACACAATAGGCGACATCAAATTTCGTCCTGCAGCCTGCGCGTGAGTCGCTTCAGTTTGCCTCGAGCTTGACCCCTAATCATACATGTTTCAAGTCACACACTATCACCTGGTTTTTGAAAGGGTAATGAAATCAACACAATTTGCTAAAAAACCTATCTCATGAACGTCAGCCGGGACCAACGGATTAACGTGCTTTCCGAGGCAAGGAGAGGTTTTCGATATGTGTAAATGGATGGTCACCCATCCACTAACCAACCGCGGCAAGCGTAGCTTAACCTTCAATAGAGCCGTGTGGCTGTTATTATTTAGCCACGAGCCCCTCTATATTAATATTTCCACTTACACGTGTTCAGGTTTATTTTCTAAGAAACATGCATTTTATTAAGCGTTGAATGCACGCATTTAAGTTTTCAGTTATGGTTATCTTGAAGCAAACAATACAAATGTTTCCGTATCAAGATGGCGATAAAGGTTTTTTTATTAACGAAATCATTTATAGACTTGTGAAACTATAGAAATGTCATCGGGTGTCGCTGAAAACCAGCGCTGGGGCTCTGTCTCGTGTAGGATCTTAGCATTATGCTGAGCGATTGCCGTTTTGCGTGGATGTGACGCATGTTTTCCCCCAACTTGTTGTTTTTTTGTGTTTGTGTTCTTTTTGTGTCATGTTTGCAGCAAATAAATGTATTTTCTTTCTTTCATCGTTTTTTACCCCACTGCAGCATTTAAAAGGAGTGTAATTTTTTTAAACTCATTGCTTGTAACTTACAGAATCATTTACGATAAAAAAAACATGTTTAATTCTTGCTAGCGACTCGCCCCTGCGTCGCATGGTTTTGGCACTTGACAAAGTGATATGTAAGTTTATTAAAAACATAGGTAGTATACAAATAAACCTTCCGGAATAAATTCTCTAAACGATAATGAAAGCCGCATCAAATTTTCTTGCGTGGTTCAAAATAATAACGCAGTTACACAAACAGAACCGAAAAGAGAGTTTAATTTATAACATGTATATATATTAGATACTGTGCTCTGTCCAAATTCCCGAATAGCAATTCCAATGAAATCAAACGTTAGTTTGTTTTTGCTTCGGTGTGTAAGTGTGGTTCTGTCCCACAAACAATGGGGCACATAATATCGTGTCGAGCCTGTCCTGGGGCTGCAGTCTCGACATTCATAGCGATCGCTTTACGACCGTATTCGGTCGCAAAGTTCTGTCACTCCATACATTTCACCTGTCAATTCGCGACTTTGCGACTGAATTCGAACGTAAAGCGATCGCTATGAATGTTGAGACTGCAGCCCCAGTTGTCTGCATGCTACAGGAGCTGATGGACGCTACTGAAGGTGCCAAGCTTGGACCCAAATTGTGGGCTGACTCTATAACTAATTTATTTTGATCTGTATAAGGGTCAAAATAAATTAGTTAGCAAAACTCCGCAGACGTGACGGGTATCGATATCTAAACACGATAAAACAAAAAATAAATTAATTTGATGATCTTTTTTTGTGAGGCCATCGACCGCAATTAGTGTATTCACTTGAAATATCAGTTTTTTTTGTGTAAACTTCACACACGTAATTAGTATCAATATCTAAACACGATAAAACATATTTCGCAACTCATACTTCAAGTAACAACACTACGAGCGGTCGTTGACTATAAAAAAAAACAACAAAACTTTTTTTTTATTCTCGTCACGTCTGCGGAGTTTTACTAGCTAATTCAATTTGACCTCTAGATTTCCATGAAAACACCAAAAGGAACAGCTAACATGACACTTGACAGCAGATTTACAGACTACAGACTTGATTAGAATTTCAAAAACCAGGGATCACAATCACGCATTCATTTATTCGACACCTTCCACTTTTTTTCTCATTCATATCATGAATTAATTCTTTTTTAATGAAACATTCACACTATCGCGCCTTATAAACTATTTTGGATCTTAAAACTATGATATTTTGTCGATAGAGTTATATATTTATTTTTATAATTATATCTTTATTACTAATTACTGCACTCCTGTATAACTAGCACAAGCGATATCTTGCGATAGACTGACAAAAGTTTTAAAGCCTAGGCATATAGGATGAGAAATAGACGAAGATTTTGATATTAAATGTTAATTAAGAGGCTACGAATGTAACAGCTGAATTTATTTGTATGTACGTAGACTGCTTGTCTACGTAGAAATAAATTCCTCTGTGTCCCAAAATATGCAGTCAAAGTGACGCTTGCGCTACCACCGACGACGCCGTGAAAGTGGCAAAGTTTTGGACCAACAAGATCTAAAATACAGCCGTGCCAGCGACATGAAGTAGAAATAAATAAATAAATGTTGACTGTTATTCAGTCCCTACGGTAAGACTGGAAACTGGCCCCGTGTAAAATTTTTAAGAGGCTAGGCGGATCATGAATTTTTTTATTACAAATATTGAAATATTATTATCAAGTTTTTGACGAAAACTTTGTACAATTAGATATTGAAATAATGATAGGATAACTTTCGGGTAATCAATTAATCATTCAGGAGCTACTTAACTTAATATGTTATTGGCGCCGATTCCCTTGTTCACAAACTAAACTAAATTTAAGTTCAGTGCATCTTTTTCTTTCTATTTCATTAAGAAAAGGACAGAAGATAAATATTAGTTTAGTCCTGTCAAATTAGTCAGCGACTGACGTAAATTGACGTATTTTTAGTAGCCATGTTTTTAATCACGTCTAAACTGTATGGAGTATCTTATTTGACAGGACTAAACAAATTTTTATCTTCTGTCCTTTTCTTAATGAAATAGAAAGAAAAAGATGCACTGAACTTTAGTTTAGTTTGTGAAAAAGGGAATCGGCGCCAATTTCTATATTAACAAACTTCATTGAATATCATTTTAGGTTAGATTAGTACAATAACCATGTAGTAGGTATAATTATTTCCTTATTCTCCACCCTGGTGCTTTCTAGCTTTCCTATCGCTGGACGTAAGTAATCCATTCAAGACCTTGATATTTCTATTCCAAACTTTATCAGTTCATCTACTTACACCATAAATGTAATAAATTCCGCGAAGATGAGTAATCACTCGTCAACCAGAGACAATTAATTCACCACAAACTTGATTGAGTCGATCTAATTAATCAATATAGAATCTGAGATGGTAGCGTCTTTGGAATAGGTAGAAGTGTCATATTTGGTTTTTAAAACGCGTAAGCTTTGGAGTTAGTCTTTTGGATTCGTTATTAGTTATTTTATTATAGACCGTGCCCACTCAAGTCACAAAGAACTTTCATTTTATATATTATGTTAATTTAGGACACCAGCCGATCGATTCTGTAAAAATCTCATTGTGAAAAGTTGGGTGAAGTGAGCTTAGAGAGAGTTGTCAATAGTGTCAATCCCTTAGCATTCGTTGGAATGACGGCTAACTCCACGCTCACTTCACCTAAGTTTTCACGGTGAGATGGTTACAGAATCGCACTGCAGGTCTAAATTTAGGCACAGAAGTGGCTATAAAAATCGATTAAAACACAAATGCCAATTCTATTACATTGTAATATCTCGATCGAATCTTAGAGTCATTGTTTAGCTAGTTATTTATTACTCTCCATGGCTACAGCACGGTTATAGAGTAAATTAGCACATAATGGTCATAAAACCGTCTAAGAAGAGTTGCTCAATGTGTGGTCAAATCAAAATTGTGGCGTGACTCTTGTGGTCACTACAAAATCGTGACATTTTGTGAATTGATTTAAAGGCGACTGATTATTGTATTAATACAATTCAATTTAAATTTTAGTGCTTATTGGAGATGTTTAATTTCAAGTGGTTTTTGAGAAAGGTAGGTGCTTTCATGTTTTTTGGCGATATTAAGTTAATATTGCATTATCATTTTTGACGGTTCTCCGGCTGATTTTAAATTATTATTAGGTAATTAAACGAAATCCCCAAATGACTGGTTGACACTTTCCGTGACCACAGAGCTGGGGCTTTTACCTTGGCCAGAGGATAAGTATTGCCGTACACTGTGGTAATGACGCAAGTCTCTTGGGTACATTACGAGTCGACAGCGATGCAGAGGAATATTTCGACGCCATCCGTATTTTAGTTTGTTAATAGTTTTTGTTAGGTTATTATATTTTTATAGTTTCTTAGTTAAATTAGTATAAGAAATTGATAATATATATAGATATAAAATTTAGTTATTTTTCGCTTGCCAATACATATAATTAGGTAGTTTATTCTACTTCATATTTTATTTGCTGTTATTAATTGTCTCTTTAAGCACAATCGGTGAAATAAGGTTCCATACTGGAACTCCACATCGTTTTCAAAGAAAAAACTATGGTTTTTTTTTCAAGTACATGAACGTTTATGTTTTTCCAGTTATCATTCCCGGATGCTAGCAAAGCACAAGGATGAAGAAGTTTATAAATTAAAGTATTTTAAAGTGTTAACAAAAAGTGTTTTTCCCATTCAAGTAGTTCGCTATGTATTGGGGTATAGGTAATAAAAGGTATTATTTTAAGGATTAGTAGTCATCAAAATGTGCAAAGTATTTCATTATAAGATAAGTATTTTTATTTAACTAACAAAGTTTTCCTCGCATACTTGCAATTTTTTAATTTACTTACCATAATATACATGCATGCCTATTCGTAAGAGAGTGAAATATGAAAAATGTGATTATTTTGTAATACAACAACGTTGCTGCTCCAAGATTGTATTACCGCAAATTATTGCTTGATCGCGTAATTAATAATTATTATTAAACCCTATTATTTAAGATTAGTATAATAATTAGTTTAGGCTAGTTTTGCTGGCTATTTAACTACACAGTACAGTTGTTTTTTTTTATCTTATTTACGAAAATAAGAAAAATATTATTCAAAATGTCGTTTCAATCATGTCATATCTTGTCTTTATAGTGTCACTTAATTTATTTTAGGATGTTTTCATTACTTTGATTTTATACTGGGTGGCAGGGGACATCGACGCGCAAACTGTAACCATGGATTCAGCACATGAGTTTAGACCCTATAGCGTAGAAATTTTTCGCCGGTTATCAAAACAAATCTTCTGTTTCATAGAAAAGTGTAATACCTACGCGGTCAAAACGTATGGAAACCAGTATTTTTTTTTAATAACCGACGAAAAATTTCGCCGCTATGCGGTCTACCTACATAGACTCATGTGCTAAATCCATGGTTACAGTTTGCGCGTCGATGTCTCTGCCACCCTGTATATTCATGTAATTCGTTATCATTTAATCGTGCTTTTGTATGTTGCGCTATGTATTTTGTGTGGACTAAATAAATGGTTTGTCTATCTATCTATATGTTGTTACTCTGCCGTCTGTTTTTACGGGACTTGCCATCCGAAAATCAGGCCCCTAATTTACTATGACCACTTAATGATACCTTACTTCGAAACCACGCCAATTCCTTAGCTAATCACGACATCTGCTAATAACGTATTCTCTATGACACAATGAACGACACCGCGCGAAATGAACGCGAAGTTGGCGTGGTTTGAACTGTCAAAATACATCATGTTGTCCGTACGGTTGACATTTCGTTTCCTTACCGTTATAGAGGTTTCTACAAGACACGATATTGACGTGGTTTGCACGTGGTAAGATTTCGCGGGGAATAATTATTACCATACAGAATTGGGACCCAGAGTCAGCTATCTTTTTATTGAAGGACCACAATGTTCCATTCTATTCAGGATGTTTTATCCATTTACTGGCAGCTTTACCTACGCATCGAAGTCTGTACGCACGGCTACAAATCAAGCTATACATAACCAGTATAAGATGACTTCTGATTGTACGAAAACCTTATACAATGCGAGGTCAGCTAAAACTGGAAATGTATGGCTTGGTGTGTCGCCGTGTGTAGGTACTATTCAAATATGTATGATAAATGTACTTATCGTAAGTTTTGACGGTAACCACATTGGTAACCTATTCAAAGTCCGCGTTTGTGATCCGCAATATAGAGACGAAACTGCGTTAAGGCGAAAGCGTCGGGGTAGCCCGCGAAATACAAATTTTCTTACGTGTTTTGCAATTTGCAGGCCAGTATCAGGTTGAATGTTGATCTAAAAATCATCAATAAAACTCTCAAGTTCATATTACCTTATTGAATGTCTATTTCATGAGATCATGACATTTGAGGCCAATTTTGACTTAAGGAGTTGTATTGCTGATTCTAATGATTATAATTCTATTAAGCCAAATTTGATACAGTCGAGAATCATATTTTAATCAACGCAACCAGACACTGACCAGCAAATTGCAAAAAAAAAACCTAGGTAAGTAAATTTTAATTTCGCGTCATAATAAAGTCTAAGTCTAACAGGTTCTAAGCTGATGAATCCGAACAGCAAGGGCAGACTTAAAGATACGCTATGATTAAAACTCCATTCTGTAAAAACTACACACATTTTTTACGACACTGACTACCACGTAATGCTAAACATTTTTTTTTCTATTTTTAATAACACGAATTATTAAAATTGAAAAATTTAGGGAGTCGAAATCAATAATTGACTGGTAGGTTCAAAATATAAGGTGAAAAAATAAAATAAAAACGAAAATAAATGAAAAATAAACTTTAATAAATGAAAAATGTAAATCACATTAAATGGAATGTTACATTTAAGTTTTACTCGTGATATTGTCTTGCGCGCAGATTTTTCATTTCTTATTTTTATAATTACAATTATTATTTAATGATTAAATACGTCTTAAATTATGTTGGTTAAACAGTGCTTAGATTTAAATGAATTTAAGAATTAAAACAATTATAAATGCTTACTATCTAATATTTTTAATTATGTTACTATAAGTACTTAATAGCAAGCCATGTACTTTGCACTTAAATGTACGATTAAATCATTTAAAGTGATTAAAAATGTAAGTGGTACATTAATATTAATAAGATATAAATGCTTAAATTGTAATAATATGTGCATTTTTATCTGATCTAAATTATTCTTTTGAAATGCCTACCTTAGAGTTCAAAAATAAGGAATTATAATGATTATAATTATAAAGGTAAAATCGTGTAAATGTCACACCAATATTATTTGTGCGATAGTGCGGGTTATTGTGGTATTTATAAACACACAAATATATAAAAACAGATTCAAATAATCATAATTACATTCGAAATATTTATTAACGCCATAAAAACCTTCTTTTAAAACTACGTATTTCATTAAAGGGTAAAATCAACAAAAAGGATAAAAACCGTCAAAAGCCATAAAAATCACCTAGGCTAAATATACGTAGGATCTTGTTGCTGCTGTAGTTTTCGAAGGGTAAAACATATTAAGGGTAAAATTGGTTAACGTTACTGGAAAGGCGCTCGGTCACAGTTGCAGGCCGCTCCTCCCTGGCCTTGCCTGCACTGTACGTTGCACCATGCTGTCCAGCCTTCGTAGGTGGAGAGGGCCCGAGAGGATTGAAATATCGCAGATGGCTCGGTGGACGTCGTTTCACAGGTAGGGCAGCCTGTAGGGTAAAATTGGTTAAAACGAAAATGTTAACATGTTATCAATGTGTGTGTAACTTTAGGCAAAAAAAAACCTAGTTTGTTTGTAGGCAAAGTTCAAATCATGAAACAAAAACAAAATTTTGACACTTGGAACTAAACTTTTCCTACTAAAATATTTTATTTCGCCTAAAAAAGCATTTTAGAAAAGTTTATTTAAATAATAAAACGTTACCATTGTAAGTTAAAAATGTATGAACGTATACGAAGCAGAAGGAGTATGTAAGGATGCAGGTGTTCTGTAGTTTCTGTCTACC
The DNA here is from genome assembly GCA_947507525.1 of Apamea epomidion. Taxonomy (NCBI): domain Eukaryota; kingdom Metazoa; phylum Arthropoda; class Insecta; order Lepidoptera; family Noctuidae; genus Apamea; species Apamea epomidion. Next base: position 1,139,793 of record OX382252.1, read on the forward strand.
CACATGGGGAAAGAGCGCGAGTTTAATGTATGTCGTGTAGTGTAGTTCAAAACATGTAAAAAGAAACAAATTACTATTGTGGATGGAGGTATAGAGGTATGAGGAACAGGGTGTAAAGTTCACTTAATATCCATAGAAAAGGGAGGACCCTCCGACTAGACGGGTATCTTGTCTTGGTGGGCCAACTGCCCGATGATTCATGTCGGGCTGTTGTATATTATGGTAGTCGCGCGGTGAACTCTGCGCAATGCAGGATTTTGCGTGTCGTCAGTATAATGAGTAGTTCGCATGTGGCGGTGTGATGCCGCTACAGAGGAATAGTTCGCTAGAACATGGGTGGTGGACTTACCACTAAGAGAGTAACCATCGTAACAGAATGCTGTGCAGACAGCGGTCCAGTCCACAGAGTGGTCACCATCATGATTGGAACAGCGACAGAGCGGGGCACCTGTACAAAGAAAGATATCATTAATATATTATTATCATCTGCTTAGCTTTTTCCCAGCTACGTTGAGGTCGGCTTCCAGTCTAACCAGATGCAGCTCACATGATCTGACCAAGATTAAGTCTGGACTTTAAAAGAGACTGTGACCTCTGAGTTTGTTTCGGCCTTTCTTAGAGTAGTCAGATAGGAAACGCCGACCTCATCTAGTTTTAAAAATATTATTGACGTGTAAAAGTGTTTGTACAAACCTACTTACAAAAAGAAAATCATTTATCATTTAGCTAAATACCAGTATTTTACATGGAGCGACAGCCTATCTGACCTCCAAAACCAATTATTGGGTAATACGATATCCTTTGAAAAGATTTGTCAGACTTTTGGGCTTCTGACTACCCGTGACGACTGTCGATGGACTGCCGCGAATGACAGCCGGGATCAACGGCTTAACGTGCTTTCCGAGGCACGGAAGGGTCTTCGTATGTTAAGATGATCACACATCCACGGACCAACCGCGGCAAACGCAAAGCTGTAATTTTATTTTATTTTATTTATTTTACCATTTATGTACACACATATATAAACAGACAATGAAAAACAGAACAGAAAAAATAGGTACAGAGGTGATGCTTATTTCATAAGAAATCTCTTCCAGCATACCTGATCTACCACCGCGTAATCTACCACCCAGGGTGGTAGATGTCACATCTTTCCGATTTTTTTGTTCTCCAACATGCACGTTTCCTCACGATGTTTTCCTTCATCGTTTTGAGAGCAGTGGTGATGACATTATTTACACAAAGTAAAACGCCTGCCTGGGTTCGAACCCACGACCTACAACTTGTAAGTTGGGGCCGTTACCAATGGGAAACAACTGCACGGCTTAACTTAGCCATCATCAAATCGCATCTATGTAAATCCGTCAAGTGGGATTCATGTTATACGAACAGACAGGCAGTAGGGTAAGGATTTCCGCCATTAAATGCCCGGTCCTATAAATAATCTTTTTTTTTATTAGCCTTTAATGTCCCACTGCTGAGCAAAGGCCCCCAAATCCTTCCCGTGTCACTTCGAATCAGCCCTCGCAGTACGCGTCCAGGTCATCTCACCGTCTCTTTCTGGGCCGGCTTCGGCGGCGCCGTCAATCTTCAGGCACTCAATGCGTAGTAAATTTGCCCAGCGTTAAAGACTTATCTTAAAACTTATTATTTGGGGTGACTTACCGAGCTGGTTCTGACAAAGCACAGGACACACGTTGTACCTCGGGTGACCGTAGACCTCGTCTGTGTGGTTGGTATCCATCAGAGCTGACTGCAGCCCCACAGGGATCAGCTGCGAGCATATAGTGGTCCCACAGGCTTCGCCACCCAGTCCTGAGAGGAGAAATGATAGGATATATGCAGTAGGACTTTTATTTCATTTTCGTTGTTGAACGATTATATGTAACCTTGAGATTCGAATGCATTCAATTCAAGTAAAAAAAAAATGTAACAAACTTAATATTTTGTAACCATATTTTGATTTAATGTAGTGTTCATGGAGTTTCTTGTCGGTTCTTCTCCATAGGATAGAGTTACACATAATTCATTAACTTAAATGTGCCCTGGTGGCTGAGAGTATGTCATGCTCACTCAAATGTCTCTTATCTATAAACGTTGTTTAAGGTAGATGCTGCAAGGTAGCCCGCGAAATTCAAATTTTCTTACGTTTTTTGCAATTTGCTGGTCAGTACTAAGTTGTACGTTGATTAAAATATGATTCGCGGCCGTAACAAATATGTATTTACAGAATTATAGTCATTAGAATCAGTAATACAACTTGTTAAGTTAGCATAATCCTAAAATGTCAAGATTTCATGAAATAGTCATTCAGTAGGATTATTTAATCTTAGAGAGTTGTGTTGATGACTTTAATGATTATAATTCTGTAAATACATATTTGTTACGGCTGCGAATCATATTTTAATCAACGTGCAACTTAGTACTGACCAGCAAATTGCAAAACCCGTAAGAAAATTTGAATTTCGCGGGCTACATTGGAGCATCCACCTTAAAGTTAAGAGACAAAAATGAATGGTTAAACAATCGCTAATCACAAACACACACACAAACAATAAAGTAAGGTAAAGTAAAAGTAAAGGTAAGGTAGGAAACAAGAAAATAATAAAGAAAATGGAATTGTTTCTAGAATCAATTCTATTTATTTTATTGTTAATTTTGACGTTCATACGTGCCTTTTTATTGCTTAATTGGAATAAATGATTTGACTTGAACTCTCGAAAATGTTTAATTTTTTAAAGAGAATAGACTTGATTTTTCATATGTTTGTATGTTTCTTTGTTACGCTTTCACGCTAGAACGGCTGAACGGATTTACATGAAATTTGGCACATGTGTAGACCATGACCTGGATTAGGTCCTACAATACTTTTTTCCCGATATTCCCACGAGGCCGAGACTTATGCGGGTGAAATCGCGTGGCACAGCAAGTTATTAATATAATTTTAAAGTCCTCCAACCGAAACTCATATAAAGATGTCGACCAATAGGCACTTGTTATGATGCTAAATGTGCTATGATTAATATTCTACGCATGTGTGGTGATACACAAATCATTGTCACGCCTGCTGCAGTGAAGCATTGGTGCACAACGCTTGATTTTTTTAATTTTTTTAAAAACGTTGCCCCACACTAGGAATTTCTCCTGTATCGTGGGTGCGTTTACAAACATTTAAACTCACATACACAAACAGCCAGACCTGGAACAACTACTTGTGGGTCATACAAATATTTGTTCCGTGCGGAAATCGAACCCGCGACACGCAGCGCAGCAGTCAATCGCTTAACCAATACTCAATACTCAATACTCAATACTTTATTGCATTCCACATGTAGTACTTAGGTGGTAAAACTTAAAATTAGATCACATGGACCCTGTCGGGCACAGCAAATAAGTGAGTTAGGAGAGAGGAAGCACTTGTAAATTATAATTATTATACAGTAGGTAGGTAATTTCTAAGATAAACTAATAGTAGGTATTTATAATATAGAATATAAATAGGTATCTATTGGGATATCTTGTAATAATTAATAAATATAATATAAATATTTAATTTTGACTACTAAAATTATGACTTTATATGTATATCACTTAAATATTCATTTAATGAGTAGTAGCTTTTCTTTAACAAAAAATCTCTTAGTTTTTTTAGAAATGTGTGAGGTTTTTCTTCGTTTTTTATTGATCCGGGTAGTTTATTATATACTTTAATGGACATTACATAGGGACTTCTTGAGTGCATTTTTAGTCGAGAACTTGGTATGTTTAGCCTAGATCGGTGTCTGAGTAGATAGCGCGACTGGATGTCTTCACGTTTTGAGTAGAACTCGTGATGTTTTCGCACAAATTTGCATGTTTCTAAGATATATATACACGGAAGGGTTAAAATATTGTGTTTTTGAAAGAAAGGTTTACAAATATCGGTTTGCTCAATGTTTACCAGGATTCTGACCAATTTCTTTTGCAGCGTGAACAGCATTGTGCATCTGTACTGTTTCCCCAAAGAGTGACACCATAGCTAAGCCATGCATAGGCATAAGCATAGTAGGTGGTGAGGGCTGTCTGAAAATTGGTGGTCTTTTTTATTTCACGGAGGGCGTATGAGAATTTAGAAATCTTTGAGTGAGTTTTCTGTATGTGTGATTTCCAGTTTACGTGTGTGTCTATAACTAGTCCGAGTAATGTAAATTCGTTAACAGTTTCTAATTTTGAGCCATTGAACGTAAAATCTAAAGTAAACCACTGCGCCAACCGTGTCGTCATTGAAATTGGTTTGCAGCAATATTAGTAGGAGAAACAAAGAGGCAAATTGTGAATTTGGCAAAGTGTAAAATAGTTTTTGGTGGTTAGTCATCATTGGCGTAGCTAGGAATTTTATCTAGGTGAGGCGAGGTTGTCGACATAGCTCACAGAATAAGCAAGCTGAAGTGGCAATGGGCCGGCCATATTAGCCGTCGACTCGATGACCGTTGGGGTAGACGTGTTCTTGAGTGGAGACCGCGAATCGGTAAACGTAAGGCGGGACGCCCTCAGGCTAGGTGGAGCGACGATCTTCGCAGAATGGCTGGTAGCAGCTGAATGAGAGTTGCCGAAAATCGAGTTGAATGGCGTGCAATAGGAGAGGCCTATGTCCAGCAGTGGACTGCTATAGGCTCATGATGATGATGATGTGGTGGGGCAAGACCTTACTAACGATTTCACGGTTAAAAAGTTATCAGAACCAAGCCCCTTATAGAGTTAGGGGCTTGGCTCCTCCTCCTTAACCTTACATCTTGGTCAAAATGTACAGCTTTTAATAAAAACCCGAATAAAAAGCTGTTAAATAAAAAGTAATTCTAAAATATTGACGATTTTTCTAGAGTGGAAAACGAGGTTTCCAGGGTAGGGTAGGGCAGACCCTTACCCTCCCCTAGCTACGCCCATGTTAGTCATAGTTGTAACCTAACCTAACCCATTTGGACGGGACAGTTTCTTGCCCGTTCTTCTCCATACATATCTACGTTTTGGAATGGGCAACTAGCTTCAACTTTCTAATTAACTGACCGACTCTTTGACAATTCCAAAGTGCCTGTAAATGTTATCGAAATAATTGCTTTGAATTTGGGTTTGAATGGATAGTTTTGATGAACTGGTACCGCCAAAAGATTAGAAGATAATATTAATTTTTCGCCAATACCTTGCACAAGGTTTGCTTCTGTCGGTTCTTGGCAATGACAAAACAACAAAAAGAAAACCATTTCAGCAATAATTACCGTGTCAGATATATTATTTGTTATTGCGTTTTGTGTTGTATTTTTCTGTTTGGCCCTCAAAACTAACCCTATTTATCGAAATCAAACTTTTAAAACGATTTATGTTTTATGTTTTCCATGCCTAATTTTGAATTGGGGTGATTTAGGCCATACGCTTGGTAAAAAAAAAATCGTTTCTTTGGGAAAGTTGTTTGTTATAAATTTATAATGAATATAATCATGTGTTCAAGTATCGGTCACTAAATAACAGTTACCCTAAACCTATTCAAATCACAACTGTCATTCTTTGACAGGTGTATGAAATGGCATTATCACGGCAAATTGGCCTAGTATGTCAATTTGTCTTTTTTTAAAAGTATTTTTTTGTTTTTTTTTCTTCCACGTTTTAACGAAAGATTATTAGGTATACTATTATTATGTTTAACAGCAATAAGCACAATATTTGACAATTACGACACGCCTATTGTCAACGCAAAATACTGTGAAATGAAAAGATGTTTTCAGTTTTGTGTTGCATATCTTTTATCTTGCCGTATTGGTCTGCCAGTGTTACATGAAAAAGGTGTATTTTTCCTAAAAAAATATCAGTGTCTTCTTGAAAAAGTTTAATTCATTTATTCTGAGAATTGTTTCTTAAATTTTAGTGGTCTGTGGTCAGTCTTAAGTCTATTGTGCAACCGTATTCTACAGTTGCAAAGAGTTTGTAAGTTGAGTATACTTATTTGAAAAACTTTACTTCATTTTATTAAATAATTTTAAATAAAAAATAATCATAACTTAAAGCTTTAAACGTCTTTCAAAATAAAATACAACAAAAACGAATAAACGGGAAACTTACTTATGATTTTCGCAAAATAATAAAAATAAAATATTTTGCAAGAAAAAAAAAATAGACCTATGCTCATAAACGTCTCAAAAAATATCGCGGTTTCTGAAGACCATAAATAAATAAACAATAAATTCATTTAAAAAAACAAAAATAATCAACTATTGTTACTTACCCATCACAGCTCTTCATTACAACACAAAAAAAAAACAAAAGAAAAACACAAAAACACTCACGAAACGTCACATTGAACACGTAAACCAAAATGGCCGCGTAAACAAACTGCCTTTTTACGAGGCAAAGAACAAAAGCTATACAGCCAAGTAAAAACCTGCGTGACACAAGTCTGCACACAAGTTGCTTCTGGCAGACACTGACGGGACCCACGTCGCGGAATCCTTCCTGAACTGAGTCAGATATATCCTATTCAGTTCCCCCTTATCATATTTCAATTGCAAAACCACTTCGGGAACATCTACCCGTCTCGTTTCTGCGTCATTTTCTTGCGATTCTATTGGCTGGGTTTCGGGGCCGGTGTCGTCTGATTGGCCGGGGGCGGTATGCGCTACCCCTGTGAGGGCTACGCCCAGAATTAGGGTGACTAATTTCATCTTTCCCATCTGAAATTAAAGGTTTTTTTGTTAACTTTTTCGTTGAGATTGAAGGTTTGGTTGAGTAACGATGAAGTGATTCTTCTCAAGTTTTTCAATTTCGAAGTTGTTTTTTAAGAGATCTACATTTTTAGTGGAAATATCTAGATTTAAAGCTTTTAATTTTCTTCTATCGTATTTGAGGAGCAGTATTAATGATGTTTAATAAGAAGTCCTTAAGGCCAATTCTCGTAATTTCAAACGTCCAAATTCAAGTCGCAGTCTCACCTCAGTGAAAATCAATGTAAAAAAAAAAAACAAAAATGCAGGTAAATTTTTGTAAGATTGAAGTTTTGACAGATTGAGACAGATTAGAATGCGAATGTTCTTTTAAATACGGGAATTGCCCCCCAGATCTCGGCGACAAACAAATGTCAAAAATGTAGGGAAATTGGAGGTATTTTTGGCAGATTGAGACTAAGATCAGACTGTGAACGTTCTTAGAATGACAAGAATTGCCTGTCTGTTTTTATGTAGGTAGAGGAAATAGGTAGAATAAGTAGGAAAAGGCAAGGCAGAACGGACCACTTCAGCAAGATCTAATGTAGGAAAAAAACTATTCGGTTAATTCAACACCAATCTTTTCTAGCAATTAATATAACCTATGTCACTCAGGGTAAATGTAGCTTTCCAATAGTGAAAGAATTTTTGAAATCGGCACAGTAGTTTTTGAGTTTATTCATTACAAACATACACACAAAAATACAAATCTTTCCTCTTTATAATACTAGTATACATAATATTAGTATAGATTTGCGAGAGTAATTAAATTAATGAAGAGGTTCCTGCTGACACCACCAATTCAGAGATGGCGTTGTGCTTTTAAGAGCAGTGGTGGCCCAGTGGTCAAGACCGTGACTTACGAGTTGTTCGAACCCAAGCCAAGCAGGCACTTTACTTTGTGTAAATTATTTCATCACCACTGCTCTCAAAGCGATGAAGGAAAACGTCGTGAGGAAACCGGCATGTCCTAAAACTAAAAATTCGAAGACATGTGGCATCCACCAAGCCGCGCAGCCGCGTGGTGGATTTTGGCTGTACATGTGAGAACGATGTAGAAGAACGTGAAACAATAAAAAAATAAAAAGGCTAGTGCAGATAAGAGATTACCAGTCCAATTCACGATCATGACGCATGGATCAGCACCATTCAGCTCAACCATTTTGAAGGGAACCGAATGATGAAAAACATGCGCCACCATCAGCGAGACATTTGAGTGAGCATGACATACTCTCAACTGCCAGGGTGCATTCAAGTCAATGAAAGATGTACCCAGTAAATGGTAGTTTTATAGTACATGGGGCTCACACATGAGCAATTATGTAATACCAAAAGATTTAATCTGTACGATGCAAAGATAGTCTTACAATCTTCAGCAGCTCCAACAGCAACACTTTACAAAGTACCTGAAAGTGTGTATGCATGTTTATTTGCATGTATGTAAGCATATTCTAACACTAAAATAACAAAATAATATCCTAACTTAACTAAAACTATTCTCAAACTAAAATATAGCATCGAAAAATTCATCCGCATCGCTGTCGACTGGTAATGTACCCAGAGACTGGCGGCATTGCCACGTAAAACCCAGCCCTTGGGTCATGGGAAGTATCAACCAGTCGTTTTGTAATTTGCTTAAAAAGACCATGAGCACTTGGAAAGTTGAGTGTTCTTGGAAACAGTAAGTACCACCCGGGCGATAAAATGACACATCAAGTATAAAAAAGAGACTTCTACTTTTTCCTCGTGACGCTGGCACGACTGTATTTTAGATCGTTGGCCCAAAACTTTGCCACTTCCACGGCGTCATTGGTGGCAGCCCAGAGGTCACTTTGACTGCATGTTTTGGGACACAGATAGGGCAGGATAGCAGGTGGAGCATGGTTTGCGACATAGATCCACAAACACACCCTGCCGCCGTCCCGTCGACGTAGCCCCACTTTAACCAGGTCTCCGTGACAAAAAGGACACTCAGATTTCTGAAATTCTATGTGCCATATTTACGTCAGAGTCCTGTATGTAAGAGTCTCGCAGTTTCAGTATAACAGGTGGTCCGTAGTGCTTTGTTCTCAGGCATCACTCCCAGATTTATTATTAACGGTACATGTTAACGCTTTTAAGGGCCTCGAGGTTAGACAGCTGTTTGTAACAGCCGCAGGATTGATCAATCTGGGCTGTAGCAGTAGCAATGGCTTTTATTTTGACAGTTCAACAATATTCATTGCGTTATTAACGTTGTTGAGCAGACAATTTTTTAAACATGATGAAGCAAAGGTTTAAATATTTTCCTCAACATCCTTCGGATTGTGAAAAAATTGTGAAATTGGATAGATAAACTTATGTACGGACGCTTTTAACATTCTGCATCGTTATCACATGTGCCTAAGTATAATTTCAATACCTATTATTATTCAATTTTTTTTGTAACCATATTTTGAATTAAACGATTTAAAAGAGTGTCCGTGGAGTATGGGCAACTAGCTTCATCTTTCTGACTGACCGACCCCTTGAAAATTTAAAAGTGCCTGTAATTGGTTATTTGAAATAAATGCTTCATTTGAGTTTGAGCCTATAATTGTAATTTAGAGGTAAGAGATCAGTAACGATAATTTGTAAACGAAGTTATATTTTAATCCAGTCTGCCTTTGAAAACATATTTCAGCACAGCTATTCACAAACGTTCGATACGCTTCCATGCCGAATCGAACATCAATCAATGTTATTAAAAGAGTCTTCTAAAGCCTGTATACAAATCCAAAACTAGAAAAAAAATCAGTGTAAATCAAATAGACGACCGCTATTTTTCGGACAACTATTTGCTGGCGGCAAGGCAAAAGAGTTATTTAAAATGTGTCATTTTAGATTCCACAATCTGTCGAATGGTTGGGAATAATTTTGCATATACTTATATTAAAAATATTTTCACTATGCACCTGATGACCTGTCGACATTTACAAGGTTTTAGGGCTGAAAAGAACAATCGATTTCTTTGAAAGCCCTTAAAAAATAATAGATTTACTATTACATCTCTCTACCTACCTTCGGGATAACAAGCGTAATGTTACATCAAACCAAACACTACAGGATCGATACTAGTTCTTAGTACCAACTTTCTCCATCACCTCTGTCTGCCACCTTCATCAAACATAACCTTAAGTATACCATCACTGCACTAAGGGAAAATCTATACCACCCCACAAAGCCTTCGTTAGAAAGAGATAGACGTATACCAAAACCTTTGATAGAAAGAAACGGGGATGTTTAGAGGGAGACAGAGCATCCGGTATTGATCCGGTATGTTGAAATGATTATGTAACTGCGTTATGTGTCTACTATGTACTTGTGTTCGTTTTTATGTATTGTTTGTGTGTTTCTGTGTATTGGTGAAGGAATGTAGTGCTTGTATGCAGTGTAATTCGTGTACTGTTAGGTAGATTGGCAGATCTAGTTACCTGAGGTATGTTTAATTTGCTTTGTTGAATAGTTTAATGAAATTGTTGTGGTTTTTGAACCAGACAGGTACCTGCCATTGTGGCTTTTTAAAACATGCTTTCTGCTAGCCTAACACAGACTCGGTAAAGGTACCTAAACAACGTGAGAAAACTTGCGAGGTAATTGCATACCTAACACTCATACAATCATAATCCGAAAGATTATGAAGGATATTGCTAATCCATTGCTTCATTTGCTTGAGAGTTTTGTCTGCTCAACAACGTAAATAACGCAATGAATGTTGTTGAGCTGTCAAAATGAAAGCCTTATTACTTCTCTGTACGAGAAGAGGACCTTGCTCCTATAGGCTGATAATATTTTATTCAAAAGTACCTATCCTGTGTAATCATATAAATTAATGATGGTAAAATTCAGACTGAATGTGACAAATGATCTTCAAGGTCTTAAATAAACAAAGAAACAAATGAATGTGTAGAAGGTTCAAGCGCATTTTCTGTTATTAAAAAAAAGCCATTTTGTTACGTTACGTTTAAGTTTTTGTTTACTAGAAAAGCAGGTCGTCATGAAAATCTGTCATTTTCATGACGTACCGCTATAAATACATTACATACCGTAATGTATTTGACATTACGGTGTCAAAAAACGCTTTAGGTATTTGGACAACCAAAACTTTACGGGTCACGAAACGACACGTTCGATTCTCGCAAGAAATGAAATATTTTTAGGTCCTTATGCTTTTTTTTAAACTGACGATCAATTTCAACGTACCCCTACGTTGAAATTGATCGTCAGTTTAAAAAAATGCGTCCAGAATCATGTAATGAATCCATGGTAACAGGGTGTGCGTCGAAGTCCCTGCCACCCTGATATACACATATTTTAAACCTACAATGCAAGAGAAAATGCTAGTATGGGGTATAGATAAATTAAAAATAATAAATGTAACAGAATTTAGTATATAAAATGCAACTTACTTAGTCCGGGGGAGTGTTATCAGCAACAGTTTATGAAGCTTTATAAACTCGGCTTCCGTTGTGTCCCAACACGCTTTGGAGTGTAGATTACAGAGTAATGCATAGACATAGAGGTTGACAGACAGGGCTTGGTACCGGTACCAAAAGTACAGGTTCTTTATCGGTACAGCCCCAGCAGTCTCGACATTCATAGCGATCGCTTTACGACCGAATTCGGTCGCAAAGTCCTGTCACTCCATACATTTCACCTGTCAATTCGGGACTTTGCGACCGAATTCGGTCGTAAAGCGATCGCTATGAATGTCGAGACTGCTGGGGCTGGGCAGTTCTTGCCATATCGGTACCTGAGTACCGATTTCAGGGGTTACTTCACCTAACAACTACCGGTACCAAATTCAGGTACCAGAAATCTTGTATTTTTATCGGATGCTTGTTGGCTACCCTTTTTACTTACTATAGAACAGATATTATCTGTTTTCTCACTTTGTAATTCATAAGACGTAGGCATAGTTAATTATAATCAGCCTATAATGTTCCCACTGCTGGGACACAGGCCTCCTCTCTTCGAAAGGGAGTGCGCTGTAATCTGCCACGCGGGTCCAGTGTGCGTTGGTAGATGTCACATGCCTTCGAATGTTTGGTTCTCGAACATGCCAGTTTCCTCACGATGTTTTCCTTCACCGTTTTGAGAGCAGTGGTGATGAAATTATTTAGTTAAAGTAAAGCGACTGCCTAGGTTCGAACCCACGACCTTACAAGTCGAAAGTCCGGGTCGTTACCACTGGGCCACCACTGATCAAAGACGTATAACTTAGACGTCTGTTTTAAGACATTAAAAAGGGGTAATTTTCCGATTTTTAAACTCCAGTTTTGTTAGTGTTTTTAGAGAATGTTTCCTCTGTGGCCTCTAAATTCTTTCACTGCTCTGTAACCACTTAAATCACTCATGATAACGTTATCTAAAGCGCAGCTTTTCCGCGAAAAAGGGGGTTTAACTGATAATAGTATCGCTAATCTAGCGGTCACTGTTATTTATCGCTCATTTTAACGGGAAAATGCCTATGTCAATTTTCCATCTTTTTTGGCTATTGCAACAGTTTATTTTAGTGTCATTTTCAAATTTGTCGAAACAAATTAGAAGCATAGATTTAAGCAAAAGAGATGAAAGTGAAAACCAGAAGGCCAATTGCCGTAATTAAAAACGTTCAAAATCTAGTCGCAATCTCATCTCAGCGACAATTAATGTCAAGAACTTGTCAAAAATGTAGGGACATTAGGTTTTGTTAAGATCTCTAACATATGAAGAAGCAGAAAACATTCTGGTCTGGGTAGGCTAACATGCTGGATAATTATACATACACACGCATAAACACACCCCCACGCACACAAATACACTCGCACACACAAAACACACACCTATTCACATACAAATACGTGCATTCCTCACGCATCGAGAGTTGCTTAAATAATTAATTAACTATCATATTTTATTTTATTTCATTTCTTTTTTAATTGTATTTTTATTCTGTTATTTAACTTCATTTTTATTGTTAGGATACCGCTTAAGGGAAGAGCGAGACATCTCCGACACAAATACTATTGTAACTTACTGGGGCTGCCTCAGTTTATGTATGACACAATGTTTGAGAAGATTTTTTTTTTTTTGTATTAGAAGTAATTTTGACAGATTGAGACTAAGATCAGGGGGCCTAAAAAGGCCACTTTGGCAGAATCATAATAGGATAAGAATATTAATCATATTAAAAATCGTAAAATGGTCACAAACTGACAATTCATAATATGATCTGTGTGCAATTCATATCACAATGAAATAACATTTAAACTGTAGAAATAAAAAATAAAAAACCAATTCGATTAATAAAAACTGTAATGAAAAATTTACCGATAAAATTACGGTTTTTATTTTTTTCATGCGGCAATGTTTACACCAAATATGAAATAAAATTTTACGAAAATTAGAGGAATTGCTAATGATCTGCTGGGAATTCAGGAAATGAATAGCTTTTGGAGGTATTGCTTAAAGTGGCCTTTTTAGGCCCCCAGACTGTGAACGGTCTTAAAATTACGAGAATTGCCAGTCATATTATGATGTGTCAACACATCATAATATCACGCTTGTAATCCTCGAAGGGTACTTGGTAAGGCAGAGGTGCATGTAGTCCCCAGACCAACATTTCACCAGTTATAATTAAGTCCTATGTAATAGAGGTCGAGCCTATTGCCATCAAATCCAGGCACAAATCCGCGCTCCGGGTGGCTATTGAGAAATTCGTGATGGAAAAACATAATAACACTGCAACATGGGAATCAAACCCAGGACCTCATGCTGACAAGGCAGTTGATTTATAGATAATAATATTATGGTAATGTTAACTAACCGTAATAACCATTTTCCGTTGCTGATCGTACAAATTAGACTTTACTTTTCGAATTGATTGACTGACAGTGAAGGAAAACTTCCTAAGTAAACTTGTCTATTCTGTAAAATCTCAAAGAGAAAATTTAGGAGTAGTGAGCTGTGAATAGTGTCAATCCCTAGCTCACTTCATGATGCTAGAGATTGACACTATAGACAGCTCACTTCACATAGGTAAGTTTTCACGGTGAGATTTTTACAGAATAGATCGACTGGATTTATAATGATCTGAAATAAAAAAAACGAAGTGAGAAAATGTGAAGATGAATGCATGATCAAGTGCCACAATCTGTTACTGGCTCTGTTTGTGATAATTTTCTTTTTACATACGGTGACCTTATTGGTGATGTTCTTCAGAAAGGTCAGGTTCATAGTACATACTCGCTACCGGCGTGCGAGTATGACCAGAGGTGCAATTCTCGTAATTTTAAGAACGTTCACAGTCTGATCTCAGTCTCAATCTGTCAAAAAATACCTACTTCTAATTTCCCTACATTTTGCCAAGTTTTTGACATTTGTTTATCGCCGAGATGAGACTGCGACTAGATTTTGATAGTTTTAAATTACGAGAATTGGCCTTCAGATTTATGAAAGTAAACGAAGCAAAAGGAGTGTGTAAGGATCGTAGCAGGTGATGTAGTTTCAGCCTAGTTGTCACATGTCTTCCAATTTTTGGTTCTAGGACATGCCGGACAAACGGTGAAGGAAAACATCGTGAGAGATGTTTTCCTTCACCGGTTTGAGTGCAGCGGTGATGAATTTATTAACCGACGAAAAAAAACGGAGGAGGTTCTCAATTCGACGCGTATACAGGGTTATTTTTTAAAGACCAGCCAAATTTAAGGATGTCGTACAGACCATCAAGCTGAACAACTTTCTCCATGGGACAAATAGCGTAATCGCGAAAATTTTATCAACTGTCCCATAGAAAACTTCAACTTACTCGACCTAAATGTATGGGACGGCTGAATTTTTATTCGCGATTACGATGTTGGTCCCATGGAGAAAGTTGTTCAGTTTGATGGTCTGTACCACATCCTTAAATTTGGCTGGTCTTGAAAAAATCACCCTGTATATATGTATATATATTTTTTATGTATGACCACGCATAACTTTTTACAGAGTAGTCCGATTTTGATAATTCTTTTTCATTGGAAAGGGTATACCCCAAAGTTGGTCCCATATAAATTTGGAAAAAAAATCCAACCCTAAGGGTGGGAAAATAGGGGTGATTTATTGTTCACTCACAGATTTGAATGCTGAGTTGTATATTATTACTCTACTCAGTGCCACATATGCCTCCTGCCCTTTGGCAAACAATTAGTAGATTATAGCCACAAAAAATTATAAAATAAAAACTATCTAACAAAAAAATTAAACCGCCGAAAAAACTGAAAAGCAAAAAATAATAAACATTTTTTATTTAACCTTAATAACTAAGTTCTTAAACTAATGTAAGTATACCTAAATAATTTTGAGTCGGCGCCGTTTAAAGTTAAGGCAATTTAGTGATCTTCGTTTATTGATTGTTTGGTGCCGACTCAAAATTACTTAGGTATACTTACATTAGTTTAAGAGCTTAGTTATTAAGGTTAAATAAAAAAGGTTTATTATTTTTTGCTTTTCAGTTTTTTCGGAGGGCTATTTTTTTTTTAATTAAAAGTAAAGCGCCTGCCTGGGTTCGAACCCACGACCTACACCTCGTCTGAACCGCTACCTCTGAGTCTCCACTGCTCCCAAAACAAAGTAAAAAAACAAGACAACCAAAGTACATATTTACCCAGACCAAACTACATCATAGTACATAAAAAACTGCTTAAGTCTACATACATTACAACGTATATCTATCTACTAATATGTCGTAGTTGCGCACTGCCCCCACTCTCGGGGCGTGGCGCTGACGTCAAACGCCCCCTCCACTGGGGCCTGGGGGTGTTGGGAGTTGGGGGAAATTCACCCCCCTTTTGTAAAAGCGTACAGATTGAAGGATATTTGGTTCGACAAATTATGCGCTGTTTGAGGAGTTAAGCTCTTCGAAGGACAAAGGTTTGTATTACGATAAAGATGACTTATGACATCGTTTTCGTTTGGTTTAATGGTTTGAAGATTTTGGAGTAAAAATATTGTTGGTTTTATTCTGGGTTTTCAATTTTATTGTAATGATTTTTTTCCATTATTTCAGTTTTATACAAGGTGTCGTTTTGCATCTTCGTTAAATTCAAGGAGGTAACTATGCTACTGACTCTCGACACGAATCAATAATAAAATAAGTAGGTACTTTTTTTTTCCTAATTTTCGGAAATCGGCATGTGTGAGACACGCATTTTAAAACGCGGCCTGTGTGAGACCGCACTGTAACTGCCCATTTACACACACATAAAAACGCGGCCGCTTATACGATACCATAACGCGACTCTGTTCTTTCAAAATGGTGTATTCTGAAATACTGTCAAACTTAAATAACTGAAAAAACAAGTACGTATTCTGTATTTACCAGTCATCGTAATTTTATTTCATTATTTATGTCTTTCATAACAGCCTCCTGAAATTTGACGAGGATGCAAAACAACAGCTTGTATATTCTTACTTTTTGTGACATTATTTTGAGATTATAATTATGGTTGTAAGAGGTAATCTTTGGAAGTAGGTACTGATTCGATTACAAACATTCTTTTACTAATAGAAACTACACTATTGTCGAGTGTCAGAGGATCTTGTGAAATCTGTGGTGTCTAGTATATACATGATAAGTCCAAAATTGGTCATTTTCTGTTTTTACGTCACCCATACTCATTGATGAAAATTCTTGTTTCTTGTAAAACAAGAAATGTCATGCGGAGGTAGTCGCGGGCAGTAACTTGTTTTAAGACAAAACACTAGGGTCCGAGTACCCACGTAGTTTTTCGAGACATCGCCAAGAGGTTGGTCGACTCTTCACGTGACCGGAGGGGCTGGCCTACTTTTTGGCCAAAGAATCAACATGCCATATAACGTGGTAATGCTACCAGCCTTTTGGGCATCTTTCCGCTGACAGCGATACGGACGAATTTTTTGATTCCCTATGATTCTTTACCCTTTTGTGTTGTTTTGTATACATGTCATATTATTATTTTTAAGTCTGTTAGTATAAATATTATGTAAATATTATCTTGCTTTAAGATTAAATTAATTTTGGCAATGAAACCTTACACAATATAAATATCGTTATTTTTATGCCAAACACGATCGTAAACTTGGAAACAGGACAAGGCACTTCTTATCTTATCAATTCTCGTAAATAGACGAAACTAGAGGAAAATCGTTTCATTAATGATTTCTAAACGATAGCTGGGTGAAACGATATTCCTCAAGTTTTCACAACCATTTTGTGCATAAATATTTTCCTATCTCATTCAAAATGGAAACGAAATCGTCCAAGATAACATTAGTTAAGTATTAGGTTTTCAATGTAAAAACCGACCAAGTGCGTGTCGGACAAAACACAATGAAGGGTTCCGTAGTTGAGACGCTTCGGGCGTCGGCAGCCGCGTGACGACTCCCGGCCACCGTAGGCGTGGGCCTGCGGGCGGAGAGCAATGGGTAGCTCTCCGTCCGATCAGGACCAGGCCCGTGCCGGACGGCGCGTATGTGTTCCACGCGCGCCTCAGAGAGGTGTCAGCGTAGTTGACGGCGCCCGACAGGGCCGAAGCCTGCCGGGGTAGCGGGATCGTCTGAAAGGGTTACCGCTGCCTTGGAACATAAAGGGCTAAGGAAGGAACACGGGTGGGTTTTAGTCAGTAAGAGTCTGACACTCTCTTCTGCTCCACCCAGAGCGGGAGGGGTCATTTGATGATTTCCCAATCTCAAAAACAAAAAAAAAAGGGTTCCGTAGTTGGGTTGAATATATCCCAAAAATAAAGTTAACTTTGTACTTCAAAAAAAAAAAACGTTCTTCAATTCATCAGCAGAAGTGTTTACTGTATGGCCCCAATTAGTTACAATAAATTTCCAAGTGGTTGGACAGACATGACAACAGTGCTGTTTAAGAGTAGACTACGAAATTTTTGATAGATAAACCGTAGGTACAACAGTGTGACTGAATTTTTATCAAAGAAAAGAATTGCCTGAATTGCTCTGGATTGATGGATCTGGCCTACAAATGGCTTTAATACAACTACAAACCGTCTAAAAAACCTATTCATTTACGTTTATTCGATTCTAACAACGAAAAAAATACGTGAGCAATCCTCAACAATCCTCCAACAGGCTATTACAAAGAAATACGGCTACAAAAAACCCAACCTACCTACAGTCCATTCATAGTAATTTTACCTCTGACTTTGAATCACTGTCAAAATCACAGTGATCTTTATCGTCGTTGTCATAAGGTAGCTATTGGGTTGCTGCCATTGTCAAGCTTGTCAAATTCACAGTGATCTTTATTGTCGTAGTTATAAGGTTGCTATTGGGTTGGTTATCAGAGGTAAAATGACTGTACGTACATTCCTCCGAGCGACATATTATCTACCTAGCTAAAATAAAAGACTGCCAAAATCTGAAAGGTTATAAGCGTGGGCGAGCCACGTTTGGGCGTAATATGCCT
This sequence comes from Apamea epomidion, assembly GCA_947507525.1. Lineage (NCBI taxonomy): Eukaryota > Metazoa > Arthropoda > Insecta > Lepidoptera > Noctuidae > Apamea > Apamea epomidion. Next base: position 1,157,967 of record OX382252.1, read on the forward strand.
TGTGAACTCCGACCTTTACGATAAAGCAACGCTTTTATGAGCATAATATGTAAGTTTTTCAGAGTATTTTAAAAATACATGGTGGCAGGGACCATCGACATGCAACCCGTTGCCTTGGATTCAGTACATGCTTCTGAATCCCTAGTGAATGAAATTCAAGTTTAAAAAAAAAAAGGAATTTGCTGTTTCTATGACATAGCAGATGTTTTATGATGTATTTAGTAGTTTTATAAGTCATTTGATTTATTTATATTATATGCACAACATTAGGGGCGCTTGTGGCTTAGTAATAACAGCCACACGGTTCGATCGATCATTTAAGCTACGATTGCCGCGGTTGGTCCGTGGATGGGTGACCATCTTTACATACCAAGACCCCTCCGTGTCTCGGAAAGCACGTTAAGCAGTTGGTACCGGCTGTCATTCGTGGATCTTTGTCAGTCGTTACAGGTGGTCAGAAGCCCGAAACTAACAACCAGCCTTAACAAGGGGTATCGTATTACCAGTAACTGGGTTATGGAGGTCACATAGGCAGTCGCTCCATGTAAAATACTGGTATTCAGCTGCATCCGGTTAGACTGAAAGCCGACCCCAAAGTAGTTGGGAAAAGGTGCAGCAGATGAACATTACAGAATTGAATTCTAAGACGTTGTACAGAGGAATTTTATTGTTAGGTGCATCGTCTTCACATATAATTATATAATTAATGTATGCAAAATATTGTGAAACATTTTAAAAGAGTAACGGTGGAGTTTCTTGCCCATTCTTCTCCATACGAAAACTACCTTTTGGAAGGGGCGACTAGAATCAATTTTATTTTAATTTTATTTTTGACGTTCAAAAGTGCCTTTTATGTGCCTATTTGAAATAAATGATTTGAGAATATGACTTTGACTTTGACTTTGCAAATTACAAACTTAAAAGTGGCACAAAAGGCAAGTAGGCTAGGTTCAATACAATAAAGAAAGATTATACAGAAGAAAAACAAAATTAACAAACAAAACACAACACAATAACACTTGTAAAATAAACAAAATGTAATCTAAATTAAAACATTATTTATACTTATCTAATTATTTATTATCTTTCCTCCATCTATGATTTTCATGATAACAGCGAACGATGTTTTTACGATAGGTTTAGAATCATGTGCTGAATTCATGGTTACAGTTTGCGCGTTGTCCCTGCCACCTGCTGTATAGGGATGCCGATACCCAACTATGTTCGGGTCGGCTTCCAGTCTAACCGCATGCACCTGAATGCCAGTAATTTACAAGGAGCGAGTGCCTGTCTGACCTCCACAACCCAGTAATTGGGTAACTGATGCCATTCTTCTCATAGTTTAGAATTCAGCGTTTCCCATTCCACATTCATACTCAAAACTTTCCTCATGAAATGTTCCTTATTCCACCGCATCACATGTCATTGCCATGACAACCAATTTCCACACAGTTTCTCGGTCACATATTGGCCTATAAATAGCGGGGCTGACAGTTCAGGCTATTAATAAATAATAATTTGAAATATAAAACTTTGACTAATATTAATGACTTAGCATGTAAATTTAATTTTGAATGTTGTGGCATAGAAATAAATAAAATTATGATTATTTGTATATACAGAACTCCGAATAGTAACCCACAAATATTTCTTGAGAAACTTGAACAGTTACTAGTAAGCCTTACTAGGAAACATAGGAAAATTATTCTTTGTGTTGACTGGAACTTGGACATCTTAAAATCAAACAAGAGTAGCGAAGAGTTAAAAAGTATGTTAAAAAATTTTAAAATCGAATTTCATATCAAAACACCAACGAGACAATTGTCATGCCTAGATCAGTTGGCAAGCAACTTCAAGCAAGTTAAAGCGAAGGTGCATCACCTTGCCTTGTCTGACCATGAAACAGGACAAACGCTATCGCTGAAAACTACTAAATCATCCGAAACATACACCTGGTATGAGAAAGTCAGAGATTATAGTAAAGAAAACTTGGACAAATTCTATAGTTGTATGGCATCTCTTAACTTCTCGGAGGTATACGAAAAAAAAAATGTGCAAGAAGCGTTTACCGAATTTCATGATTTAATTAAATTATTTTTCAATCTGTGTTTCCCAATAAACACAATAAAGAAGTCCAATAAAAGAGGGAACAATAAATGGTTGACGAGGGGCATAAGAAGATCCTGTATAAGAAAACGGTATCTCTATCTTGCCCAACAACACAATAAAATAAACAGAAAAAAGGCAAATAAACAATATAAGTCATACAGCTACATCCTCAAAAAGTGCTAATATAAATCTAGACAACTACAAAGTAAAAAATATATTGACTCTAATAAAAATAAATGTAAAGCCACATGGGCGGTGATTAATGAAAGCATTGGTGACATTAGTACGATAACACAAATTGACAGAATATTAAACAATAATCGGACATATGAAGACCCTAAGGAGATAGCTGACAAATTTAATGAGTTTTATATACAATTGACAAATAGCAAAAAATTTAAATACAATACAGACGAGATAAATAAAACTATCGATACTAATAACGAACATACAATATTCCTTAAACCTACTGATGCGATGGAAATATTTCGAACAATTAAAAATCTTAATAACACAAACGCAGCAGGAGTAGATGACATAACTACCAATGTCATTAAATTATGCGCACCATACATATGTCAACCGCTGTGTTATTTAATAAACTTATCATTTGAGGAAGGCTCCTTTCCGCACATATTAAAAAAATCTGTAATCAAGCCACTTTTTAAAAAAGGTGAAAAAACTGAAATGAATAATTATAGGCCAGTGACGCTAATACCAATAATATCAAAGATCTTTGAGAAAATTATGCTAACAAGGCTTCAAGACTTTACAACAAGTCTTCGGATACTTAAAGATGAGCAATTTGGGTTTAGACAGAATAATACCACTTCATTGGCATGTTTCAATTTGATCAAAATTGTCACCCAGGCTATAAATGAGGGTTTACCAATTGCGGCGATTTTCCTAGACATGAGTAAGGCCTTCGATTTTGTAGACCACAAATTGCTCTTACACAAACTAGAAAAATATGGAATAAGAGGCAAAGCGAACGACTGGTTGAGAGACTACCTGAATGACAGAAAACAATGTGTAGAAATTTCTAAAATACATAATAATAAAAAAGTTTTATATAGAAGTGACTATGGACTAAATGTTTTTGGAGTGCCACAGGGCAGTGTATTGGGGCCTTTCTTATTCCTCATATATATTAATGATCTCCCAAATATCACTTGCCATAATACAATCTTGTTTGCCGATGACACAACTCTCATTGTGAAATGTGAAAATGCAGACACATATGAACAAGACATAAACAAAGCAATAGACAACATAATACACTGGTTACATTCTAACAACTTACACATTAATATGGAAAAAACTAAAATGATCCAATTCCAAACCCATAAAAGAAAGCCATTGACGTTAAATGTTAAACATAATGATACTATCATCGAACAAGTTGCAAGTACTAAATTTCTAGGTATAATGTTGGATCAGAATTGCGACTGGAAAACACACGTGAATTATGTTTGTGATAAACTCGACAGATTTGTCTACGCAATAAAAAGACTAAGAGTCACGGTATCAACAGAAGCTGCGCTTTGTGCATATCACGGATACGTTTCATCCGTACTCTCTTATGGTCTCTTGTTGTGGGGTAATTCGGTGGATATTACAAAAGCGTTTAGAGTACAAAAAAAATGTGTACGTGCAATATGTGGAGCCTGGTGTACGGATAGTTGTAAACCGTTGTTTAAAAAGTACAATATTTTGCCATTACCGTGTATGTACATTAGAGAATTATGCCTATTTGTACAACAACATCCGAAATATTTCACTAAACACAAAGATATAACCAAACGAAATGTAGCTCCTAGAAATAAAAATAAATTTAAGCATGAGCTCTGTGTACCGCAATCCAGGCTCGAATTGTATAAGAGGAACTCGTTCGTAAATGCTGTAAAGGTATATAATAAATTACCCGACGTTTTTAAAGATTTACCTTTGACCATGTTTAAAAAAAAGGTAACGCAATGGTTAAAAGAAAAATGCTTTTAAATCTGAATGAATACATGTCAGATCGCGGAGAAGGAAACATAATAAATAATATTGGTAATGGTGGTAATTGGAATTGTAATGATTTGAATTAATATGACCTTATAATAATTGAATAATGTTGACATTTTTAAAAATTTTAAATTATAGTATTGTGCATGTTAATTATTTGCACACCATGTGTAATGGTAGGATGTAAAGGGGCCATTATAGTTTAAGATCACCATGTAAACCTACATTCTCGCAAATAAATAGATTTGATTTGATTTGATTTGGTGCACCCCATATTCTCAAATATTTTAAACTAGCAGCGCCCCACGGTTTCACCCGCATAAGTTTCGATCCCGTGGGAATATCGGGATAAAAAGTATTCTATATGTTAATCCTGGTTATAAACCATCTGTCTGCCAAATTTCATCCAAATCCGTTCAGTAGTTTTTGCGTGAAAGACTAACAAACATCCATCCATCCACCCATCCATCCATACAAACTTTCACGTTTATAATATTAGTAGGATTTTACTCTACTTTTAGAACTTTGTGTAGACCATTTTTTATTTTATCAAGTACCTGATACTTGTTGACAGGCCTACGCTGTCCTCCCTACTGTTATTTGAAAACATTGTAAAAGCCAATTCTTTTTAAAAGAGTAACCGTGGAGTTTCTTACCGGCTTATATGGAGAAAATCCATAGGAAACGACCAATTGGAACCGTGCACCTAGCTTCAAACATTTCATATAAAATATTTTGATTTTGACTCGTAGATTGTTTATTTCGTCATAACATAACGCGATTATAAGAAAAAAAAAATTGAAATAAAAACTGGCCAAGTGCAAGCCGGACTCACACATGTAGGGCACAAGGGAAAAAATGCCGAAAAAAACACGTTTCTTGTTTGGAGACCCACTTTCATTTTATTATTTATTGTTATAGCGGCAATAGAATAGGGTATTTGCCTGGCTTAAAAAATAATAATTATATTTAGTCCGTCAGTTAGTTTATCGAAAAATAATGGACACATATTTTTTCTTTTGTCAATCAAACAAAAAGTGACAAAGATAAAGCGCGTCAAAATTTGGGAGTGGGGGTCGTGACGTCACTTGCTTGCAAAAGTGTCGCAATCAAGTGACGTCACGCGGAACTTTAACGGTCGATATCTTCATCATTTTTTATAGAATTGACAAAAGAAAAAATACGGGTTCAATATTTTTTGATAATCTAACTGACGGACTAATTAGATTTTTTTAGGAAAATAGCCTATTACACACTGTGAAAATTTCGACGGACGGACAGCGGAGGCTTTCCTTTCGGTACGAAAAATATGACAATGACTCCAATTTAGGCAACGATCCGACGAACAATAAGTAATGTAAATCAATCGAGCAAAAGTATGTATACACTCAGCTTTATTCAAAAGCGATTTACTTATTTATTTTTGAATGAAATATTATGTTGCTACGAACATCGCAACTTCGAACCCATAGGTTTATGTAATGTCTCACATTTCAACGTTGCATTCGTTATTTCACGAAACAATCGCAATTGAAAGTTGACAAGTGTTGACATATTGGTGCTCGTGACTGTACGTAAAGCTCACCATACATAGACGGACATTCTTCGTGATTATTGTGATATTTTTACTGTAATTCAAACGGTTTGACATGAATTTGTATCATTTTATTTTCATAATAATTGTTATTTAAATTTATAATATCTTTAAGTGTGTGTAAATTAAATAATAATATGTTTTGCATGCCTATGTGACCATAGAGCATGGAGGACTCTTCTATTATAACATTTATGTACTAAATACCCATGTTTGCAAACCAATAATAGCCGTTTTTACCGAAATCAGATATCTTTTATCCGTGGAAAAAAATTAAGTCGGACAGTTCTAATATGGAAAATCTGTCAAAAATTCAAAATAAATTCTCAGGATAAGACTTATTCTAGGTTTAAAAGTTTGGTGAAATTCGCCCTGAACTATTTGATTTGGAGAGAAAATAAATGATTTGAATTTGGACGAAACTGATTTGTCAATCCTGCGTTAGTTTGGGCTGATCGGATGTGTGCACATAATGTCTATTCTTTACCTTTCCAATTGATGTTATTTCAAGTTAAACATCAACTTTATTTCATTAGTAATTAGATTTGATTTAGTTGATTTCAGAGTGACTAGAATTTTTTTTAAAGTCTTAAAAATGTTTGAAGTTATATTAGGGGTTAAAGTATGAAATTGCCGATTTATACTGAAAAATTGAAATTCGTTTGTTTTTAAATTTAACATATTTATTTAATCAAAATAATTACCAATATTATCTATACATTGCTGCCATCTAATAGGAAGGTCATTTATGCCTTTGCGATAGAACTCTCGTGATCTAGATTCGACAAACTGTGTGAAAGCATTTTGTACTGCCTCCTGAGAAGAAATCTTTTTATCACGTAGAAAATTGTGCAAATCACGAAAAAAATGGTAGTCCGTTGGAGCAAGGTCTGGCGAATACGGAGGGTGACGCATGGTTTCTAATTGCAGTTCCTGTAGAGTTAAAACGGTTTCTCGTGCTGTATGAGGTCTCGCGTTATCATGGAGCAATAATGGTGAAGATCGATTCATCAGTCGGGGCTGTTTCACTGCTAGTTTTGCTACCATTGTTCGGAGTCGGGCACAGTAGACATCTACCGTTATTGCTTGACCAGATCGGAGAAAGCTATAGTGAATAACACAATGCTGAGACCACCAAACAGTTACCATTACCTTTTTATTGGTAAGCTTTGCTTTAGGACACTGTTGCGGCGTTTGACCTGGGGTCAGCCATTGCATTTTTCGCTTACGGCTATCGTAAAGAATCCACTTTTCATCACATGTCACAATTCGATCCAATATTCCTTCATTTCTGTATCGATTCAACAAGGCAACACAAGTTTCAACACGCGTCTTTCTGCAGATCAGTCAAATCACGAGGCACCCATTTCTCATATTTTTTTATTTTATTGATTTGACGCAAATGAGTCAATATTGTTGGTAAGGTAACGTTAAACCATGCCGCTAATTCCTGAGTAGTTTGGCTCGGATCGCCTTCCACCACCTCTTTCGATTCATTGTTATTCACCTGTGTGCGCGGTCTTCCACGTGGTTTGTTCTTCAAATCAAAGTTTCCATCACGAAACCGTTTAGACCAAAATCGCACGGTGCGTTCATAAGCAGTCCCCTCTCCAAACGCAACATTGATATTGCGAGCTGTTTCTGCCGCGTTAGTTCCGCGTCGGAACACGTATTCAAAAATAACTCGAATTTTCGAAGTATCCATCTTTCTTGTCTAAGCTGAATAAAAAAAAAAACACCTGAAAGTCGATAATCGAATGTTGCACATTTTTTAAAAGAAGAACTTCATAGGTACCATGTGAAAAAAGTTTCACTCAAAAATCTCAAATAATGAAGGTTCTATGTCAATTCGAAGTACCTATTACAATAAAACGGCAATTTCATACTTTAACCCCTATTATCGTAAACTGAACTTCATTGTGTAGGAATTAAAGTTATTTTTCCAATAACTCATATTTGTTTACATGATTGGCAAGTAAATCGTGAAATATATAGTATACACGGAACGGTGCTAACTATTGCTACCATACGAATTAGTTCTAACTACCTTCAGTCACGATTGATTTCTTGAAATTCCGAACGTGTTTTACATGTTTGCGGTGGTGGACGTGTAGTACATACATTTCGTGCGCACGCATTCGGTCAGGCCAAATTGACGCAGGTCGCCTGTTCAGTTTGGCCTCTCCGTAAAAAAATCAGTATTCCCCCCACCCCCGTTTTGAATTCCGGTAAAGCGATATAGGTAGTACCTACTTGTGTATTCTTTGAAGTTGTTTCGTGGGGGATCTTGAAATAACTCTTTATAAAAAAGGCTGAAAAATGTATTGAGAAAATGTTATTGTAGAATAAATAGTGTACTTTTCTGTAAAGATGGAGTCTGATACAGCCATTGATGTACAGGGTCAAATTAAATTAGCTAGCGAAACTCCGCACATCTAAACATGATGTTATTATCAGCCTGTGATGTCCCACTGCAGGGCAAAGGCTTCCCTACTCTCTTTCAAAGCTGTTAAGGACCAGTTCTTATTGAAGGAGTCCAGCTCATTCCGCCATTTCCGTCTGGGCCTGCCGCGATGTCGCTTGCCATTAAGAGGGAACCATTAGGTGGTAGGTATGGCCCATTGGTCGTCTGACATGCGGCAGATGTGTCCAGCCCAGTTCCATTTTAGCGTGGCAGTCTTCCAAGTGACATCAGTTATCTTTGTGATGGAACGGTTGGTCGTATTTCTAACCCGGTCTGTTAGTTTGATACCCAGAATACTCCGTTCCATAGCTCTCTGGCAAACCTCAACACGATGAAATAAAAAAAAGGAAGTTTATACTTGCACATAAACCTTCTGGAATAAATGATCTAAATGATGTTGAAAACTGCATCAAAATCCGTTGCCAGAACCATGTGGGCACACAGACAGATCAGATACGAAAAGTGACTGTAATTACAAAATAATAAAAACTATAAGTAAACCAGAAAATTATGATTTCTGAAAAACATACTGTGAAAATCAAAATGACTAATGACAATATTGTCATTCACCACACACACAATAAGATTCTCAATTTCGGACGGCTGATAAAGATGGCCAGATGAGATCAAACCTTTTGGCATTACCACAGAGATTTATATCGTAAATCAACAGAGTCCGCTGATGAAAGTAGGTCATGACGTCATTCGCAAGCACTTCGCCTATTTCGGCACGGATCCAAACAGAACTAGATTACACTGTTCCCTAAGACCTGCTCAAGACAGGGGTCTTAGATAAGCGGGGACCGGGGAGCGGAACAACAATAGTCCAACTGTAAAAAACGCTCGAATAATTTAAAAAAACGGTCGGTTATATGTCACACTGGCTTTAGCCCGCGACTTCGCCCGCGTGTAGCATGTCAGAAATTATCCCAAGGGAATGTACCAGGATAAAAAGAAACCCAGGTAATGCAACCTAATGGTCACCCATCCATAAAATGACCGCAGCAAGGGTAGCTTAGCCTTCGTTCGACCTATGCGGCTGTTATTTAACCACAACGCCTACGTCAGACATTGTAGTCGACCCACAAACAAAAGGTCACAGTTTACAGTATACCTCCCACGCAATACTACGCCCACACTGTTGAGTCATCGCCCAAGCTTTAATGTATATTTTAGCTACAGAGGTTACATAACATCACGGCTGTGTTACGTGAAGGAGTAGGGAGAAGAAGCAATAGTACTACACCCATATTTCGGCTTGTTTATTACCAATAACCCTTTATCACTTTTACATACCCAATAACACTTTTCCACACCTGAGAATCGAACCTAGGACAACCCGTGCAGCAGTTACGATTGCAGACAGTATTAAAAAGTTAATTTAATAAAAAAAATTACGATATGAATGTACAATCGATCTTTAAATCTACGATTTTCGATTTTGCTACGAAACGCTACGAAGTGCTACGCCGTAGCATTGGATGCTACGCGTAATTAATTAGAAGCATTTATTTTTTAAACGCAGTTATTGATAACTGCGTTTTTTTAATTACATTCACTGGTTGACCAGTGAATTTAATTTAAAATTGTCCTCATATTGAAGAAAAGATACGTTTATAATCACCAATATTGTTTGTTCCATAATTTTGTTTTTTTTTCTTGTATTCGTTTTTGAATGTTAATATAATATCATCATCATCTGACTAGCCTTTTCCCAACTATGTTGGGGTCAGCTTCCAGGCTAACCGGAAGCAGCTGAATACCAGTGTTTTACATGGAGCCACTGTCTATCTGACCTCCACAACCCAGTTACTGGGTAATACGATACCCCTTATAAGATTGGTTGTCAGACTTTCAGGATACTGACGACCTGTAACGACTGTCAAAGATCTACGAATGACAGCCGGGACCAACGGCTTAATGTGCTTTCCGAGCCATGGAGTTGTCTTGGTATGTGAAGATGGTCACCCATCCACGGACCAATCGCTGCAACAGTAGCTTAACCTGATTGATCGACCCGTGCAGCTGTTATTACTTATGCACAAGCCCCACCATGGTAATATAATAATATAATATATTTCTGAGTCTATGGTAGATTAGGATCTTAATATTAATAAACAGCTTCTCATATACTACCGTTGTCAGTGTAGAAATATTAAAATTTAATTACAATTAATATCCCCTTTATAATTACAAATTAGTTTTAAATAAAAAGGGGTAATTTTTTAAATTGTTTTTTATGAATGAAATGTCGAAAGTAACTAATTATATAATGCGAAATGCTTAAAAAAAATAATAACACACACACAAAGATTAGATTTTATTTACATGATTATGTCTGTGCGGTATGTATCTATGTTTTCGTCATCTGATCAGAGGGGCAATTCTTGTAATTTTAAGACCGTCCACAGTCTGATCTCAGTCTCAATCTGTCAAAAAATACTTCTAATTTCCCAACATTTTGACAAGTTTTTGACATTTGTTCGTCGCTGAGATGAGACTGCGACCAGATTTTGAACGTTTTAAATTGCGAGAATTGGCCTTCTGAAATCAATGAACATAAAATTGAATTTAAATTCTCTCAAGTAGTATAAGTTCACGTCGATATCATATAGGTGTGGTTAGTACTCACGGCCTTTTGTGAGGCATACCTACTTCATGAGCATATTCAATCATTTTCATTGATGGAACCTGACTCCAGTTCTGATAATAGACCTGAAGACCAATTCCCGTAATTAAAATCGTTCAAAATCTAGTCGCAATCTCATCTCAGTGACAATCAATGTCAAAAATGTGGGGAAATTAGAGGTATATTTGACAGATTTAATCTGTAAACGTTCTTAAAATAACGAGAATCGCCCCTTTTTTTTTTGGGTGGGAAATCATTAAATGACCTCTCCCGCTCTGGGCTGAGCGGAAGGGCGTGTCAGACTTTTACTGACTAAAACTCACCCGTGTTCCTTCAGTTGCCTGTGCCAGGGGCCACGGTATCTCTTTCGAACAACCCGCAGCCCCGGCGGCACGAGAATCGCCCCTCAGATCTTTTTGATTTGGCTATGAATCGCTACGAAGTGCTACGCCGTAGCATTGCATGCAACGCATAACTTGAAATGCATTCTTTTCCGAATGCAACCAATCGATTGTCTTTTTAGTTAAAGATTGGCCTCATATTCAAAGGTCATGGGAGATAACGTCATATCCACCAGTCTTGGCAAGCATACTGGTGAGAGCTGTTACATATTATACTTCGTAAATCCTAAGTTAGTCAGTGAGGAAAGTAAGTATGCACTTTGTGCTTTTGATAACTGATTTTTAGTCAACAAATAATGTAAATAATAGTCTCCCGACCGATTTCGGTCACGGTGACCAATCTCAACGGAGATTAGCGAGGAACGCAGGAGATATTATAGTGCACAAGTGTGTGCGTAAACACAGGTGCACTCTCTGTTCCTTTACTCTCATAGTCCTCAGGGACGGCAATCCGACACTCGCGGGGAGAGATCAGGCGCAGGACCAACGACTTTACGTGCTTTCCGAGGACGGGGGTATTAAGCGGTCAACTTCCAAACTCCGGACTGTTACTAAGAAATTCCTAATTGAAAATCCAATAACACTTTGTCCGACCCGGGAATCGAACTTAAGACCCCACGCTCAGCAGTCGCGCTTGCAACCACGAGACCGACGAAGCAATAAAATAACTAGGCCACGTCAATAGTGCTACAGGGTGTGGTTACCACTCCCAACTATAATATGGCCAATCTTGTTTGGATATAGTCTAAAAATCTCAAACTTATAGTAGGTATTTCATTGAACGAAATTATTTTAGTTGTGACTGTGTTGCATTCTTTGAACAATACTAAATATTCTGGACATATTTTTGGCAGTTCCAAGACGTATTTTGTTCCAGTTATTAATTGATGCATTCAAATCCAGTTTTACTTCGCCCCTTACCCTAAATTACCCAGAAAAGACACCAAAATACACCGTAATTCCCTAAAACTACCATTTCACAAAACAAAGGACCCACGCCCACATTAGATGACCTGATTCTTACTATTGACCAGCCCGTCAGCCCCCCTTCCCCTCCTGGCCCAAATGGCACCCCCACGACCTTTGCACCGCGCATGCGCGAACCCTGAAGCCTGGAGCCTCCCCTGAAGAGCCCAGATTTCAGTCTGCCTGAAACTGTTGGAGCAGTACCCGTCGTCAGCTCCCAGGCTGAGATTGCACCAGTATTAAAAATTCCTTTTACATTTATGAGAAATTCTAACTCAGTTTTCCGCGCTTTGTATTTTATTAAATACATTTTCTGTTTGAGGCATATAGTTATTTGTTTCTCGACTAAAAATATAGCTTATAAGTAGTTTTTTGTGGGAGCTGCGAATAAGGTATGTAGTCTTAGAAAGAAACTTGAAAATAATTTGTTAATTATTCGTTAGAGTAGATTTAGTACTTTTATTTTCTAGATACATCTGTCATTACATTTCTCTAACCTCTTTTATTATATTAAATGTACATATCATGTAAATATGTAACGCCGTCGGAAAAAATTCTGAAACAAATACTACTATTTTTATTTCTTTATTTTACTCTGACAACATTGTACTCGTAGTGTCAGAATCATTAACGTATTTCTTTCTCTCTGTTCACAGACTTTTCTAGAAGTTAGAGTTATGTCAAAGCTGAGTTTGGACGGCTTTTTTTCCTACTGCAAGCAAATAGCTGAACATATACAGTTGGTTCGTTCAATTTCCATGTTTTTAGTCCGCCATCTTGGATTTTGACACGCCCTTTGTTCTTTATGCATGAAAACTCCTTTTTACCCGACTACGAAGAAGGGTAGCATGTTTTAATCCTTTTTTTATGGTCCTGCATGGTTTTCCTGTAGTTTTGAATGGTTTGTGCTTAAAATTTTATTTTATTATTATTCAGGCCATTTTCCCTTAAATCCTTTCTTTGATATATTGTTGTGATTTTTCTGGTAGCTTGATTTTAATCTAGAATAGATTCATTTAAACTTATCTTTGTTTTTCTTTTTGGAATATTTAAGAATTATGTTGATTATCCTTTTAGTAGGATTTCTAATTATTAATTTGGCAACTTTATAAAAGTCATTTATGATATTACCACGGTGATTATTTTTCTATCAATCCAGTATTCAATTATCGACTATTACATTTAAATTTAATTCAAATACTTAATTTAATAGAATCTTTCTATCGGTACTTATAATTTTGATTAATTTAGCACATTATGTAAAATCTACTTGCATCCGACGGACACATAAAATAGGTATCGTGAAATAGGCGAATTTCTCTTTATCCTACGGATATTATAAAAACCAACTACGGTATAGGTTGCAGAGTCCTTCTGCAGTCTGCTAATAACAATTAACCTCATAGTTGATAACCAAGCCAAGCAAAATATTGGTATTATATATTATATATTGACCCCAACATAGTTGCGAAAAGGCAGGCAGATGATGATAATTCTAGTCACCTTTTCCAAAAGGTAATGACGTACCGAGAGGAATGGGCAAGAAACTCCACCGTTACTCTTTAAGAGAGTCCAATTATGAATATTGAAAAACAGTTGTGCCAAACTCGGTACCATACTTACACGTTCACTGTCTATGACTGGGTTGGAATAAGAGGTCCGTGCCACACATGTGGCTCACTGAATTATCTGCTTCTACGTCCGTGATATACATGTGGGTCACTCTGCAAATTGCGGATAAAGGGTCCCTCCCCCTACTTTTATGGCCCTTGTGGACCTGAAGTGGTATAAAGGCAATTATCTTAGTACATAGGAACGAAAAACTAAATTGGACGTGAGACATAATTTCGATATTGCGGCTGAACAGAGTGAACGTGTTAAAATCAACCCTATTTTGCAAACTGCATTTTTAATTTTGCTCGTAAACCTACATTATGCGTATGTAATCTTTGCGGTAAAAACCAGCTTCATTAGAAATTATTTCAAATAAAATAATGGTGCCAATACCATAGACGATGGCCAGACAAGCAATCTTTAAATCTTCGAATACAGAAAAAGTCAACTATAGAAAGAAAATACAACTAAACAATCCGTGCTTACCTATCGATGCCTTTATGTCCATAATCTATGTATAGCTATGTGTATTATTGTGTACTAATACAGAGTGTATGTGTGTACAGGGAGAAAGGATGGCGTCTCTATCTGGACAAGGCACACCCAAACTGACGTCCTCCGTCGGCAACCTGTATTACGACTGTAAGTATTTTATTGTAACTTCTACTACTTACTACTACTTACTACTATTATATCGCCAAGTGGTTAGTCGACTCTTTACGTGACCAGAGGGCTGGCCTGTTTCTTGGCCAAAGAATTAGCATCGCCATACAACGTGGCAATGCTGCCAGCCTTTTGGGCACTGTTCCTGTTGACAGCGATGCGGACAAATTTTTTGATGCCCTATGATTCTTTTTTCACATGTACATATGTATTATTATTTTAAATGTTAGCTTATATACTTTACTATTATATACTTTACTAGCAAAATTAGCTCTCAAAACGATGAAGGAAGACATCATGAGGAAACCTAGAACCAAAAATTCGAGGACATGTGACATCTACCAACCCGCATTGGGCCCGCGTGGTGGATTACGGCCTACTCGAAGAGAGGAGGCCTGTGTCCCAGCAGTGGGAACATTATAGGCTGTTTATACTACTAGCAACACCCCACGATTTAATCCGCATAGATTCCTTCAGAAATCGTGCATTTTCCGGAATAAAAGGTTGCCTATATCACTCTCCGGCCTATACAATATGTCTGTGCTAAATCGCTAATGTGCACCGTTGACCGTGATAGAAAAACAAATCAACAATTCCTGTTTACCTCGAAGGGGTTAGGCTGCATAGTAATGCCAACGTTTACTACTGTTAAGCACGCCAACGTTGCACTAGTTATGATAAAGTCCCTCTGAGGGATTCTGTTGACATTTTGCGGACACAAAACTGAGGGGTAATTCTCGTAATTTTCACAGTCAGAGGGGCAATAGGGTAGTTGCTTGGGAAAAAAAAGATATATTTAGTCCGTCAGTTAGATTATCGAAAAATAATGGACACGTATTTTTTCTTTTGTCAATCATACAAAACATGACAAAGATAAAGCGCGTCAAAAGTTGGGAGTGGGGGGTCGTGACGTCACTTGCTCAAGCAAGTGACTTCACGTGGAACTTTAACGGGCGATATCTTCATCATTTTTTTATATAATTGACAAATGAAAAAATACGGATTCAATATTTTTTGATAATCTAACTGACGGAGTAATTAGATTGTTTTAGGAAAATAGCCTATTCTCGTAATTTTAAGAACGTTCACAGTCAGAAGGCTAATTCTCGTAATTTAAAACGTTCAAAATCTAGTCGCAGTCTCATCTCGGCGACAAACAAATGACAAAAACTTGTCAAAATGTAGGGAATTTAGAGGTATTTTTTGACAGATTGAGACTGTGATCAGATTGTGAACGTTCTTAAAATTACGAGAATTGCCCCTCTGATTTCATCACTCATACCTGTATTTTCCCTACATTTTTGATTAGGTTTTGACATTGATCGTCGCTGAAATGAGATTGCGACTAGATTTTCAACGTTTTTATTTACAGGAATTGGCCTACTGGTATCTATCTTCGATGACATCCGACTCGATCGAAATTAAAAAAAAACTATTAGTAATAGTTTTTTATTTTATTTCGATTGAGTTAACCCAACCGGGCACAAATGCTGACTTTGGGCTACACCTGAGATCCCACTTTAATAATATAATAATAATAACGATTTTTATCTCACCCATGTAACTGGGTTGTGGAGGTCAGATAGGCAGTCGCTCCATGTAAAATACTGGTATTCAGCTGCATCCGGTTAGACAGGAATCCGACCCCAACATAGTTAGAAAAAGGCAAGCAGAAAAAAAAAACGTATTATTATCTAGTGTTAGTACCAATCCCCCTCCACACAAACTGCTTTACAATTGTAGAGCCGAAACTCTCCGCTACAGTTCTAAGGACGTTGCCAGACCTGAGAATTGAACCCTCATGCTGCAGTGGCTTGCGAAGACTAGACCAATGAGGCTGTATACAATATTGTATGTGACGACACGGTTGGCGCAGTGGATTGAAGCGATTGACGGCTGCGCTGCGTGTCGCGGGTTCGATTCCCGCACGGAACAAATATTTGATATGACCTACAAGTAGTTGTTTCGGGTCTGGCTGTTTGTGCATGTGAGTTTAAATGTTTGTATACGCACCCACGATACTGGAGAAATTCCTAGGGTAGGGCAAGGTTTTTTTTAAAAAAAATACGTACATAATCATCTAATTTACCCAAACTTTTACAAAATCTGAATACGTTTAACTCCACCGCAAAACCACATCAATTAACTCCTTACAATTGAGAACATGGAAGTGAACTTTACGCCGTCATTAATTACTGACAAATGACGTCACGACACGATGACGTCACGAGCAACGACACGTTCGGTTTTACAGCGTTGATTAATTGTTTTAATGACGTGGTTTTTTAAACTTTTAAAAGCTAAAGTCGCTTTATTTAGTGACTAGCTTCTGTTCGCGACTTCATCCGCGTGAAATTTCGACCTCCAAACGCGTCGCATCGCATCGCGATGTTAATTCGTTTTCGCTCAGCGTTCTCTCTGATTTTCTTAGGGTTCCGTACCTCAAATGGAAAAACAGAACCCCTATAAGATCACTTCGTTGTCCGCCAGTCTGTCCGTCTGTCAAGACCCTTTGTCTCAGGGACGCGTGGAGTTATCAAGTTGAAATTAATATCAAATAAGTACTCAAGGCTGCAATCCCTTGAAGCATAGAAAAAGATCAAACTTCTAAGTCAACGCAATCAAAAGATACGGGCGTTTATGTTCCGTTTATGCCGCATATTTTTTACACTCGCAAGGGAATCAATACCTATAGTGTACTTCCGTTGACCTAGAATCATAAAATTTGGCAAGAAGCAATGTCATGTATCACAAGTAAAGGAAAAAAATCCGAAAACCGTATTGTAGTAGTACCAAATTTGTACGACTCACACTTGACTGGTTTTTCTTTTTGCTCGGCTTCTCATACATAATCAGCCCTTAATGTTCCCACTGCTGGGACACAGGCCTCCTCATAGCGTGATGTTAAATAGCCTATAAACTTCCTCAAGAATTGGGCCATCAAATACAAATCCGACTGGTAGTTCGAGAGATAAGCGCGTTCAAGCAAAAAGTAACAGACTCGTCAGCCTTATTATACACGACTCGACTGTAGGGTTAACTTACGCTTGCCGAGGTTGGTTTGTGGATAGGTGACCATACCCATTAGTTACATATCGAGACCCCTCCGTGCCTCAGAAAGCACGTTAGGCCGTTGGTCCTGGCTTTAATTCTTAGATCTTTGACAGACGTTACGGGTAATCAGGAACCCAAAAATCTGACAAGCAGTCTTACCAAGGAGTATCGTGTTATTTTTTTATTATTACTGGTATTCAGCTGCATCCTGTTAGACTGGAAGACGAGCCCAGCATAGTTGGGAAAACGCTAGGCAGATGGCGGATGATATTTATAGCATTAAATCATGGTTAAAATTCAACCCTAAACTGATTAAAACTTAGCCGCACGCGCCTTATCAGCGACTTCCGTCAGAGGGCGCCACTTCCGACACGGGAAATGATGTACAAACCCACAAGATTATATTACAAGGATAGCTGGGTAGATTATTATAATCTGGGCTGTCGTGTTTCCTTAAACTGACAGTAGGTGGCGTTTGACAGATAACGTCAGATGTGTTGCACAAGTTGTGCGAATGACTGTAATATGTCTAGAAAAAGATCTATAATTTTATCTGTGGGTCTAGACTAGACCACTGGAGGTATACCTACAGATGAAAATGTTTGACATAATAAATATATTTTGTTTCCATGTTCTGCACTTGTTCCTTGGGTGCACTTGCATAGAGAAATACAGAGATAATCGTTGATAGGTGCCTCCTTATCATTTAAAATTGTCTAAGGGGACTCTGCGAGTCGGCTTCGGCCCCTGGTACGCCTTCCAAAGGTCCGGGACCCGAATAAGTAATATACGGAATTAACGAAAAAAAAACACAATCTTCTGTATTTTTTCTAGCTTCAAAGTCTCTATAAAATCATCATCTGCCTGACTTTTTCCGACTATTTGTGGGGTCGGTTTCCGGTCTAACCGGATGCAGGTGAAATACCAGTATTTTACAGGGAGCGACTGCCTATCTGACTACCTGTAATGAATGTCAAAGATATACAAATGACAGCAGCACGACACTATGCCTCCCTAAAATATTCGGCAAAAAAACTCGAAGAAAAAAAACTTTACAAAACAAATATTTCACATATTAAAAATACTTGACTTAACAATTATTCGCAGCATCCGAAGCACAAATAATTTGCTCCAAGAATTCATCATTTTCATTTTAACCCTCTGTTGCGACGAGGTCCCGGAGACCGAGCGCTGGCTTTTGTGGCACTAGAGAGACATGCGCAGAAATACCACTATTACATCGTGTAAATGAAGCTAAAGGAACCTACCGCTGTTTATTTTCAAATTACTTCTTTTTCTCTATGTTTTCGGTTTATTTAGGCACAATTTCAAAAGATTTGATAAAGAGCAAGTTTATAGAATCATTACTGTTGTGTTGTTTTATTTTAAGGCCATTTATTTCTTAATGTATGGCATTGTTTAATTATTAAACACTAGCTGTTGCCTGTGACTTCGTCTGCGATCCAGGATGAAATTACGAGGCCCGCAACTATCCACAATACCCGTACGGGGAGGGGGGACCATCGGGACAATATTGGTAGATCTACATTATAGATTTGCCACTAGCTGCGCCCCGTGGTTTCACCCACATAAGTCTCGATCCCGTGGGAATATCGGGATAAAAAGGAATATTCTATATCTTTCTCCATGTCATGATCTACTCATGTACCAAATTTTATCCAAATCCATTCAACCGTTTTATCGTGAAAGCGTAACAAACAAACGTACAAAAAATCTTGAATATTGAGTCTTTTCTCTTTATTATAGTATATCAGTTTAGATACGCAAAATAACTAATGTTATTTAAATTGTCAAATTAAAGTACATCTGTAAAAGGATATCTGGCCAAAATCATCAACGCATTTCACAAAACAATGCACAAATGTTTACCAACAGCGCCCACCGTCAACGTCACTCGAGCGCCAAAAGACTCTTATAGCAGTATATTCCAGTTTTTAAAGATATATTTTTTTTTTTTTTTTCTTTAATTATGGTATCTGCTATAGATAATTCGCCATCATTGCCGTGAAAATTTTCATCTTGCTTGTGGACCTTTTGCTTGCCTCAATCTTGTTCATCCGAAACTCCGCTCCCCTTGCTCCTCCGCTCTTGTTCGTCCGATTAGTTACACGCGTGTGCGGGCTACAATATTGGGCAATAATCCACAGCTGCGTTTTACAGCCAGCATCAGGAATTTAATTAAAAATTCCTTTCTCAGTATGTTTGTGTTGATAAACCGGGAGTGTCTGTAAGCCTCTGTAATGTCATTGTGTGGTTCTGATATCTGGTGGAGTAATACTCTGTTTGGTAATGTTGGGGTCGGATTTTGGCTTGAATCGATTTTGATTGTCAACTGTTTTTGGTTGAGTTATGTGTGTTTTACTAGCGAATGAAATAGTCTGAAACAACATCGATATTTTGAAAAGCTGTCAAGAATATTAAATGCATCGGTTTGCCGTTTTCGTTATGTTACAAATAACCATTTCCACAGTGATATGTTAAGAATGGGTTGATTGCAAAAATTTTAATTGCGCACAGTCAAAGTGTGGAACTCTCTGCTGGCGTCTGTGTTCCCTTCCATATTCAAACCGTCTGCTCTCAAAGCTAGAGTGAACAGGCATCTTCTGGGCACGCTCGTTCTATCATATACCTCATCCATCGCTTTCGTTCAGGCGTGATCGAGAGCAAAAGCGAGCCGATTGAGCAATTTATAAACAAAAATTAAAAAATCGTATTAATTCTTAGTATTCGTTCAAAATAGGCACATAATCCGATCAGAAATTAGATGACTTCAAATTACTTAGTTATCAAAAGTTTTTCAATTTTTATAAATTGTAAAATATAGTGGGGTCTCTGTTTTACTCACGTGCTCGTAAATGAACTACCTTTTGTACATGAACTTGGGGCCTAAAAAGGCCACTTTGGCAGAATCATAATAGGATAACAATATGAATCATAATAGGATAACAATATGAATCATATTAAAAATCGTAAAATAGTCACAAACTGACAATTCATAATATGATCTGTGTGCAATTCATATCACAATGAAATAACATTTAATCTGTAGAAATAAAAAAAAAAAACAATTTGATGAATAAAAACTGTAATGAAAAATTTACCGAAAAAATTACGGTTTTTATTTTTTTCATGCGGCAATGTTTACACCAAATATGAAATGAAATTTTACGAAAATTAGAGGAATTGTTAATGACCCGCTGGGAATTCAGGAAATGAATAGCTTTTAGAGCTATTGCTTAAAGTGGCCTTTTTAGGCCCCCGGTCACATTCATTAATCTGTAAACTCATAACCGACGTACCTCTACATCTTCATTCTTCACTAAACAAAGAATATCCCAGCCATCCCTTACCTACCCATAAATAGCCCAAACAAATTAAACTCATAAAAATCTAAACTCCACTTTATTACCGCGCTGTCAGATTCGTAAGCCCGCCATTTATAATCGTACTCGGGAGCCCATCTTCATTTTTCGAGAGGTATTAAAAGCCCATCGCAACGCCAGAGCGGAGCAGATAGCCCATACATTAGCTTTGTGGGCTACAATTGATAGACTGGGAGCTTTACGGGGTACTCTCGGGGAAATAGAATATTTTTTGTATATTTTTCTTTGTTTTATAATGTGGAGAGGGACTTTTTTATTTGGCTTAGTCCACTAAGCCAAATAAAAAAAGTCCCTCTCATTTGAAGTGACAAACATACATGCAACTAGTAGAAATGTTTTTCTATTACATTTCCGTGCTTCCCTGAGTTACTTGATAAAAACAATATGAAGCTATTTGTATATAGATTCCACAATTATTTCAGCGGCCTTATCAGTTTAGATCTATTAAGTAAGTGGGAAGCGCGAATTGATTTGAAAGATGGCCAACTACTTACCCGTTTAGGTAAAAACTTGATAATTTTCCAAAATTATCAAGTTTTTGTAGAGTAATTATTATGATGAGCTATAGTTTTTTCAAAAGATAATTAAATTGTACGTCGAGATACATCAAGTCAAGAGCGAAGAAATAAAATATCTAATAAATTTAAAAATTCTGGTGTGATTTCATTTTCTTTGGTTCAGTGCTTACCATATCTATTTACTGAGGTTTAGTTCTCGTAATTTTAAGACCGTTCACAGTCAGAAGGCCAATTCTCGAGATCAGACTGTGAACGGTCTTAAAATTACGAGAATTGCCCCTCTGATCTCAGTCTCAATCTGTCAAAAAATACTTCTAATTTCCCTACATTTTGACAAGTTTTTGACATTTGTTTGTCGCTGAGATGAGACTGCGACTTGATTTTGGACGTTTTTAATTACCGGAATTGGATTTCAGATCACACTAAAAATATCCTCCTCCTCTCCACCTCGCCGAAGCAGTGATCCTCACAAATGAGGGATTCTCTGTAATACCTCGTCACTACCGCGCGGATCAAACTGTCCCGAGGACTCCCGACTATGGGTATTTACTGCACCCGAGCGATGGAGGGTTGGATCGTGGTACTAATTGAAATAACACACTTTGTTCGGTGATAAATGTACTGCGAGATTTTGCTAGCAAAAATACTTTCTATTAATTTTTAAAAGAGACTGTTCTGGTGTTTGTGTTATGCTGGCTGTTTTTGTTAATGTTTATAAAACTTAAATTACATGAATACACCTAGCTTCGCCCGCGACTTCGTCCGCGTGAAATTTATTGTTCCCCCGACCTATCTCGTCGCATCGCATCGCCCGCCCGCGCTGTTACTTCGTTGTCGCTTAGCGTTCTTTCATACTTTTTTGTTCTGCCCCTAAGAGTCCTAGCATGATGTTATATAGCCTATAACCTTCCTCAAGGGTTCGGCTATCAAAACCAAAAATAATTTTTCAAATCCGACTGGTAGTTAGAGATTAGCGCGTTCAAACGAACAAACTCTTCAGCTTTATTATTAGAATCAGATTAGATAAACATATGCTATTTTTACGTGAAATAAAAAAAGATTAGCACTCAAACTCAAGAACGAACCACAGACAAAAATAGACGAACGAACGTAGATTTGGCGCAAGAAAAAAACATTTCCTTCTATTAGAAGAAGATAAAAAAAACAGCCCTAAGGGCAGTAATCCTCAACTTTAGGATGAATCAGCATCGCCATACAACGTGGCAATGCAGCCAGCCTTTTGGGCACGTTTCCCATTGACAGCGATGCGGACGAATTTTTTGATGCCCTTTGATTATTTCCCCTCCCCTTTTTATATAGCATAATCAGCCTGCTATTCCCACTGCTGGGACACAGGCCTCCTCTCTCTGTGAGAGGGAATGGGCCGTGATCCACCACGCGGGCCCAGTGCGGGTTGGTAGATGTCACATGTCTTCGAATTTTTGATCCTAGGACATGCCGGTTTCCTCATGATGTTTTCCTTCACCGTTTTTGAGAGGAATGGTCATGAAATAAATTACACAAAGTAGAGCGCCTGTCTGGGTTCGAACCCGCGACCTACAACTCATAAGTCGGGGTCGTTACCACTAGGCCAGCACTGCTCCCTTTTTATATACTTGTATGCTTGTATAAAATTTCCTAATCAACTTTAAACCTTATGCTTTAGCGATAAAATTTAAAATCCACTAAAGAAATTTGACGGATTGTAATAGCTTGATGTGCTGGCTTCTGTACATATTAAAATGTTAGTTTTTTTTAAATTTAATCTATTTAATCACTCATTATTTTCTGATCGTGTAATGACCTGTAGTAATCTCCAAAGGAAAGACAAGGAGGTAACTAAAAGATTTACTTTAATACCACGTCATTACCGCGCGGATCAAACTGTCCCGTCTATGGGAATTTATAACACCCGCGCAGTGGAGGGTTGGCTCAATTTGAAGATAAGTGATAAATGATTTTATTTCTGTAAGTAGGTTTTTACAAACCAGGGTCCGTAAAAATCCGGTATTTATAATAAATAACAAAATATCATATACAATAATAATAAGATTTTCATTTTTTTTGTGGTTTACAAGTGTTTCCGAGTTAGATAGTTAGCTTTAAGCTCTAAGAAGCTCACATGGATACTAGTTTGGATAGATTGTACTATCCAAACTAGTATCCATTTGAAACGGACACAAAAAAACATGAATGTGTTTTTCTAACGAAGTCAAAAACGAAAATGAATGTACAGTTGTAAAAGAAATTGAGAGTCCAGAGAATTACGCATACAAAAGCTCATTGTTAAGTATGCCGTCCGTTTGGCCATTTTTTAAGATTTCATAGAAAGAAACCACAAGAAGAAATTTAAAACTAACATATCATATTTTTCTGTTCCCAAAATATCAAAATATCAAATCTTTTTTACCAAAAGCTTACTACAGACTCCCACTTCAGCATGCCACGTCCCGAAAATGTACAATCACTGACAATCGGCTTATGACGTCGACAACATAAGTTCACACCAATCTTCAGTACTGTACCACTGTCATATATACCTAACATAACCCTTAACACAATCAGGTAGGGTTCAAAATTGAGTAGCACAGAGCTCAGGAGAAATGGACAGCAAATAACATCTGGAATGCGATGTAATGCTTTCCAAATACTACTGAGGGCACTTAGACTGTTTGCCAATACCACAAACACTGGAAAATGGACTCTAACCTAAGTAAAAAAGAATTAGATTTCTTTGAGAGGTGTGAAAATTTTTTCGCAAGTTAAGGTAATGAGAATATGGAATCTGAAATGTGGGGAATAAAGTTCAAATTCGGTTGTGACAGTTAAAGGGTAGGTTTTCCCTGAAAGTGACGTGAGTGGCTTTTAATATATTGTTGGTTAAAATGATAAGGGATGAAGCAAATGTCAGGGGAATGTGTTTTAATGTTAGCGAGTTTTGTGCTCACACTGTATGGGAGTAATGGGATGAAGATAGATTTTAGTAGAGATAGTGGGCTTGTGGCCAAGTTATAACAGCTGCACGGGTCGGCGGATTAGGTTAAGCTACACTTGCCACGGTTGGTCCGTGGATGGGTGACCATCTTTACATACCAAGACCCCTCCGTGCCTCGAAAGCACGTTTAACGGTTGGTCCCGGCAGTCATTCGTGGATCTTTGACAGTAGTTACGGGTATTCAGAAGCCCGAAAATCTGACAACCAGTCTTACCAAGGGGTATCGTATCACCAAGTAACTGGATTGTGGACGTCAGATAGGCAGTCGCTCCGTGTAAAATACTGATATTCAGCCACATCCGGTTAGACTAGAAGCCGACCCCGATATAGTTGGGAAGATGAAGACTGGTTTTAAGAAAAAATAAAATAATCGCCCATGTTATACGTAGAATTCATTATAAACGAGCTCATTCGGGGAAGGTCTACCACCATATTTCCGCCAAGTTTTAAATACAGGAATTGGCCTTCAGGTAAGCCGTCAGCTTCTATACCATCCAAAAATTCGAAGATACCAAGCTGACAAAATCAACTCGTAATCCGAATATTCCCACTACCATCACTAAAAGGGTCTGACCGTCTGACGTATGCGTCTGACAGCTACAACATTGTCAAGCGATGCGTGTTATAGAGGGGGATTAGTGTTGGTATAAAGTGCTGTTCGTGAGTGAGTTACTGTGTAGTCGGTACTAGAGATGAGACACGATGCATTTTGACGGAAAAATGTACGTGTTACTGAAAAGGGTTAAAAGGCAAATAGGTAGGGTTAGCTGTAGAAAGAAAGAAAGAAAATAAAGACAGTGGAAGAAAGTAGCTGTTTTCCGAGTATGTTAAAGGCTACTTTTAATTTAGGCCTAACAGAATTCACAAAAAAATCTACCACGTACACATTATTTAACTCGAAACAAACCCATGGGCCAAAGTATAATTTAAAAGCATAATATATAACCCAACTTGTAATCTATATATATAAAAATGAATCCCTCGCGCTGCAGCAGCCGGGTCGAAAGGGCTTCTGATTAAAAAGTCACTGCTTTTAATATCGGCTCCTGTGTCCAGGAATGTGGGAGCTGGGGTGTGTGCAAGATGGGAATGTTGTGGGATATTCGTATGCGAGAAGAAACATGTGTTTTTTGGGTTTTTGGTATGTAAAAGTTCTTCTGAAGAAAACATAAGTAACGGAATTAATTACTTAGTTTAAAGATTTAATCGGTACTAGTCCGCGATTTTGTTCGCGTGCGTGTTTGAAAACAAATGGATTTCAAACTGGGTTTCTGGGTTTCTGGTTTTTTGCGTGGAACCCTAATTCTCTTTCTAAAATTAAAGTAGCCACATAATATACTCCTTTTAACATCAGCTATCTGCCAGTGAAAGAAGCACGTTATGCGGTTGGTCCTGGCTGTCATTTGTAGATTTTTGACAGTCGTTACTGGTAGTTAAAACCTCAAAGGTCTGACAATCAGTCTTAGTAAGGCCCGAGTAACTGAGTTGTGGAGTTCCGATAGACAGCCTAGTCGCTCTATGTAAGCTACTTAGTATTCAGCTGCATCCGGTAAGATTGGAAGTTGACCACAATATAGGTGGGACAAGGCTAGGAAGATTGAGCTATTTTATTTTCTGTAAGGATTAAAAAAGTGCTTTTAATACCTCTTCAAAATATTGGAACACTGTGAAAGAAAATCCATAGAAATAAGAATATTTTCTCTAAAATAGGGTCACCATACAAAAGTCGCCTCATTTTCTGCGTTGAGCACAGATGTCTTTGATTTATACAACCATCCCATATCTCACACAAAACCACACTCAAAACTAAACCTTACCCCATTACAATAAAGAACAACATCCCCTAAACACAACACACATACAATTCCGCGCAACCTTTGCCAGCAATACCTTGCATTCTGATTTTCAATATCATGAACTTCCCAACTTACTTAAGCGGTTCCAAAAATGAATTCTCAACCATTTCTCCATACTAAATGTTCAGCAATATGGGTTAAGCTCTGCTATTCGAAGTGTATGTACAAGTTGGTAAATGCTAGTATTGTTGGAGATCCCATTGTCAGCTGATCAGTCAAGTTTTTGTTTCCTATGATGGATTGCTTGAACTTTGACAAGAGAGGAAATGAAAACTAAGGGAGAAAATTTTCGCTTTTTTGAGTATGTGCATTGATTAAGGCGATACAGAACTTGGCCTATTGAAACTCAGTGGGTTTCCACTAAAGAAAAACTGGCCAAGTGCGAGTCGGACTCGCGCACTGAGGGTTCCGTACAAACTAACTTTTTTCGCGAAATAATGATAGGATCTTCGGTTGAAGTCGGTTTTTCATCAGTAAGATTATACATTTTTATAATACATAGATTTAGAGACAATCCATGGAACACAGAAGTCTCTTTGTCCTGTGATACAATCTATGTACCTATGTACTTATATAAATGACTAAAGTTCATAAACTATGAAAGTACCGAACATTCATCTAACGAAAAGATAAACGGATTGAGGGACAAACTTAACTTTGCCGTTGGAACCCTGTTGTCCCCATACATCGACATAGGTCGCGGTTAGTTTACCAACTGCAAATAAGTTTGTAATCGCAAAATTAATATTTTTTTTGTGATGCAACTAAAAATTTATGATTTTCGGTTTTTTCCTTTACTTGTGCTACATGATATTGCTTCATGCCAAATTTCATAATTCTAGGGCAACGAGAAGTACCCTACAGGTTTTGCTTCCCTTGCGAGTGTCAAAATATGCGGCAAAAACGGAGCATAAAAGGCCGTATCTTTGGATCGAGTCCACTTAGAAGTTTGATTTTTTCACTGCTGCAAGGGACCACAGACCGGAGTATTTGATATTAATTTTTACTTGATACCTCCTCGCGTTCCTGAGAAAAAGGGTCTTGACAGACGGACGGACAGACAGACGGACAACAAAGTGATCCTATAAGGATCCCGTTTTTGGTGCGGAGTACGGAACCCTAAAAACTATTCAAATTCAAACTCAAAGCATTTATTTCAGTTAAACCATTTACAGGCACTTTTGAACTGCCAAGAAGTTAGTCAGTCGGAAAATATGAAGCTATTTGCCCATTTTAAAGCGTAGTAGGTATCTATGGAGAAGAACGGGCAAGAAACTCCATGGACACTCTTTCAAACTATATGGTTACAAAAAATATATATTAGTTACATGATTTCTATGGTTAGCAAAGTATCGTCAAAGCCTCTTGGTTTGCCTAGATACCTCTACATATGTAACCGCTGTCTATCACTTGCACCATCAGCCTATTACCACATACAATGCGTGACCCTCTTTATCCTTGTTGCAGCAATTCTTCCATACCGTGAGGATGCGCAGCCGCAGACGCGCGAGTTCCTGTCGCGCGTCGTGGATGTACTGCTTGACTTCGTGCACCAGGTCAACGACAGAAATGAGAAAGTATGTGTCTTGGAACTGCTGTTCTATTGAAAGCATCCTACGGGAAATATCATCTACCTAACCTTTTCCAACTATGATCGGGGCGGCTTCCGTTCTAACTGCAGCTAAGTACCGAGATGGAGCGGCTGTCTATCTGGCCTCCACTACCCAGTTTCTGGGTAAGACGATACCCCTTGGTTAGACTGATCGTGAGACTTTCAGACTTCTGACTACCTCTAGCTACTGCCAGTGGTTAACGAGTGACAGCCGATGCTGAACGCCGACTGCAAGCGCAGCTTTTAATCTTGGGTAATTGCTGTACGGATGTTACTTAGCTACTTGCCCCTCAAACAAAAAGTATTTCTTGCATTATAAAATCTATCATATATAAAGCCACCTTGCATTATAGATTTTTTCTTATTCCTAGATCCTGGAGTTCCGTATGCCGGAGGAGATGTTCAAGATGTGTGACTTCCAGCTGCACGACGAGCCTCTACCTCTGAAGCAACTCCTCGAGGACTGCAAGGTCGCGCTCAAGCACCAGGTCAAGACCGGTAAGTGGATCACCTGCTTTTAGGCCCTAGATAAGTGCGGCCCTAGATAAATGGAATACCTCGAATTTAGGATGTGGGACATTTTTGACATGTAGAGAAAAGTGGTTGTAAATGGAGGCCGAAACGTGGCCACTGACAGTCGGGCTGGTCCAAAAATTGACGCTCAACGCGCTATGGAGCGGGTTATGACCGGAGTTTCTTTGAAGAATAAAATCTGAATCAAAGTTATCTGGAAAAGAACCGGAGTTACCTACATAGAAAGCAGAGTAAGCAAGTTGAAGTGGTAGTGGGCTGGCCATGATTATCGAAGGACCGATGGCCGGTGAAGCAGACGTGTCCTGGAGTGGAGACCGCGTATCTTCAAGCGTAGTATGGAACGCCTCCCAGCTAGATAGGTCGAGAAGTCCGTGGCAGCCACCTCGAAAAGGTGGCTCAAACTGACTGGATGCGGAAGGTGGAAGACAGGGTGTTGTGGCGCAGAATGCGAGAAGCCTAGATATGTTTAGCAGTGGACTCTGATAGTAGTCAGTAGGAGGCAGTCTTGAAATTATTGTGGTATAGGCTGCAGCCCTAAAAATCGATACAAATCGTTTTTGCTCGCTGCTTCGCCCCTAATGTGATCCCGCGGGATAGTAACGGGATAAAATAAAACTTTAGGATTATTTTGTAGACAAAAAGTAGTCTATGGATCAGCCCCAGGATGCCATCTATCTCCTTACCAAATTTGTCGAAATCCGTTCTGTGGTTGAGGCGTGAAAAGGTAACATACAGACACAGTTACTTTCAAATTTATAATATTAGTGTGGATTATAATGTACGAGTAGATAACTTATGCCTAATAATATAATTTCGGGGTGTTTGCCAAATAAAAATTCCAGTTTTTTTTTTTTCATCTAATATGAGGTACTGTTACTTGGCTAAATTCAATCAAAATTATACCATACAATTACTTAAATAAATTAATTAAAATTCTACACACATCTAGCATGCATTCCTTCCCCTTTTATTTACAGCAAGTGTATCGAATCGCTTGAGAATGCAATTATAAATGACTGCGCAGTATTCCGCTCAGCTGTGTGTAAGTAACGGGGCTATCATTCCGACACATTTGAGCAAGTAATTGAATTGTTTGTTGCGGTGCAGGGTTCGGGAGAGGTCGGGCGTGGTTGGAGATGTTCGGTAATTTACGATGATTCGCGAGATAGAGCAATTGCTTGTATTGTTTGCAAGCTTTCAAAAAGTTTTTTAGGGTTCCGTACCCAAAGGCTAAAAACGGGACCCTATTACTAAGACTTCGCGAACCGAAGAAGAATCGCGATAGCTAGACAGTTGAAATTTTCACAAATTATGTATTTCTGTTGCCGCTATAACAACAAATACTAAAAACAAAATAAAATAAATATTTAAGGAGGGCCCCCATACAACTGACGTGATTTTTATAGATAATGGTACGGAACCAGACCCCTGTGAGAGGGAGTAGGCCGTAATCCATTACGCGGGCCCAGTGCGGGTTGGCAGATGTCACATGTCTTCGATTTTTTGGTTCTAAGACACGCGGGCTGTTACTGAAGACCAGCGCTGGGGCTCTGTCTCGCATAGGGTCGTAGCATTATGCTGAGGCTGAGCGATGGCCGTTTTGCGTGGATGTGACGCTTCTTGTTCATATTTGTGTTTTTTCTCTGCATCATGTTTGCTGCAAAGCTCGAAAGTCGGACAACCACTCTTAGCAAGGGGTATCGTATTACCCAGTTACTGGGTTGTGGAGGTCAGATAGGCAGTTGCTGCATGTAAAATACTTGTATTCAGCGGTTAGACTGGAAGCTGACCCCAGCATAATTGGGAAAAGGCATGCAGATGATGATAATCATGTTTGCCGCAAATAAACTTTTTTTTTTTCTTATAAAAGGAGGCTCAATTCGACTGTATTTTTTTAAATATGTTTGTTACTTCAGAACTCCGTTATTTATGAGCCGATTTGCAAAATTCTTTTTTTATTTGTTAGGATATACTTTCAGGTTGGTCCCATAGAAATTTCATCAATAAAGGTTCAGTAGTTTGAATGTTAAACCAAAAGTACTGGTAAAAATGACTACTTAAAAGTGAAAAATAAAAACTTTTTTGCAAAAAAAAAAAGAAGTCGGTGGCAAACAACGAAAACGCGAACCCAACGACACCGACTTCTGAAATTAAAGTTATTTTTCACTTTGTAGTGTCTTTTTTGGAAGTCGGTGGTTTTTTTTTTTGCAAAAAAGTTTTATTCATAAACAACAGGAAGAAATCCTAAAAATGTCACTCAATCTTTCTTACGTCAATGTCAAACAATTGTACAAAACAAAGATTCGATCCGTAAATGCGGGTAGAGTAGAGGGGCAATCATTCCGATACATTTGAGTACATAATTGAATTGTTTGATACCACCGCGGGCGAGGGTTGAGGCATGCTCGGGTGTGCTCGGCTGAGCTCGGATGTGTTCGGAAATGGGCGATCAGAATGACACTACATGGGTTTTAGAAGCACTCTTGTGAATTGATTTGGATTCAATTATTGTTTTTATTTTTGTGTGAGGATTTTCTATATATGTAAAATTATGTTTATTTTGTGAAAGTAGATATGCTGCGTCGACCCAGAATATATTGGGATGAGGGCAAGAGAAGA
This sequence comes from Apamea epomidion, assembly GCA_947507525.1. Lineage (NCBI taxonomy): Eukaryota > Metazoa > Arthropoda > Insecta > Lepidoptera > Noctuidae > Apamea > Apamea epomidion. Next base: position 1,189,009 of record OX382252.1, read on the forward strand.
TCATTTTTTGAATGCATAAGCATAATTAGCCTGTTCCCACTGCTGGGACACAGGCCGCCTCTCTGTGAGAGGGAGTGGGCTGTAATCCACCACTCGGGCCCAGTGCGAGTTGGTAGATGTCACATGTCTTCAAATTTTTAGTTCTAGGACGTGCCGGTTTCCTCGCGATGTTTTCCTTCACCGTTTTGAAAGCAGGGCTAGGCAGATGATTTTTTGTAAACTAAGTTGTAAAACTCAAACACACATAACACACGACTGTAGTCCTGTACTCCCTGAAAGGTTAGCAGAGGTGTACCTACCTATAGTCCAGTCGCCAGCACATCAAGCTACTACAATCTGTCAAATTTCTTTAATAGATTTTGAACTTTATCGCTGAACCATTAGGTTCAAGGTTGATTGGATAAATTTGACAGTTTCGGGAAGCTTGAATTGCTACACTCACATTTCACCAGGTGTCGCCATGTTCAAGTCCCATGTAACAGGGGGCAACTCTATTGCCATCAACTGAGCGCAAATCCAAGGTGCAGGATGCTACTGAGAAATAGGCTAGTTTCTTAAAAAAATCTAATTAGTCCGTCAGTTAGATTATCAAAAAATATTGGACCCGTATTTTTTCTTTTGTCAATTATATAAAAAAACCGGGCAAGTGCAAGTCGGACTCGCGCACGAAGGGTTCCGTACCATTATCTATTAAAATCACGTCTGTTTTATGGGAGGGCACCTTAAATATTTATTTTATTTTTATTTTATTATTTATTATTAAAGTAAAAATACAACTGAGTATTTTGTGAATATTTCGAGGGCCTACCTGTTACCATTTTTAATATCGGGCAAAAAAGGGCAAAATGATCGCGTTTGTTTTATGGGAGCCCCCCTAAATATTTATTTTATTTTGTTTTTAGTATTTGTTGTTATAGCGGCAACAGAAATACAGAATTTGTGAAAATTTCAACTGTCTAGCTATCGCGGTTCTTGAGATACAGCCTGGTGACAGACAGACGGACGGATAGACGGACGGACAGACAGCGAAGTCTTAGTAATAAGGTCCCGTTTTTACCCTTTGGGTACGGAACCCTAAAAATTATGAAGGTATCGTTACGCGTTGCTACACTTTTTAGCATGGCGTGACGTCACGACCCCCACTCCCAAATTTTGACGGGCTTTATCTTTGTCATTTTTTGTTTGATTGACCAAAGTAAAAATACATGTCCGTTATTTTTCGTTAATCTAACTGACGGACTAAATAAAATATTTTTTTTTTTACCCAGGAAACTACCCTACGACCCTGAAATCGAATATAGGATCTTATACTCAATAGTCTCGCTTCCGATCACTGGACCAACATGCCAGTGTAAATTATAAAAATGTCAAGCTAAAAATTTTTACCCACCTTCAATATTTCCCCATCACTCGCACTCACATCTGACATTAACTCAGAAACACATCAAACGCAGCCGCCCTCTCAAATCACATGCTTGGCCGAGCGCGAGACAATCGCTTGTCTAAGCGGCGACGCTGAGCGGAGCCTGACGAATGGATTGATTGTCGAGTTCAAGAACGGAAGTAGTTGGATAGGGGCTCGAAATCAAAAATTTGAGGAAATATTTTGCAAAACAAAGAGGTTATTTGGAGTGTGAAAATGCTTCCTTCCGACAGAACTTTTGAGTTCTTTTGTTTTATTTTAAACATTACACAACACACATTAAAACAAATTTTATTTGGAACAGTTCTGCTACGAAATGAATGAAATTCTCATTAGCTTTTAGAAACCTAAACAAAATTTTATGCGTGAAATTTTTTCGCTTGCTGAGTTATCTGGGTAAATATCAATCAATCAATCAATTCAGCCTATTGCTGTCCACCGCTGGACGTAGGCGTCTCCCATCCTCCGCTTTCCACATCCAGCCTGTCCCAGGCACCTTTTTGAGGTCGTCTGTTCATCTAGCTGGAGGGCGTCTCACACTACGCTTGCCGATCCGCGGGGTCAATATAACTGAACATAAAGTAATTTACACAGTCTGGCCATAAATACTGTTACAATTAAAAATAAGAAAGATATTACATTTGAATTTGGAATCTGTCATTTTTATACGATTGTTCATTGCGTTTTCTAATTTTGGCGCCAATACATTGTACAATATTTTGCGATATTAAAATGGAGTGGGGTGATAAAGAGAACCGAATCGCTGTGATTGCATTACACAAAGTTGGTATGGAGCCAAATGCAATTTTTAAAACTCTCCATACGCTTGGTATTATCAAATGTTTGTGTACCGGGCTATTAATAGGTACAATGACACCTCCTCTGTTTGTGACAGAAAAAGATCTGGCCGTCCACGTAGTGTTCGTACGAAAAAGGTGGTCAAAGCAGTAAGGGAAAGAATTCGAAGAAATCCTGTCCGAAACCAAAAGATTTTATCTCGGGAGATGAAGATAGCACCCAGAACCATGTCGCGTATTTTAAAAGATGACTTAAGACTTGCAGCCTATAAGAGATGCACGGGTAATTTTTTAACTGATAATTTAAAAAAGAATAGGGTGGTAAAATCGAAACAACTACTGAAGCGGTACGCAAAGGGAAGAAAATCTTTACAATTGAGCAACATTTTAACAAACAAAATGACCGTATTTATGCTCAAAGCTCTAAGGAAGCTTCCCCATTAGTCAACAGAGTGCAACGTGGGCATTATCCGACTTCAGTGATGGTTTGGTGGGGTGTTAGCTATGAAGGAGTGACTGAGCCATATTTTTGTGAAAAAGGTATCAAAACGTCGGCACAAGTGTATCAAGATACCATTCTTGAGAAGGTAGTTAAGCCCCTTAACTACACCATGTTCAATAACCAAGTATGGTCCTTCCAACAAGACTCGGCGCCGGGTCATGAAGCTCGGTCCACGCAGTCTTGGTTGGAAGTGAACGTTTTGGACTTTATCAGAGCTGAAGACTGGGCGTCGTCTAGTCCCGATCTTAATCCGCTGGATTATGATTTATGGTCAGTTTTAGAGAGTACGGCTTGCTCTAAACGCCATGATAATTTGGAGTCCCTAAAACAATCCATACGATTGGCAGTGAAGAATTCTCCCATGGAAAGAGTGCGTGCTTCTATTGATAACTGGCCTCAACGTTTAAAGGACTGTATTGCAGCCAATGGAGACCACTTCGAATAAGCTTTTTATATTTTAAATTGTTTTATATTTATCTATTAAACTAACACACTGTAAAAGTAATAAATATAATTTGCAATAAAAAAAAAATGTTTTTCTTCGTGACAATATTTAAGGCAAGACTAGGTACTTTAAAATACGAATACTCAAACTCAAAGGATTTATTACAAATAAACCAAATACAGGCATTTTTGAATTGTCAAGGGGTCGGTCAGTCAGAAAGATGAAGCTAGTTGCCCATTTCAAAGCGTAGTAGGAGCTTATGGAGAATAACGGCCAAGAAACTTCACGGACACTCTTTTAAATCATACTTATACACCGTGTTCTTCACGTTATCCATAAATTTTGGCAAACGCTTCTATAGCTTTTACAAATCAAATCTAACACAGGAAGTAGTACTTAAACAGGCTTCGTTACAAAGATATTTGTAATTTCATTTAATGTTTAATTGAGCTATGCAGTAAGAGAGGGTCTTAATTGGGCCGCTTGGTGCAATTAAAATGATAAATCTATCAAATGCTTCGGATAAAGAGGCATGCATATCGGGTGATTTATGTCAAGGTAGTTAGTTTGTATGAAAATTAATAAAAAATATGAATTCATTAATGGGTCCATAATGAAATTATTTCCATGGTCTGAACACCTGGTCGAAGTTTATGTATATCGTCCGGAACACGGTGTATAACTTTTTAAAAAATCCATAACCATAGACTCTTATAAGCTTACAGGCAAACTCTGTAAAACTATAAAGCGCGGGAAATAGCCAAAAAAACGATAAAATGGCGCGTAAGTAGCGCACGAGAGATTTACATGCGGGCGCCCGCGCCGCTAATGTCACGCAAATCATTGGATTAAGGACTTTAGAGCGAAGTGGGAATAGGGTGCACTTGAATTAGGGCGTTTAGAGATTGTTTTAAAATATTTGATTGTACTATGAATACTTTACAAAAATGTAAAGATTATTAAGGTTACCAAGGTTGTTTTTTTTTTTTGGGAAATATCTAATTATGTAAATATTTAGGGAGGGGTGGCCCCTTTCAATTAAATCTAGGTTTTTTTTTCGCAAAATGAGAATGGCTACCGCCATCAGTACTTTCCTTTACACGAAGTTTCTTCTTTAAGTTGGGATTCGATACTTTTCGAATGTAAAAAAAAATATCAAAGCCAATTGGCAACAGATTTGACTCTATACTGTATATATTATACTAGTCGTAATAATAAAGCTGAAGAGTTTGTTTTTGTGAACGCGCTAATCTCTGAAACTACCAGTTGGATTCAATTTTTTTTTTTTTTTTGCATTTGGCAGCCCCGTTTATGAGGAAGGCTATAGGCTATTTAACATCACTCTAAGACCCTTCAGAGCCGATCAAAACGAAAACAAAATGTCAGAAAAAACACAAAGCCAAAACGAAGAAATAGCGTGGGCAGGCGATGCGATGCGACAGGGGAACAAGAAATCTCACGCGGACGAAGTCACGTTCAGAAGCTAGTCGTCCATAAAACGTTAACTTTAATTTTGTAGCACGCCAAACGGGATTTAAAATTCTTAACCACAGAAATAAGGCAGTCATTAGTCCGCCTTTGTACAGTATTTTTTTACTGTTGGCCTTCATCATCTCACTGCTTGGCAAAGGCCTTTCCCCGTGACTTCCAGGTCTTTCGATCCAGGGCTAAAGTAGACCACTAGTCGTTTGTTTTGTCCACCTCGTCCCGCCACCTACGGGGTCTGCCGCGAAGAAGTAGGGGCAGTATTTTTTTACTTGTGCATAAAGTTTTAATAAATAAATAAATTACACGAAGCATGGCTACCCTGTCCCATCCCCATGGCCCCGTATTAACATAGTTTGATGGATCATCCCCCGTCCGTTGTATCATCCCCTTCTATTGTTGAATGTAGATTAGGATACCACTGTTATGGATTGATTTTTATACACTCTTCGTGAGTGAATGGGGATAATAGTCGGATTTGGGTTGGAGAGAGGAATTTTATAGGTGCTTGGATTTTATAGTTTCGGATGGGTAGTAGAATGTGTGAGAATATATAGAGAGCAGAGCTAACTTTACTTAAATAGATGCGTAAAATAATCTGAATTCCCTTGTATTACGTATTTTCTTTACTGCTTCCTTGCTGCTTGTTTTTCGCTTCTGGTCCAGTAAAGATTAAGCTCTTTCATGACAAGAAAAAAAAAAAAAAAGACAGTGACAAAGAAAGGTTTCATAGGTTTAAGGTTCTTTCATAAGTGAAAGGAAACCTTTGTCACTCAAGCCAAAAATTATGGACATGTGCATTCTTCCATTTTGACCAACTTGGTCTTTGTCAAACATAACAATACCCCTCACATCTGCAGTTTTGCTAGCTAATTTAATTCGAACCTGTGCAACACAGTTACGATACCACAAGCCATATTATAATCAGAATTAGTTCTAACCGAATCATAAACTTCCATATCAAGTTACACCACGATTCAATTCCACGCAACATATCCATTCAAAATTAAAACAAGATCATAAAAAACTAACACAAACACGTGAACAATAGCTCTGATTGCGGTTCCCACCGCTCCAAACCGGTGCAAACTGGATTAAACCGGCTTCATCCGAATATTACGCTGAATGGTCTCGTCAGGGATCACGCGCGGATAAATTGAATCATTTGAGGACGTGTCGCATAACAAGTACGTTGTTGGCCCCTACTGGGATGATAGATTGTGTTAATTATTAGATTATTGTTGTAACTAGTAATTATGCGGTCAATTGTTCTTAGGGATACGTGTTTTATAGTCAGAAGAGAACAGGCTTTTAGGGTCACTTTAGGTTTTACTGGAGCCTGTAGCCTGGAGGCTTTTATTTAGGTACTAGCTACGGCCCGTGGTTTTCCCCGCATAAGTTTGGATCCCGTGGGAATATCGGGATAAAAAGTATCCTATATGTTAATCCTGGTTATAAACCATCTGTGTGTAAAATTTCATCCAAACTCGTTCAGTAGTTTTTGCAGGAAAGAGTAACAAACATCCATCCATCCATCCATACAAACTTTCACGTTTATAATATTATTAAGTATTAAATTTTGTTTACATCAACCATCATTTGCCTAGCCTTTTCCCAATTATGTTGGGGTCGGCTTCCAGTCTAACTGGATGCAGCTGAGTACCTGTATTTTATATGGAGCGACTGCCTATCTGACCTCCACAACCCAGTTACTGGGTAATACGAAATCCCTTGGTAAGACTGGCTGTCAGACTTTCGGGCTTCTGACGACCCGTAACGACTTTCAAAGGCCCACGAATGACAGCCGGGACCGACGGCTTAACGTTCTTTCCGAGGCACGGAGGGGTCTTGGTATGTAAAGATTGTCACCCGTCCACGGACCAACCGCGGCAAGCGTAGCTTAACCCTATCGATCAACCCGTGCGGCTGTGATTACTTAGCCACAAGCCCTTCTTTTATTTACATTAATAATTATGTTTAGTTATTATTATTTTTGCTTGAGTATAGTTTTGAGCTGACATATGGCAAATAATTTAACTTAATGTTCTGTGTCTCGTAATGTTAATTACTTTGCATACCTAGTATTATATAGAAGCAAGTTTTCTAACTGAACAGATAGCTGTGCTGCTGTGGAGTTTGTTGCACCACTTCTTGCTCCCAGCTAAAGCACTAGGAAGTCGTGAAGGGCGGGCGTGACTGGGGACTGTCTTATGTATTTTTGACGTTCGAAAAGTGCTGATTGTGGAGTGCTGAACATCCCAGTTTGGGGCGACATCACTTTCGTACATTTTCTATGAACTTTATTTGCACACTACCGCACTTTTTTGTATGAGAAGTTGCGGCTGTAATAGCCTCCCAACCGATTTCAGTGACGGTGGCCAATCTCAATTAGCCAGGTACGCAGGAGATATTATAGAGCACAAGTAAGTGCGCAAACACAGGTGCGCTCTCTGTTCCTTTACTCTCATAGTCCGATGGGACGGTAATCTGACACGACCGGGGAGAGATCAGGCGCAGGACCAACGGCTTTTACGTGCTTTCCGAGGCACGGGGGTATTAAACTGCCAACTTCAAAACTCCGGACTGTAACTAAGAAATTCCTAATTGAAAACTCAATAACACTTTGTCCGACCCGAGAATCGAACCGAGGACCCACGCTCAACAGTCGTGCTTGCAACCACGAGACCAACGGGTAGTTACGGCTGTAATGTCCTCTTGGCTTAAAACTATCTTTGAAAAGAAAAACATTCAACGAAGAAGGACAAGAAGCCACTACAATAGATATTAATATGTCAAAAGGAATTTAATATTAATCCCTCGCGCGCCCGACAGATGGGGCCACTGTCAGGTGTTGCGTAATACCGGTTTAATCTCAGAGGGCGCCACTAGCGTAGGGGAGTTTTTGTAATGTCGGGGAATGCGGCTTTTGTTTGGGATTAGTTAAAGTGAAATGGCCAGCGAGGCGAAAGTATTATTAAGGACTTTCAACGTATTCAAAATTCCAGCGCTTGCTTTTTTTTTTAAAGAAAAATTTTCATTGTCTTCGAGGGCGCCAAATTCGTGGCCAAATTCTGGTTGAGCCGACTTAATATAGAATGTTTTCGACAGGCTAAGCTATTCTTATTAAAAATCGAAATCGAAAACTTCGTCTGCTCAACAACGTAAATAACTGAATGAATCTTGATGAACTGTCAAAATGAAAGCCATTGCTACTGTTAGCGTCTTACGCAATTACACCGCTGTTCATAACATAAAGGCTTTATGTACTTACCAACTTTATTTCGAATCCACTTTTACCCCAAAATAATTTTAAATAACCTTCGAGAAATAGCCACAATTAATCTTGACTCGCATTAAAAAAGAAAGATACACGGTATTATAATAAACTTCATCGCTTTAGGAACTTATTACTCCATATTTATGTCAGTCAATAATTTTTTTAAATGACGCATGTCACTTTTAAATTCCACCACATCACTCAAAATCACTTTTAAAAACAATTCATCCCTCTAATTCTAAATCCCAGCGGATGGAACTCTGTTTACTCTTCATGTTGATCCCCCGCAGCTGTGGGGCGTGATAAACAGTCCCCCGGGGAATGACCGTATTACCCCTCTTGGGTAATACGGTTTATCTATTCACACTTTTAAAAACTGCACGGCGGAATTATTTTAGAGGATTTTGGTTTCCAATTACGTACGTTTTTTTTTGTATTTAATGGCTCTCATAAGTAATAATTAGTGTATTTGAAAGAAAATAAGAAAGAAAGAAAATACGTTTATTTGCGGTAAACGACGCATAAAAAGAACACAAACACGAAAAAAATAACAAGTTGGGCGGAAACATGCGTCACATCCACGTAAAACGGCCATCGCTCAGCATAATGCCTTATTTGAATTAAGAATTTGAGATAATTTTCAAGTTAAGGAATAAGAAAGAAAAAAATAAATATTTATAAGAAATTGAATGTCATACTTAACAGAATTCAAATTCCATAGCAACAAAAAACTTATAAGGACCTGTTTGTTACAAATAGTCACTCGAAAAAAAAACTTAGAATTGTTTTAAAGCAGATAACTGGTTATGTGGCCATGGAATATAAATCATCTGAGATTATATGAACACTGCTATAGATAGAGACTTCATTTTTTTGGCTTTTTACTCGATTTGTACGAATTTACTCGACCGAAATGGGTGAATCGTCCCTTTTAAATAATATTAGGGGTTAAAGTATGAAATTGCCGATTTGTACTGAAAAATTGAAATTAGTTTTTTTTTAAATTTAACATATTTATTTGATCAAAATAGTTACCATTATTATCTATACATTGCTGCCATCTAATAGGAAGGTCATTTATGCCTTTGCGATAGAACTCTCGTGATCTAGATTCGACAAACTGTGTGAAAGCATTTTGTACTGCCTCCTGAGAAGAAAACTTTTTATCACGTAGAAAATTGTCCAAATCACGAAAAAAATGGTAGTCCGTTGGAGCAAGGTCTGGCGAATACGGAGGGTAACGAATGGTTTCTAATTGCAGTTCCTGTAGAGTTAGAACGGTTTCTCGTGCTGTAGGAGGTCTCGCGTTATCAGGGAACAATAATGGTGAAGATCGATTCATGAGTCGGGGCTGTTTCACTGCTAGTTTTGCTATCATTGTTCGGAGTTCGGCACAGTAGACATCTGCCGTTATTGCTTGACCAGATCGGAGAAAGCTATAGTGAATAACACAATGCTGAGACCACCAAACAGTTACCATTACCTTTTTATTGGTAAGCTTTGCTTTAGGACACTGTTGCGGCGTTTGACCTGGGGTCAGCCATTGCATTTTTCGCTTACGGCTATCGTAAAGAATCCACTTTTCATCACATGTCACAATTCGATCCAATATTCCTTCATTTCTGTATCGATTCAACAACGCAACACAAGTTTTAACACGCGTTTCTTTCTGCAGATCAGTCAAATCATGAGGCACCCATTTCTTATATTTTTTTATTTTATTGATTTGACGCAAATGAGTCTATATTGCTGGTAAGGTAACGTTAAACCATGCTACTAATTTCTGGGTAGTTTGGCTCGGATCGGCTTCCACCATCTCTTTCAATTCATTGTTATTCACCTGTGTGGGCGGTCTTCCACGTGGTTCGTTCTTCAAACCAAAGTTTCATTCACGAAAGCGTTTAAACCAAAATCGCACGGTGCGTTCATTAGCAGTCCCTTCTCCAAACACAACATTGATATTGCGAACTGTTTCTGCCGCGTTAGTTCCGCGTCGGCTCGACTCGTACCTATTTAAAAAAAACAACTGAAAGTCGATAATCGAATGTTGCACATTTTTTAAAAGAAGAACTTCATAGGTACCATGTGAAAAAAGTTTCACTCAAAAATCTCAAACCATGAAGGTTCTATGTCAATTCGAAGTACCTATTACAATAAAACGGCAATTTCATACTTTAACCCCTATTATTAGTTTTTTGGACATTTTGAATTTTATGCAATGAAGTTAAGAAAAAAATTGCACGCTTTATAATAGTTAACTCTGCTTCTCTTTAATCACTTCTGTGCATTAGTCACCTTTTTTCTATATTTAAATATATTTTTTTATTTTTTTTTTATATATATAAAAGTCAAAATGTGCTAATTGCCTGATACATATTTCTGAAGTTGTCGACTGGCCCACAAATAAATTAACTTCGTGCGAGTCACCTATAGAAAAACTTATATTATAAAAAGTGACAATTCGCCCGTTTCGGCGAGTAAATTCGTGCGAATCGGCTAAGCCATTTTTTCGTCCAAAATAAGTTAGGTATTAGTATGTCTGACATTCCTTGTGGAAAAGAATGACGCAATTCTTCGTTTCAGACTACGCAAAGAGCTATTTGTCGATTCTATTCATTTTATAATTAACTCGTAAATTATTCCTTTGTTTTATACTTGTACGTAATCAGTGCAAATGAAATTGGCTTTTTAAAAGGGTATGGAACTACTCGTAACTTTCTTTCAATTCTATTTGGTCTAAAATGGCCTATTACAATTAAAGCAGATTTTTCCTACGCCAGATAATTTTGTCAGACGAATAATTTTGAATTTTTGACAGTTCTTTCATACAAAAACAAGACGTAAGTTAAATTCCACGAATAAAAATTAACTGTCCATTGAAAAATCAGCCCTTAGAATCTAAAACCGATTTTTAAAATTTTTTTTTTTAGTTTTAGTGTTCATTTAGTTACAGTAGTTATATCTATACTTATAATAAAGCTGAAGAGATTGTTTGTTTGAACGCGCTAAACTCTTGCATTTGATAGACCAATTCTTGAGGACGGCAGGCTATAATAGGCAATTTAACGGCTCGATCTCACATCTCTATGAGGAGTAGGAGCCAAGCAAAAGTCACAAAAAACGGTAAGCAAAGACTAACCAATCAAATAACAAGCCACATTCTATTAAACTACCCATATCTTATCCTATCTCAGTTTTAACAACCAAAACCCAATATTTTTTTAAATTAACATCGCCTTTGTCACAAAAAATCTAATTAAACATCGCGCCCTCTTTTCCCGCCACAAATCAATAAAGTACCATAGATAAAAACACAATGACAGCTTATCATTTCAATATGTTGCATACATGCCACAGAGCAGGCAAATGCAGAAGTCCCACTGTCACAGAAATAATTAAGTATAAAAGAAAAGAAACGTATCTACTTGTATTTTGTATGAATCTATATCTATATGAAAAATGAAGCTGAAGAGTTTGTTTGTTCAACGCGCTTATCTCGCGAACTACCAGTAGGGTTTGAGAAATTGTTTTTGCATGTGATAGCCCAATAGGGTAGTTGCCTCGGTAAAAACATAATAATTATATTTAGTCTGTCAGTTAGATTATCGAAAAATAATGGACACGTATTTTTTCGAGTTTACGAGTGGGGGTCGTGACGTCACTTGCTTGCAAAAGTCTCGCAAGCAAGTTACGTCACGCGGAACTTTAACGGGCGATATCTTCATCATTTTTTATATAATTGAAAAAAGAAAAAATACGGGTTCAATATTTTTTGATAATCTAACCGACGGACTAATTAGAATTTTTTAGGAAAATAGCCTATTCTTGAAGAAGGCTACTTAGGATTACGCTAAGACCCTTAGAAGCCGAGCAAAAGTCAGAAATAACAGGAAGTAATAGCGCAGGCAGGCGATGTGATGTGACGAAATGGGTCGGTGGAACAAGAAATTTCACGCGGACGAAGTCGCGCGTAAAAGCTGTTGGGCTCGGCTGTCATTCGTAGATTTATGACAGTCGTTGCTGGTCGTCAGAAGCCCGAAAATCTCAAGAAGTCATATTACCTAGTAATTGGGTTGTGGAATAGGGTAGCTTCCTGGGTAAAAAAAAAAATATCATATTTAGTCTGTCAGTTAGATTATCGAAAAATAATGGCCAAGTATTTTTTCTTTTGTCAATCAAACAAAAAATTACAAAGATAAGCGCGTCAAAATTTGGGAGTGAGGGGTCGTGACGTCACGCCATGCTAAAAAGTGTAGCAAGGCAAGGCAGGCAAGTGACGTCACACGAACTTTAACGGCCGATATCTTCATCATTTTTTATATAATTGACAAAAGAAAAAATACGGGTCCAATATTTTTTGATAATCTAACTGACGGACTAATTAGATTTTTGTAGGAAACTAGCCTATTCAGATAGACAGTCGCTCCATGTAAAACATTTGTATTCAGCGCTGCATCCAATTATACTTGAAGCCTGAATGATGATGAAGTCGCGTGCAAAAGCTAATTTTAAATATTTGGTAGCTTCAACTTAAAATAACCAATATTCATTTAAGTATTGCAATCATTTTCCCAACCAATACCTATTACTTTCAATCAGATATTTACGAGTAATCCTCATGTTGCAGCATTTTATTTTGACAAAGACTTTTTATAATCTATCTTTTTTGCGATAAAAATCCCTCCAGTCTATCATCACTCCCTCTTCAGTCCCTAGAGGGCGCTATTCTTCCTCATTTATATTTTTTATCTGTGGTCCCGACACAGAGATGTCACAAAAAGTATGTTTCTGATAAACAGTTTTATAGGGGACCAAAGAGGTCTTATCTTTATTATTTGTGGTCTATAGAAGCTGTCACAGACATGTATCTCGCCTTTTTATGGGGTAGATTGAATTACCAATGGTGTTTTGTATGTTTTGTGATTTCAAAATGTTATGGGAATACTGATAGTTAGTTTATTGGTACCTTTTAAAGATTTTCATAATCCCGACGAATTTTGGTCACGGTGGCCAATCTCAACGAAGATTAGCCAGTTACGCAGCAGATATTATAGTGCACAAGTGTGTGCGTAAACACAGGTGCACTCTCTGTTCCTTTACTCTCATAGTCCTCAGGGACGGCAATCCGACACTCGCGGGGAGAGATCAGGCGCAGGACCAACGACTTTACGTGCTTTCCGAGGACGGGGGTATTAAGCGGTCAACTTCCAAACTCCGGACTGTTACTAAGAAATTCCTAATTGAAAACTCAATAACACTTTGTCCGACCCGGGAATCGAACCGAGGCCCCACGCTCAACAGTCGTGCTTGCAACCACGAGACCAAACGCCCCAGTTACTCATACATAACTGGCGAAATCCTATCCTACTAATATTATAAACGTGAAAGTTTGTATGGATGGATGGATGGATGGATGGATGGATGAATGAATGGATGGATTTTCGTTACTCCTTCACGCCAAAACTACTGAACGGATTTGGATGAAATTTGGCACACAAATAGTTTACAGACAGGATTAACACATAGGATTTTTATCCCGATATTCCCACGGGATCGAAACTTATGCGGGTGAAACCGCGGGCGCAGCTAGTATTATATAAATGTGACACGTTCCGCCTTTGCCATTTAATTTGTGTAGAACCAGCCTCTGCCATCGACTTCGTCCGCGTGGAAGTCGCAAGATACGCAATACAGGGTGGCAGAGACATCGATGCGCAAACTGTAACCATGAATTCAGTACATGACTAAAAAAACAGTAAGCTGTTCCATACATTTTGCCATCGTAGATATTGCACGTTTCCATGAAACAGCAGTTTTATTTTCTTGATGTTCAATAGCCTGGGCTGGCCACATCTGCCGTATGCCCGTAGCTGTGGGCCAAAATAATCACCACGTGGAGCCCTGGCACAGCAAGAAGGCGTCGTGGCAGACCCCGTAGAAGATGGCGGGACGAGCTGGACAAACCAAACGACCCGTGGTCTACTTTAGCCCTGGATCGAAAGAGCTGGAAGTCATGGGAAGAGGTCTTTGCCCAGCAGTGGGATGATGCAGGCTAACAGTAACAGTTAAATAGCCTTTTTACCTTTCTCAAGAATTGGGCTATCAAATGCAAAAATATTTTTTCAAATCCGACTGGTAGTTCCAGAGATTAGCGCGCTCAAACAAAAAACAAATATAAATATTTTCACAAAAAAATAATTTCCTGAATACTATCGACAGCGTCCACCACAAAGACGACTATTTCCGGCAACGGACCGGATGTCATCGCGCGGTGTAATCACGTGTGATATTACATCCGAATCGGATCGCCACCGGACCGAATAAATGGCTTGTTTTTGTTAGTGACAGTTTGTGATAGATTGAGTATTATAGTTTGACTGAAACTGCTGTACCGCGCCTTAGGCATGCGCGGCGAGGCGGGGGGCGGGACGCCGTGAGCGATGACGAATGAGCGGCCTGCACTGCCCCCCCGTCTCGCCGCGCACATACCGAAGGCGCGGTGCAGCGGTTTTGGTCAAACTATAGATCATTGATGTAATAGTAAATAAAGTTGTTAATTGTTTTTATGTGTGGTATGAGTATTAGGGGCTCGTGGCTAAGTAATTACAGCAGCACAGGTGGATCGATCAGGCTAAGGCTAAGCCTTTCCCCAACTATGTTGGGGTCGGCTTCTAGTCTAACCGGATGCAGCTGAATACTATAGTTTTACATAGTACGAATGCCTATCTGACCTCCACAACCCAGTTACTGGGTAATACGATACCCCTTGGCAAGACTGGTTGTCAGACTTTCAGGCTTCTGACTACCCATAACGACTGTCAAAGATCTACGAATGACAGTCAGGACCAACGGCTTAACGTGTTGTCCGAGGCGCGGAGCGATCTCGATATTGTCGCCCATCCACGAACCGTTGGCGGCAAGTGTAGCTTCAGGCACTCCGTGCGCCTGTTATTATTTAGCCACGAGCTTACGCGGTACCTACATATTTGTGCATTATGTTCTACAGATTTTCCGGCTCCATGCTTTTGCATGTAACATTTTGCGTCTATACTACATAATATACTACAACACAGGAGAACGGTTTTAAATCAAAAACCACCACGCAGCCGATTAGACAGGGTATAACAACACCCTTACGAAGCCGAAATCTACGCATTCTGTACATCAAACTAAGTAACATGCACAAAAATAATTGCTGGGAAACGAATTTTATTTTTGTTGTGATAATTTGCTCTTTGCAATAAGTAGTGCGCAACGTAACTCACGTAAAACATTGTGCTTATGCGTGCATGTAATGTTACAGTGATCGTGGGAGTATTTAAAGTTAAAGTCATAATAATGCATGTTAAATCCATCACACGCAAAATTCTGCATCGCGTAAGCAGAGTTTACCGCGCAACTAGCATGTAATATACGACTCAAACTCAAACTTAAAGCATTTATTTCAATTAAACCAATTTCAGGCACTTTTGAATTGTCAAGGGGTCGGTCAGTCAAAAAGATGAAGTTAGTTGCCCATTCCAAAGCGTAGTAGGTACCTATGGAGAAGAACGAGCAAGAAACTCTATGGACCCTCTTTGTTACAAAAATATAAGTTACATCATTAATGTTGAATTTATAATTATATGTGAGAACGATGTAAAAAAGACGTACACGTTAAAACCGTCCAGAGTACAGCAAATAGTAACAAAACGATAATCCAAAAATAAAATAATGAAAAATAAGCCGAGACAGCGAAGTGATGACCAGCCCCAACGCCCCCAACTGACGGCGCCCGTTCACCTAATTGTCATCATCATTTCAGCCGAAAGACGTTCACTACTGGACATAGATCTCCTCCAAGCACCTCCTCTTCGATCGGTTCTGTGTGGCTCACCTAATACCTACTCTAAACTCCTCCTTTCCCAGCCAGGGGAAACAACTACTACTTGTTACTTAAACATCTACGTACTTGTTACTTAAACATCTTCCTTCTTCCCCAGGTCACCCCCATTTCTTCAACCAGCTCTCCTGTGGCCTGGACATTATCTCGCTGGCTGGCGAGTGGCTGACGGCGGCTGCCAACACCAACATGTTCACGTACGAGATCGCGCCCGTGTTCATCCTCATGGAGAACGTCGTGCTGGAGAAGATGAGGAATATGATCGGCTGGAGGACTGGCGACTCTATCCTGGCGCCCGGTGAGATTTCTATAGCAAAATTCGGCATTTGCAAGTCTGGGTCTAGTAATTACAAAGTCTAGTTGTTCAGCGGCTTGTAAGTCGATTCACACGAATTTACTGGCCCGAAACGGGCGAATCGACACTTTTTTTTTCTGTAGTCGACTCTCACGAAGTTAATTTATTTGTGAGCGGGTCGAACTCCAGAAATATGTAATTGCCAATTGCCTAATACATATTTCTGGAGTGGTCGATTCGCCCACTATTAAATTCAATGGAGATAGGATATCGGAATAACAGTTACGTGTAATTAAAAAAAAATAAACTAGATGAACTCGACATTTCTTAGCTGCCAGGACATTTCGATTCAGTTGACATTTCGTAAGATACGGCCCTGTGACAGACGGACGGACAGCTTTGTAATAGGGACCTAAACACCGTATTCAATACTAAATGTGAGCCATTATTTTCACAAGTACACTTCAAATATCACACAACATAATCTAATAACTCCTCTCTTTCACCAGGTGGTTCCATCTCCAACCTGTACGCTTTCCTGGCTGCTCGCCACCACAAGTTCCCGCAGTACAAGGAGAAGGGGCTCTCCAGCATCCAGGGGCATCTCGTCATGTTCACTTCTGACCAGGTCAGTATATTGGTTTCTGACAGGTTAGACTAGACTCTTTCTATATTTCAAGGAATTAACCATAGTCAAACTAAAGTCTAATCTAGCAACAATGTGATGTGGCGTTGTAGATGCCGCCACAAGCTGAAGCTTGTGGCATCAACTACGGCGGTGATCTACAACTCCACATGCAAACTACGCATCACACTGACGTCACGTAAAATCCTGCATCGCGCAAGCATAGTTTACCGCGCAACTAGCAAATACATATACAACGTCCCGATATCAATCAACAGGCAGCAGCCCACCAGACACAACACCCGTCAGGTCAGAGGATCCTCCCTTTCCTTTCGATGATGAGTGAACTTGATGCTAAATCAGAAGTAAAAAAAATACTGTGAATTGACTGTAGTCTACAAACGACATTCCTCACCAGTCAAAACATTGCTGTGTCCAAAGATAAAGAGTTTGACGTGTTTGAAATTTCCTTACCTTGAATGACAATGGACAACAGGGTTAGGTTTGCACCGGACCTTAGATATGCTTGGCGTTGCAAATGTAAATAGCGAATGTTTCAAGACAAGCTTTTCTACAATTAAAATAATGATCTACGAAGTTTCGACCCCAGATTACTAGAATGATATACATGTCGGATAAGGTACGTCTGTCTCTCGTTATCATCAGGAATGTTTTAATTACTGTGGGGTGTATGGATAGTGTTAGTTATAGCGCAATAGAAAAACGATTTGCAGTCACACTAGCGAATCACACACTGTAGGTACACAACTCAACGATACGGAACGCAAGACAGTTTCTGAGCACATGTTGTTCGTACAATGTCCAATGATTCGATGATCCAGAGAGCTCTGCTCACACCGCTCTTGTAACTGCAGCTCCCCTCCACCCCCACGACCTCAGGCCAGACTCTGTCTAGCGCCACCAGATGGCGCTGGCGTTCCGAATAGTCAATCGAATGACATACATAACACAACATCGCGCCTTTATTTCTCAAATGTTAAGGCAGAGTACGCCTACATTTCGCCAGTTATGTTTTAGCCCCATGTGATAGGGGGCCAGCCTGTTGCCATCAACCGGACACAAATTCAGACACCAGGCTGCTACTGAAAAATTCTAGGTAGAAATACTCAAATTTAAACTATTTATTTCAACTAAACCAATTACAAGCACTTTTGAATTGTCAAGTTTCGGCCAGTCAAAAAGATGAAGCTAGTTGCGCATTCCAAAGCGTAGTAGGTACCTATGGACAAGAACGGGCATGAAACTCCATGGAGACTCTTTTAAATCACAATAATATGGTTACAAAGTATTGGTTACATTATTCATGTTAAAAATTGTGCATGTGAGAACGATGCAGAACGTTAAAAGCGTCCGTAATGAAACAATAAAAAAAAGCAATTCAAATATTAACCCAAATATTAAACCCAATCACACTTTGCCCGACCTGGCAATCAAACCCAAGACCTCATGCTCAGCAGTAGCGCTTATGACCACTAGACCAACTAAGCAGTCTGAACGATATAAACACAAAAAAGGGAAGAAAGATTGAAGATTTTTATATGGAGCCTGGCATACCTACAGTGTTCCGTACCGCCATTTTCACTTTTTTCAAAATGGCGGCCACGCATGAAACCTATATAACAAAATGGTGGACAAGTAGGTATGCCACGAACCTTCAAAGCCCTTGCAACCATCTAGCTTTTTCGCGACTGCCCATACAGTTTTTAGGTTAGATAGTAGCGGGGACCGCTGCCGCTTCTAAGAGTTAATTTACCGTGTTTTAACCCCTATTTCTTACCCCCCAGTGCCACTACTCGGTGAAGTCCTGCGCCTCAGTGTGCGGCCTCGGCACTGACTACTGCATATGTGTGCCCTCGGACGAACGCGGCCGCATGCTGCCCACCGAGCTGGAGCGACTCGTCAAGTACCACAAGGACAGAGGCAATGTAAGTATTTCTTCCAAAGATCCGGCTCTTAAAACGGTAAAGGAAAACATTGTGAGCAAACCGTCATGTCCTAGAACCAAAAATTCGAAGACATGTGACATCTACACCAACCCGCACCCTAATTGCGTAACACACAATCAATCAGAATCGGTTTCATTTTGACAGTTCAACAACATTCATTGCGTTATTTACGTGTTGAGCAGAGTTTATGAAGGTAACATTTTTCGAACTTATGAAGCAATGGATTAACAATATCCTTCAAAATGATTCAGATTAAGATTGTTTGTGTGTTTCGCAATTAGAGTGCTGCACTGGGTCCGCGTGGTGGATTACTGCCCACTCCCTCTCACTGCAGCCCCAGACTACTGGGGCTCATAATCAGCCTATAACGCTCCCACTGCTGGGACACAGGCCTCCTCGCAGTCACTTCTTCTGTCTACAAAATATTCTTGAGCTGTACCTTTACTGCACCATTTCCTGATCTTTCCTTTCCCCATCAGGTGCCATTCTTCGTGAACGCCACCTCCGGCACCACAGTGCTGGGAGCGTTCGACCCGCTGGAGGAGATCGCGGACATCTGCCAGAAGTACGACATGTGGATGCACGTGGATGTGAGTATATTGAACTGTCTCCACTGATCACTCAGGTTCACTCAGCGCAGTGAAAGCGTGCTGGACCCATAACCTATTAAAAAGCGTTAGCTTTTCGTAATCGACTGACTAAGGGCTGATTTTTCAATCATCTGATAACTTCATTCGAGCAATTATTTTGAAATTTTGACAGCTATTTCAAACAAAAACTGTCAAACATCAATTTTATTCCTCGAATAAAAGTTATCTGGCGATGGAAAAATCAGCCTTTAGAAACAGAAAAGACTTGACATTTATTCAATATAAGTTTGTCACATAGAGTAAAACATAGAAAGAAAAAAAAAAAGAATGAAAGAAAACGTATTTATTGCGACTCGTACAGGAAGATAATATAAACTAAACTAAACACAGTCAAAAAAAAAAACAAAAGATATAAAAAAGTAACAAAAGAAAAATGAAACAGAAAGTCCTATAGAAAGAAAGAAAAAACATTTATTTAGCACAGACTAAAAGACACACCATACACCAGATACATACATCAGATAACAACTAATAAAAAAACAAATAGAAAGTATAAAGACCGATGTAAGAAGTTAGCAGGTAAGTGTGCCTCACGACTGCACCAAAAAGGCCCAGTTCAGCAAAAATGCCAGACAATAGTGCCTGACGCTGGTTTTCAACTGAACCTGATGTATGAGGTATTATATATACGAAATATACGAATATAAAATACAAAACGAACTCAAAAGGCTCCTTCCTATCTCAGCATGATGCTTCGCCATAGACACAGTTTATAATTTAGTTACCCACATACCAACATATATTTCATTTCTGATCCTCTCATAATAATTACTTGTTGCACCAATATCTTATGTTTGTCGCAGGCTGCTTGGGGCGGTGGCCTGCTGTTCTCCAAGAAGTACCGCCATCCTCGCCTGACTGGTGTTGAAAGGTAAGATAGTATAATATACCTACCCCGTAGAATATGGCGGGACCAGCTGGAGAAAACAAACGACCAGTGGTCCACTTTGGCCCTGGATCGGAAGAGCCAGAGTCATGGAGAGAGGCCTGTGCCCAGCAGTGGGATGATGCAGTCTAACAGTAGCAGTAACCCTAACGAGTACAGTCCACCGCACATAAGTCGTAACTATATGAGTTTGACAGCACATTTCTGTCGTAGCAGTAAAGGCGATCTTCGTTCACCTGATGATTGGCTGCTTGAAAACAGTCAGTTCTTAAAGGGACATGAAACTTATTGTTTAACTTGAAATTGGAGTCTACAGGATGTAAAAAGACACATCACATAGCCGTCAATACGCGTTCTGTACATCAAACTAAGCAACGTTGCACAAAAATAATTGCTGGGAAAAGACTTTTATTTTTGTTGTGAAAAAATTGCTGTTTGCGGTAGTGCGTAATGTAACGCACGCAAAACACTGTGCTTATGGCTGCATGCAACGATACAGGGGTCGTGGGGGTATTTAAAGTTGGTTTTCGTAAAATCCCGATCAATGGGATACGAAAAAGAGGAAGACCATTCAAAAGGTGGAACGACGAAATAATAAAAACAGCTGGCAAAACTTGGTGCAGATTGGCGAAAGACAGAAGGTCATGGAAGCATTTGGAGGAGGCTTTTACCGCATGCGGCAGTCCTTACTTAGAACACTAATACTAACACTGCAATTTAAGATTATATGTTAAGTATTTACTAACATGTTATTTCAATTTTTCAATTTGTTTTTCATTTGTTAAGTAAGGAATTTTATTTTTCTTTTATTTTTTCTTTTTTCTTTATTGGCCAACCAACAATTGTTTACACTGTAAATATTTAAAGTGCTATCTACCATAATCTAGGGTTAGTGTAACAATTTCTTATAGGTTAGCACCGCATTCCCCATAAACATTAGGTGTGCCACAACACTATACTATAAAATACAATTGTCATGACGTTCAAAATAGAATAAAATATATAATACATTATATAATAACCTAACACTAAGTATATAATACTACCGAATTATGTAAATTATATAATTTATAAAAGTATTTTAATATACTTACCTATTGTATTAAAATTATAATAAATAAATAGTTAAATATACGTTTATATTACTATAAAATTAAAATTAAAATTGATATCTTATTAACTAAGATTAACAAGTTTAAAATGATATTACGTGATGGGATATAAAACTAAAATAAGCAGAAAAAGTAAAATTCATTAAAGCAAAGCAAATAGAGACAAAACAATGAAAAAAAAAATGAAAGAACGGGATTAAACTTGACTAATAGTTGTTCTATGAAACTTGGCATACGAGTCAAAATGCACGTCAACAAGATCGCTACAGCTATTTAACAATTTGCAAAGACGAGGAACGACAGAGTTTGCACCAAGAATTGTTCTGCGGAGTGGAGGGTGTAAAGGAGTAATAGGAGCACGAGGGAGTCTAGCAGGAGCCCGAAACTGGAACTTGGATAGTAATAGGGGACAATCTATTTTGTATCGGAGTAGCTTGTATACGAAGCTGGAATCGATGATTGTTCTACATTTCTCCAGTGAGACCATCTTAAAATAAGATAGTCGGGCATCATACGACCGTATCCTTTTTGCGTTTCCACTGGCATAAGCTAGATGCCAGAGGAATCTCTTTTGTATTCGCTCCAGTCGAAGGATGTGCGTGGAGTAATGAGGTCTCCAAATTGTACTGCAGTATTCTAAGATACTACGAACGATACAGTTGTACAACAAGATTTTTGTCCGATTGCGCTTAAAACCAACAACATTCCTTACGACTAATCCCAGCGTTCTAGAAGCCCTTTTGACGACGTTCTCAACATGAGGTACAAAAATCAAGGCGTTGTCGAAAACAACTCCCAAGTCCCTTATTTGGTCCACCTCTTGGATAACGTTAGGGCCTATATGATATACACTAGCCGTCAATTATTTTTCCGGGTGTATTGTACGTGGTAGCACTTTTTTACGTTTAAGCTCATCTCATTATCGTTACACCATTGAACTAACGCGTCTACGTCCCTCTGAAGTAGTGTTTTATCGTTTTGAGATTCGATTATCCTAGAGAATTTAAGATCGTCTGCATACATATAACATTCCGAGAATCTTAGGCAGTGCGGGATATCGTTAACGAAAACATTAAACAGAACCGGCCCAACATGTGAGCCTTGGGGAACCCCTGAGGACGTCTTGTAGGTTCCAGATTGGAAACCACTAACTGAAACCACTAACTGAATCAATAAAAGCTATTTTTATTTTTTTATTTTCGTAAAAAAACGTCAGTGAAAGTTGGAATTTTGTCCTTCAATATCTCCGTAACCAGAAGGTTTGGTCCAAAAGGTATGGTCCAGTACAAAAAAATATCACAATGACGGGGAGTACTCGTGACTCTCGGCTTCGTTAAGTGTCTTATTCCACCCGTTATACTAATAAGGGCTGATTGTTCCATCGCCAGATAACTTTTATTCGAGGAATAAATTTGACGCTTGACAGTTTTTGTATGATATAACTGTCAAAATTTCAAAATTATTCCTCGAATAAAGATATCAGAAGATTAGTTCTCGTAATTTAAAACGTTCAAAATCTAGTCGCAGTCTCATCTTGGCGACAAACAAATGTCAAAAACTTGTCAAAATGTAGGGAAATTTGAAATATTTTTTGACAGATTGAGACTGAGATCAGACTGTGAACGTTCTTAAAATTACGAGAATTGCCCCTAAGATGATTGAAAAATCAGCCTTCTAATCATTCAACTAAGCGCAGCAGTTTACGTGCGCTTGACAATTTGTCACATTCGTTTCGCGATAATTTTCGTTCGAAAATCCATTTGGTGAATTCATGGTTACAATTTGCCCACTGGTTAAAAATGTATCCTGTAAAGAAACCTCTTAATCATACCCCACATTCCCAAACACCTAATTGATACCCCAGTCCATACAATCCGAAAACAAGTAGCAAAGTTCCTTATTAATCCGAAGCGCTATTAGCGTCCATCAATCATGGGTGTTCGACGCTAAATGCCGCTGGAGTAAGCCGCGCGCGAGGTACCCCCGTGGGGGGAGCGAGGCCGGGGGGTGCGGTGCGAGGTGGTGGGGGGAAATCTTGCTAAATGCAGCAGATGTAGGCGGTGGAGCGTGTGACATGTGAGGTAGGGGTGGCAGGGATCAGATTTTGAGTGAAGGAATTTTGTTATAGGTACTGATATTTTTTATATAGACGCTATTCTATTGAAATAGTAGGAATACGTAGGGAAAAGAACTGGAGTAACCGACGTGGCTTGCAGAGTCAGCATACTGAAGTGGTAGTAGGCTGGCCATCTTTGTCGAAGGGCTGATGGCCGTGGAGCAGACGACTCCTAGAGTTGGGACCGCGTATCGGCAAGTGTATTATAGAACCACCCCAACTACCTGGACCGTGGCTAGGACGGAGTGGATGCGGAAGGCGGAGGACAGGGTGCTGTGGCGCAGCCTGGGAGAGGCCTATGTCCAGCAGTGGACTGCGATAGGCTGAGTTGAATAGGAATAATTTCATTTATATGAAACTACTACGAAGTCGTGGAAGTCTTCCAAGAGACTCAAAGTATTAAAAAATATGGACAGTAGTAGTTGTATTGATCTAGCGGCATGACTCAGTCACTAATCTTGCTACTAAACATGGTGATTGTCGCAATAAAAGAAGAAAGAAAGAAAGATAATACTTTGCGGCAAACATGGCGCGGAGAAAGAACATAAAAGAAAGAACAAGTTGGGGAAAAATATGCGTCATATCCACACAAAACGGTCATCGCTCGGATAAAAAAAAACTGGAAAATCACTTCGACCTTGGCAACCACACTGGCCGTACTGTTATCAAAAAACATATATCCTTTTGTTATATGATTACATTTCAGTACTAAGAGGAGCAGTAAAATTGTAGATACATAATCAGCCTAAAATGTTCCCCCTGCTGGGACACAAGCCTCCACTCTATAAGAGGGAGTGGACCATCACGCGGGCCCAGTGCGGGTTGGTAGATGTCACATGTCTTCTGGTTCTAAGACATGCCGGTTTCCTCACGATGTTTTCCTTCACCGTTTTGAGAGCAGTGGTGATGAAATTAAATACACGAAGTAAAGTGCCTGCCTGGGTTCGAACTCACGACCTACAACTCGTCAATAACACTGGGCCACCACTGCTCTCAAATGTTTTTTTTTACGTTAATACGACACACAAATTACGTTTTATTTACGATAGCACTAGGAAGTGGTGAAGGGCGGGCGTTTTTGGGGGACTGTCTTTTGTAATTTTAACGTTCGAAAAGTGCTGATTCTCAGCCTAATTTAAATAAATGACTTTTGATTTATTTACAAAAAAAAAATGTAGATAAATAGTTCCGAAAATAATAAATATCACCTAAACTTTACCTCTTGCCAGCCCTACAGTCCACATCAAGGATTACGCGTAGCTCGTAGCGCTACGCGGCTACGTAGCGGCGTAGCAGGCCGCGAGTTCACATGTCAATCTGAAGAGCTCTCAATCCGGGGCAAAATGTTACGTGGTGGTGTTTGGTCGGCTACCCGACTGAGGAGGGAAGTGTGCTGTGTTTATTTACAATTAAAGAAACTGAACTGAACTTGCTCCTAAAGCACTGTAAAGGATTCAAGTCCTGACAATAAGAGAAGCATTTTTTTTTAACTGAACACAGCTGTGCTGCTGGGGAGTTTGTTGCGCCACTTCTTCTTCCCAGCGAAAGCAGCAATACCAAAATATCAAATCTTTTTTATTTTTATTTTTTCGAGTTCGATCTATACCTATCACGTCTGCAGAGTTTCGCTAGCTTATTTAATTTGACCCTGTAGGCCTGTATAATATATGTATTCTCGGCCCGCTCAAGGTCAAAGTGTTACCACAGACGTGCGGTCGACTGTACGACATTTAGTTTGTTGTCATGTGTTTATTTTATCAGACTAGGGATGCTTCTGACGTCAATTTTCGTTATTAAAACCGTTCAAAATCTAGTCGCAATCTCGTCTCAGCGACAGTCAATATCAAGAACGTGTCAAAAATGTAGGGAAATTAGAGGTATTTTTCATAGGTTTAAACTGAGATCAGAATGTGAACATTCTTAAAATTACGAGAATTGTTCCTCTGAATAACAGTCTTTAATTTAAAATGCGGTTCTTAAGCACCAAATCCCGAGTCTACCAAGTTCACTGCTATTTTTTAAGCAACACGCAAAAAACTACCCAAATAAGAAAACAATTAGAGCTTCCTATAACCAAAAAAAAAAATTCAAAAAGAACAATCCCTCTTCCCGTCCCAACATGAGCGAAGCTATTAAACCTCTTTTAAGATTAATTAAAAGTCCCCCTCTGCAGTAGGCAGGCATGTCTGTAAGTAAAAAAAAAAAAAAAAAGAGTCGGTACAAACGTCTGCACTTGCGAGCCGCTCATTTATCAAGGGAAGTGTTTAAACTTGCGTTGATGTTACACCGTCCCGAATTTAGGAGGAGAATTTTGGCACGTAGACTCGGACTTTGATTGACGAAATTGAAAAACAAAGTGCCTTAGTGCAGTACTTTGACAAATCTTGGCAAAATTATGTCACAACTGTGTTTTTCGTTTTCAATCAAACTGCCAAGCCTTTTCCTAACTATGTTGGGGTCGCCTTCGGCTTTTCAAAATCAAAATATTTTATTGTAGTGAAAACTTTTTTAGTGGCGTTGTGCACTTTTTTTGTGATGGGTAAAAAATGTTAAACTTGCGTCAGGACACGTGACCAGATCGAAAATTCGTAAAACGGAGGGAGAGTTTTTTGTGATCTGTAAAAAATGTTAAACTCGCGTCAGGACACGTGACCTGATCGAAAATTCGTAAGACTGAGCTCGCGTCAGGACACGTGACCTGATCGAAAATTCGTAAGACGGAGGGAGAGTAGACCGCATTCCAAAATATCAAAAATGCACAACGTTAATATTCAAGCCGGCACTCCCGGAGTGCAACCCGTTTTTTTCACATTTTGTTTTTTCGTTTTCGTGTAGAAGACTGAGAATATATTTTTTTCTAGAGCCCTTAAGTTTTGTTTACTTACCATCTGTCGCGAATCGAAAACTGGCAAACATTGGAAACTGTCGAGTTAACGCAACTGACTACGCGGTAAAACTGACGAATCAACGAAACTGGCGAATTAAATAAACTGACGACTGAGGGAAACTACGTGGGTTCTCTGAAACCGCTATTGCAACGATTATATTGAAACGTGTGTACATGGTTAAATTAAATTAGTTAGCGAAACTCTGCAGACGTGATGTGTATCGATATCTCATCATCTGCCTGTCTTTTCCCAACTATGTTGTGGTCGGCTTCCAGTCTAACCGGATGCAGCTGAATACCAGTATTTTACATGGAGCGACTGCCTATCTGACCTCCACAACCCAGATACTGGGTAATACGACACCCCTTGGTAAGACTGGTTGGTTGGATGGGTATCGATATCTAAACACGATAAAATAAAAATAATAAAGATTTGATAAAAAAAAAATTGTGGGGTCATCGGTGATTAGCTTTGAATTCCACATATCATGATAAAATAAATTAATATCAGTTACACTGTCATCTTTTAAAGTCCGAGATTTCCATTTTTTTTCCACAGGTATAAAAGAACTTGTACATAAAAAATTATTAAGATTTAAAAATAAATAAGCAAAAACACATTTTTCTCTCTTGTTACACTCCGGTGTAAATGCATTCGCTTGCGACCCTCAAAGCTGTAAAAACAGAGGATTATCGCCGGCAGAGGGCGCCACTGCGGCACTGTGTCAACACGATACTCACGCGCACTGTTTAACTTTGTGCTTAGTTTGAGCTCATGAATTTTGAGTTGTATCTATTGTGCATTAGTTACGTTAACGCGTGAGAGAAATAGGATGAAGGCACGAATGGTTCTGGCCTAACGTTAACTTAAAATATGAACTACAGGGTAAAATTAAATTAGCTAGCGAAACTGTGTACTGATCGGTGGTCTATGATGTCTAAACATGATAAAACAAAAAGTAATTCATTTTATGTTTTTTTTTTTTTGTGGGGTCATCTACCACTGTTATTGTGTTTAATTGAACTATTAGTTTAAATAATCAGTATTTTTTTAGTAAACTTTACAGACGTGCATGGTATCGATATCTAAAAACGATAAAACGTATTTTCTCAACTCATACTTCCAGTTACAACACTACCAGCGGTCGTTGACCCCTAAGAAAGAAACATCAAGCTTTATTATTATCATTTTATCGTGTTGAGATATCGATACCCATCACATCTGCAGAGTTTCACTAGCTAATTTTTATTTGACCCTGTATATTTTGTTTTACGTGAAAAATGTAACTAAAATGCCATATGAATATTTCCTGTTGTACAAGTTAGCATAATCTTACTAATATTATAAACGCGAAAGTTTGTATGGATGGATGGATGGCTGTTTGTAACTCTTTCACGCAAAAACTACTGAACGGATTTGGATGAAATTTGGCACACATATAGTTTATAACCAGGATTAACACATGGGATACTTTTTAATGATATTCCCACGAGATCGAAACTTATGCGGGTGAAACCGCGGGGCGCAGCTAGTCAGCCTATAATGTTCCCACTGCTGGGACACAGGCCTTCTCTCTGTGAGAGGGAGTGGACCGTAATCCACCACGCGGGTCCAGTGCGGGTTGGTGGATGTCATGTTTTCCTTCACCGTTTAAAAACATTAATCACAGAATTTACAACAGTTTTCTAGCTCATCACACAATGCCCCTATCTACCCTATTTCCCTACTCTCCCCACACAAGTGCGAATCAATTCCCCACAAGCAAATAGAAGGGGTAACGTGGGGAGCGTTGATTCACAATTGATTAGGGCATTATGCAAATTGCCCGATGTCGCCGCCGGGCTAGCTGACTAATGACCTTGGGTTTGTCAAAAATCAACATTGAATTTTAAGATTAATTTCCATAGTAATTGTGGGATTGAATTTGAGGGTAGATCAGCAGTGGTTAACCTAAAAACGCCCTTAAAAACATCCTAAGTAACAATATTATGAATGCGAAAGTAAGTTTATTTGTTTGTTACCTTGTCACGCCTAATCTACTGAACCGATCATCATGAAATTTTGTTATACGTTTTCAGGGGTATAGAAAAGGACATAGATAGGGTGGTTTGGTGGTACCTTTCATTCAGAAAAAAATACTCTTCACGAGGAAAACAATAACTTTCGACAGTCATAATTGCTTTAGGACGCTAGATGGCGCTACGTGTCTTTCGAATCATGATTGAAATATGACCCGACTTTCTAAGCAGTATTCTAACAAACAGTACTAGGCTTGCATGAATTCACGATAGTACCTATTTCATTCATTAGTATAATGCGTTTAATACGATTTGGATGAAATTTGGCACACACATAGTTTATTAATATACAGGGTTATTTTTTAAAGACCAGCCAAATTTAAGGATGTCGTACAGACCATCAAACTGAACAACTTTCTCCATGGGACAAATAGCGTAATCGCGATAATTTTATCAACTGTCCCATAGAAAACTTCAATACCTACTCGACCTAAATGTATGGGATGGCTGAATTTTTATTCGCGATTACGATGTTGGTCCCATGGAGAAAGTTGTTCAGTTTGATGGTCTGTACCACATCCTTAAATTTGCTGGTCTTTAAAAAATCACCCTGTATAACCTGCACCCTAATTGCGTAACTCGGTTAGCGTAGAATCGGTTTCATTTTGACAGTTCAACAACATTCATTGTGTTAATACGTGTTGAGCAGACTTTATGAAGGTAACCTTTTTCGAACTTATGAAGCAATGGATTAGCAATATCCTTCAAAATGATTCAGATTGAGATTGATTGTGTGTTTCGCAATTAGGGTGCCGGATTAACACATCAAGACAAAGGTAGTCAAAAAATCCTACTTCCTACTAATATTATAAACGTGAAAGTTTGTATGGATGGATGGATGTTTGTTACTCTTTCAGGCCAAAACTACTTAACGGATTTGGATGAAATTTGGCACACGGATAGTTTATAGCCAGGATTAACACATAGGATACTTTTTATCCCGATATTCCCCCGGGATCGAAACTTATGCGTCTGAAACCGCGGGGCGCAGCTAGTAAAAGATAATTACATAAAATGCACCTTTAGGAAACTCTAATGTAATTCTACTTTTATTAATCCTGTTCTTTTTCTATGATAATCGAATATTCTGTTTCCTTCCCAGGGCCGACTCGGTGACGTGGAACCCTCACAAGCTGATGGGCACTCTGCTGCAGTGCTCGACCGTGCACTTCAAGTATGAGGTGAGTACTATACATACTACAGGATTCTAGGTTAATTCTAGCAGAAGCCTGAATTGTTTTTTTGGTGGTAAATCATCAAATAACTTCTCCCGCTCTGGGCGGATCGGGATGTCAGACTTTTACTGACTAAAACCCACCCGTGTTCCTTCAGTTGCCTGTGCCAGGGGCGACGGTAACTCTTTCAGACAACCCGCGACCCTGACAGGCATCGGCCCTAGCGAACCCCGTCACTTAGTGCTGACATCTCTTTGAGGCGCGCGTGGAACACAACGCGTCGACGACCCAGGCCTGGTCCTTACTGCGAGCGGCTCTCAATTAGACTTGGTTGGTCCATGTGTTGGATGTACGTTGTTAGATAGGTAATACGGGCAGGTGTCCGCAACTCCACGACAATACTCGTATTTTGCGTACGGGTGGCAAAATCGATCATTCGATCCACCCCAGCTCCTCAAGGAAGGCCAGTGACGCCTTGATGTTACTGACCGTCTCACGTAGGGTACTTGGGTTACCGAAGTACTTTACCCTGTACGTGGCGACCACCGGGCAGTTTAGCAGCACATGCGCCGCTGTCTCGTCTTCCTCTATGCAGGCCCTGCACAGCAGACTGTCTGTTACTCCTATGACATAGAGGTGTTTGTTAAATGATCCATGGCCAGTTAAAGCTGCAGTAACTGTACGCAGCTTTAGTTTATTTAGACGGAGAACTTGTTTCGTGAGGCGGCCAGTGCGTTGTTGTAGAAATACGAAATACTGTAAAAGCGATTGCCACTTGTGTTA
Organism: Apamea epomidion; assembly: GCA_947507525.1. NCBI lineage: Eukaryota > Metazoa > Arthropoda > Insecta > Lepidoptera > Noctuidae > Apamea > Apamea epomidion. Next base: position 1,219,395 of record OX382252.1, read on the forward strand.
CTTGTGCCCCCTGAATTCTGGAATGACGCTTTTTATAAACATTTGTATAGAGATGCCATGACCAGATCAATCATAGCAACTCTGTATACGCATAAGGAATATTTAGTAAAAATGTTTTTCCGAAAATTTCACTTTTCCTGTGCGTGTAGTTCGAAAACGGTTGAAAATATGTAAAAAGTGCATCCATAAAAGTTTTAGCGAATTTTATGAGCTTACATTTGGTATAAAAAAAAATCCTTTCAAGACACCGTTTTTTGAGAAATTAGTGACAAACCCAAACGTGGGAACATTGTGCCCTCCCCCACTCCGGCTCACCTACTAGCCGTCAGGACTTTCATAGGTATGTTCACTTCCTAAGCACCCTGAACCAGTTTCTGAAGGAATCGCTGCATCCATTTAAACTAGAACCCGACCCGACAACCAACCCAACCAACCCAACATAGGCAAACAGTAAATATAACTTGGTTATTAATAAATAAATAAAATATTTTTTATTCGAAAAAGTGTCCATTTGGTAGGGCAATGAAATCTTGGACAAAGGAAATATTCTGTGTTTTCTGAACGAATTAACAACAACAACAAAACAAAGAAAGTTATTAGAATAGCAGTTATTATAAAATGTAAAAGCGGAACAATTATTTGCAGACGCTCAGCTGCAAGGTCTGCGTTTAATGGCAATGTTATAGCCCAATGTTATTGCGGGGTGGTTCTGAAATGCGTGGTGGAACGATCATTATTCTAATAACTTGTGCCAGCGACTTCGTTCTCGTGAAACTCAAACTCAAAGGATTTATTTCAAGTAAACCAGTTACAGGCACTTTTGAATTGTCAAGGGGTCGATCAGTCAGACAGATGAAGCTAGTTGCCCATTCCAAAGCATAGTAGGTACAGTCAACAAAAGAGATAAGTATGCAGGGTCGTCAGATATAGTTGAAGTTAGAGTTGAAGTTAGTTAAATAAAATTTTATCTGAAAACATCCATCGGTTTCTTACTAAACTTCAGCTATATCCGACCACCCTGCATCTCTTTTGTTGACTGTACCTATGGAGAAGAACGGGCAAGAAAGTACAAGACATTTCGGCCTGACCCATTGCGTCGCATCCCATCGCCCGCCCGCGTTATTACCTACCTCGTGGTCGCTTAGCGTTCTTTCTGACTATTTTTCTTTTTGATCGGCTGCTAAGGGTCCTAGTGTGATGTAGGCTCCTAAGGGTGTAGCCTATAGCCTTCGTCAAGATATGGGATATTAAAAGCAAAAAGATTTTTTCAAATCCGACTGGTAGTTCCAGAGATTAGCGCGTTCAAACAAACAAACTCTTCAGCTTTATTATTAGCATATGTATTACAGACTTTGATAAGTTGTATATCAGCGATTACTTTTTTATAGAATTCCTGAGGATACGCTCTTGATTACAGAATTAAAAGAAATAAATGCCTTATCTTATCACACAGTTTTCTGATTCGCACATACCACCTATAATATTCCCACTGCTGGGAAACAGGCCTCCTCTCTGTGAGGTAGTTAGTAGGTAAGTGTGTAGGTAGGCCATAATACACCACGCGAGCCCATTACGGGTTGGTAGATGTCACATGTCTTCGAAATTTTCGTTCTAGGGCATGCTGGATTCCTCACGATGTTTTTCTTTGACCGTGTAGCGGTATCTACAAGCCACATGCGAACAACGCGTCATACTCACGTCACGCAAATCCTGCATCTCGCAAGCAGAGTTTACCGCGCAATTAGCATACATATAAACTTCCCGACATCAGTCAATTGCCCGCCAGACACAACACCCGTTTGACCACCAGCCGTCACACAACATCCGTCTAGTCGGAGGATCCTCCCTTTTCTATAGAGGATGAGTGGACTTTACACCCTGTTACTCATACCTCTAAAACCGTTTGGAGAGCAGTGGTGATGAAATAATTTACACAAAGTAAAGCGCCTGTCTGGGTTCGAACCTACGACCTACAACTTGTAAGTCGCAGCCGTTACAACTGGGCCACCACTGCTCTAGATTATTATTATTTTTATTTTAAAATTGCTAGCTTATACATTATTATTTTGTGCATTCAATTACGAACAAAAACCTTTTAAAATCAATATTGCTTACCTCCCATAACATACGGCGTGATAATATGTAGCCTAAAGCCTTCCTTGGTTTACAAAGAACATTTTTGCTGAATTTCAATTCAATCTATCCAGTAGTTTTGGCGTGAAGCCGTACCATAACACACAGACAAACAGACAAACAGACAAAAATTCTAAAAAGATTCTAAAAAGTCACTTTTTGTCATCAGTTACGTTTTTCTTACAAAAGCCACTTATTTTTTCTCGAAAATTCTCAATGTACAGTTTTTCTTTCGTTACTGTTTTATTATATGTATCTATAGATGTACAAAAGTACATACGAGTTTATAAAAAAACCATAATGAAATGTACACAAATTAGATAATATGAAAATACACTTGTTAGCAGAACAAATAACGAAATTCCTTACCATTTCATATGTTTAAAAAAATTCCAATCTTATTCGCCTGTAACAAAGCCCAATTTCCATTCACCAAACCGCCAGTAATTCATGCCGAAATTTAATAATAACAGCGCAAGGGATTTTGAGACGTAACGTGAACATGATATGGCTTGTTTTCATTTGTTGAGGTGATAAGGGTTGGTCCAAATTGGCAACATATGTTGGCAAGTGTCGAGAAGAGGAATTTAATTAAATGTGCCGCGTGCCTGACAGATTAGGGATGGGACTGTGGTGGTATCGATAAAATAACTCATTGAGGGATGAAATTATTGTGGTGTAGAATATTATGTTGGAATGTTTACAATGCAATGGGTTTTCATAGTTGCATAATGGAGGCAGTCCTCTGAACTGGTCCTCTCATCTGAGGGGCAATTCTCGTAATTTTAATAACGTCCACGTCTGATCTCAGTATCAATCTGTCAAAAATACCTCTAATTTAGGGAAAAACTTGTCAAAGATGTTGGGACATCTTTGACAAGTTTTTGACATTGATTGTCGCTAAGATGAGATTGCGACTAGATTTTGAACGTTTTTAATTGCGGGAATTGGCCTTCTGATCTCATTGAATTTCATTTAATTTTTTCGTGAGTTCGAACCTAGATAGGCGCTTTACTTTATGTAAATTATTTCATCATCACTACTCTCAAAACGGTGAAGGAAAACATCGTGAGGAAATCGGCATGTCCTAGAAACAAAAACTTCGAAGACATCTGACATCCACCAACCCGCCCTAGGCCCGCGTGGTGGATTACTGCCCACTCCCTCTCACCGAGAGAAGGCCTGTGTCCCAGCAGTGGGAAAATTAGAGGCTGATTATGCTGAGTACTTTAGCAGCAGTTTCTACGCACCAGCTCTAAGCTTCCACACACACACACACACAGCGCAAAGCACAGCACAGCAGCATCAAAGCGGGCCCTATCAGAATACCAGCGCTGCGACATTTATTTTTTAAATGTCGTAGCATCATACTGAGATTGAGCCTTTTGGCCTCGTACAGGACTTTCTGTTTAATTTTTGTTACTTTTTTTTTAAAATGTTATTTATTTTTGTTACCTACTTTAAAAAAAATATAATTTGGGTTTTTTATTTTTTGTTGGTGTTTAGTTTAGTTTTATGATCTTCCTGTGCGAGTCGCAATAAATACTTTTTCTTTCTTCCTTCTACTTCTTCTTCTTCGTGTCGCTGGCACGACTGAATTTTAAATCTTGTAGGCCCAAAACTTTTCCTTGTACTAATATTGTAATTACTTTATCGATATCGACACAGTCACATCCCTAACCTCAAACATGGAGTGTAGGCGGGGTCCACAGGAATTTATCATGAAGCATATTGTTCTGACGTGGAACAGCCATTTATAAGCTAAATTGCTTGGCTTACTTTGATAAGGTCTACTATTGCTTAGCATAGTTACTGCATAGTAAGTTATTTGTTTTTCGGAATTTATTGTTTTTTATTTTTTTCTAGCGCGACTTCGTCCGCGTGAAATTTCTTGTGCACCGACCCAGCCTGTCGCATCGTATCGCCTGCCCGCGTTTTACTTCGTGTTCGCTCAGTATTCGTTCCTTTGTTTTTGCTTCGCTTCTAAGGGTCTTAGCGTGATGTTAAGTCACCTGTAGCCTTCCACAAGAATTGGGCTACTAAATGCAAAAAGATTTTTTCGAATCGGACTGGTAGTTCCAGAGATTAGCGCGTTCAATTAAACAAACTCTTTCAGCTTTAATATTAGCATAGATATATAGATTTAGATTTGTATTTAAAGTACAGACTTATCAATTAAAACACTCATCTTATAAAAACCCCGTTAATAAATTAAAAATACCACAAACAACAATAGCTCAACTCCTCAATCTGTGTGTGAACAGCGAACCATAGAGTTTGTAGAGCATTACGTAGATTCGCTATCTGTCGCGCACAGCTGTTTGTCTGTGAATTTATATGTTAAACAGACACTCCCCTGCTCGACCTTTATGGGAAGTGTTTGTGGGAGAGAGGGGTATGCTAAGTTAGGATACATTATTATAGCCTAGGTGGTGCTGTGTTGGTGGTGATGGTATTATAAGAAAAAATCAAAGAAACGATGAACTTAAATATGACGATGAAATCTTTTTGCATTTGATAGCCCAATCCTTGAAGAAGGCTATAGGCTATTTATCATCACGCTAGAACTCTCAGGAGCCGAGCAAAAATACTAAAAGTGAACTGTAATTTGTTCTTGAAGAAATAAATTTCTTCAAACCGAAATAATGGTATGCAAAAACGAAGTACAAGCGCGGGCAGGCGATGCGATGCGACGCGGGGTGAATCGGGTGAACAAGACATTTCGCGCAGGCGCAGTCGCGGGCAGAGGCTAGTCTATACATATTATAAAACAAAGTCGCTTTTAGTGTCCGTCTGTGTGATGATAACTTATACATTGGATTTTGATGCGTTTTTCAGCATAATTTAGAGCATTTATTCGGGAAGGTTTAAGTGTGTAAGACATTCATATTTTTGCTTGGATGTATGTAATACCAGTACAAAAATCACAAAGTTTTGTCAAGTCTAAAAACCGTGCATAGCAGAATTACTAGTTAATATGGAAAACGCAGAAAAGAAAACATCGTGAGATAACTGGCTTACAATATTCTAGAAACTCGAAAACATGATGACACTGCCCGCGTGGTGGAACAATAAAGCCAAGCGCACATTACAGCATTAAGAGCAGCGAAAGTGATGGCCGAAACCAGACATGCGCTATACTTTTTGTCACCGCTGCTCTCAAAACGGTGAAGGAAAACATCGTGAGGAAACCAGCACGTCTTAGAATCTACCAACCCGCACTGGACCCGCGTGGTGGATTACTGCCCACTCCCTCTCACAGAGCGGTGGTCTGAGTCCCAAGTCCCAGCAGCGGGAACATTATTGGCAGATTATGTTATATTTGTTCTAAAACCACCTCCTCTTTCCAGGGTATCCTGCTGAACTGCAACGCGATGTCAGCCGAGTACCTCTTCATGACTGACAAGATCTACGATCCCAAGTACGACACCGGCGACAAGGTGATCCAGTGCGGACGACACAATGATATCTTCAAGCTGTGGCTGCAGTGGCGTGGAAAGGTATGTACTTAACTATGTTTTAGGAGGATGTCATTGTTGTGTAGTTTTATTTTCAGTACCTATCTTTCTAGACATGGGGGTAGCTAGGGGCAAAGGCACACACCCTAAAAAAATCGACAGTATTGAAGTCCTCAAAAGGAAAAGACAGATCCCTTATAGGTCGTACATTTCCACCAAGATATAAGCTTTGTAGAGTTGGGCTCTCATTAATTGACTGTGGTTAGATATAGCAGGACGGCCGCACCCCATAGACAAAATCCCTAGCTACGTCAATGTGTCTAGACTAGATCGGTAGTTGTAATATATTGCCTAGCAAACTTGGTTGAAACTTGGTTGGTCATATACCATGCAGAGGTAACCGTTTATTAAAACAAAATTTAAAAGCGTCAAGATCATATTGTCTCACTCATACCTGAATAACACAGGTATGAGTGAGACAATACACACACAGGCTGCTAACCAGCAGGGTAATTGCGTAATACACTATCAGCAGCAATGAGTTTCATTTTGACAGTTCAACAACATTCATTGCGTTATTTACGTTGATGAGCATACACATTTTTCGAACATATGGAGCAATAGATTAGCAATATGCTTTAAAAATTATTCAAATTGAGAGTGTGTTAGGCAATTAGGGTGCAGACCCTACATTATAAACTAAAGCTGTGAGCAGACCTAGTCAAAACTTTTTTTAAACGCTCTTCATTTCAACGAGATAGTTTTGTTTTTAACAAAACTATTGTTTTCGGACTTCAATATGTCCGAAAACCGTTAAAAGTCTTGTTCGAACGTCGAACCACTCAATACCTTTGTATACAACACTACCTACGACATAAACTTATAGGTATATCTTCCTTCCCCAGGGCACCTCCGGCTTCGAGCGCCACATGGACCGCCTCATGGAGCTGGCGGAGTACCAGGTGCGCCGCATCAAGGAGCAGCCGGACAAGTTCCACCTCATCCTGGAGCCCGAGATGGTGAACGTGTCCTTCTGGTACCTTCCCAAGCAGCTGAGGGGAGTACCGCATGATGCGCATAAGGAGATCAAGTTGGGAAAGGTGTGTAGATGAAAACTGTTTTTTTTTTTTTGTGAATTTTGTTTTTGAGGTTACGATGGTTTATTAAGTATAGGTCCCCAAAAAGTCATGTTAAGTAAGTAGTTAACATGACTTTTTGAAGCCGCTTTAAGAAGTGATGAGCATCATTCTCCTGCTGAAATGACTTATTTCAACGGTAAAATGATTTCAATACCCAAAACGTATTCGTAGCAGGCAACTAGCATGCTGGAACCACACACCTAACGCCATCTAGTATCTAATAGCGCAACTATCTCCACAATTGCAGGTGTGCGCCAAACTGAAGGGCAGGATGATGCAGTCGGGAACGCTGATGGTTGGCTACCAGCCCGACGACCGGCGCCCCAACTTCTACCGCAGCATCATCTCGTCAGCTGCTGTCACCGAGAAGGACGTGGACTTCATGCTCGCGGAAATGGACCGTCTCGGACAGGACATCGTTGTAGAATAAAGCTTTAATTGAATATGGGTAACGGCGGAGACAATGTTCTTGGTTTTGAAAGGTAAATTTGTGAAGAGGTGGGTGATATTTGGCTGTTTTGTTGTTTTCTGGAGATTTCGAAATAATTCTAGGTGTTAAATGTGACTTTGAAAGTTTCTCTCGTTGTCCTTTAAAGTCTACGTGTTTATCAATCGTGCATTTTGATGATATATGTGATTTTAATTTGAGGAATGTTCACCGCCGTTACCAAATATTATGTATTTTTAAACAATAATATGTTACGTACATGTATCAAATGATCTAGTGATTTATTTATCTAGATGTTATCTGCTGTAAAAATGCATAGCAATCAAAAATCTTAGGTGTGCGCGGAAGGATAGAATATTCACTCATTATAATAATAACTTGACTACAAGCTTCACACTATCGCCATCTATTGAGGAGTAGCTAAACTAAGTTCATGTAATTTATCTACATATAAAATTGAGTATTTTGTTGTCGAATTGGAAAGTTTTACAAAACAATGGAATTGATTGGTTTTTTAATGAATTTTTACATTGGCCGAGTGTGTCTTGTTCGTTCGAATAAGTAATTTAAAAATTTTAGCTAATTTTAGAACGATTTAGGATTTCTTATTTTGATTAGCATCTCGACATGTCTTGGCAGATTTGTCGATATAGAAATTAGTATTTTTAGTAAAATCAACAACGACACATTTTTTACTTTTTAATATAAAATATGTAGTTACATCCCCAGCTTTTTCTCTTAAAAATCTTCAAATTCGACGTGACTTTTCGAACAAGAATTAATAATTAGGATTTATCTGAACAAATTAGGAACCTTAGGAAATATCGTGTGAGTTCCAATAATATTTATCCATTGCTCTTTTTAAGAATAAACATGAACAACACAAGTTTTAGTATATATATTTAATATTTTAGTAAACTTAGTGCAACTTTGAGTGAAATATATTGGAGTGATCAATAAATAGTGCGTATCTGGGACGTAAATAAAAAAAGGATAACACAGTGACTTGGCGTTTGCTGCTTACCCACTAATTACAACAAGTAATTGCAGTACTAACGTGCTGACAGCGCCATCTATCTTTCTCGCGGCTATCGATCTAACGATTCGTGTCACTGAAGCCATCTAGCGTGCGATCCTTGAGCCACTCTCGTGACAAGCTTATCTCATTTACCATCATGGCAGGTGTCAAGTGTGGAGGTTGCGGTCGGTTCATCTCGGCAGTAGAGGGCGCTAGGTGTGATAAATGTCAAGTGCAATACCACCGAGTGTGTGTGGGCGTTGCTTTCGTAGAAGCAATAATAACTGCTAGCTAGCGTAGCGATTCCGAGATGTTTTAACAATCGAAAGAATCGGAGTCGTTAAAATATACCCTGGAGTCAACCATCGACTTGCCGTTCTACAAAACAATCGAGATGTTTTTCGATTGTTTTGAGTCAATGGAACCGACCGCTAGTTTTCGACTGTTCGAATAAAAAAACGGATTAAATAAGAACATAAGTTTTATTTATTTTCACGATTCCTTCTATCTAATTATTCGTACGTAAGTTAACTACCTACTTACATTTTATTCCCGTCGCGGTATTGATTAGTTTCGCGAGTTCTCGAATCCAAACTAATTCTTTCAATTAGTATGGATTCGAGAACTCGCAAAACTAAACCATCGAGGAAAAACTCTTGAATGAACGCGCCATGCGCCAGTCGCAATAACAGCTTAAACAGACCGAGTCGGACTCGAGTCCAAGTCGAAACAATCGCGAACCATCGAGATGTTCGAACAATCGAATAAGACCTCTCGCCATCGCGCATCGCTAAGCTAGCGTTGCCCGGAGTGTAAGAAGGACCTCCAAAGGGACAATAGGGCTGAGATATTTTAATGTATGTTTATTTTATTTTATTTCAGTTTTTGATTATTGTTTAAATAAAAACTATATATTATGTCTAATTGCATGCTGTACTGGTTGACGTCATCACGTCAACGCCGGCTGCCGCTGAAAACCAGCGCTGGGGCTGTCTCGTATAGGTTCTTAGCATTATGCTGAGCGATGGCGTGACGCATGTTTACCCCCAACTTGTTTTTTTTTTTTTTGTGTGTTTATGTTCTTTTTTTATGCGTCATGTTTGCCGCAAATAAATGCATTTTTTCTCTTCTTCTTTCATGAATTTCTTCATCTCCTCTTAGCGGTCCACTGTCTCCCCAAAACGTTAAATAATTCTAAAATAGAATGTTTTCGTATAAGAGAGTGTAACGAGCCGTCTCTTTATTAAATTATTATAAAATAAATATAAGTACCTATTTATTAAATGTTGTTCCCTTCACATAAATACTTAAATATCATATAATATTTAAATTGACAATGAAAATATATTTTTAAATAGAGTACATTAAAATAGGGATAGGTAAGTAAAGAAATGAGATTATAAAGCTCAAATTGTCTAGCTGGCCAGTTGAATGTGTAGTGTATGTTCTAATAACTTTTGGCAGTGTTGTTGAAAAAATGTACTGTAGATTGTGATGTGAGAAAGTGTGTGTGTGCAAAAGAATGATGTGTGCGTGTGTGCATTGTGTGTGATTAATGTTTAGTCAATGGTACGGATGATATATTATGTGTTTAGCTATAATGATAATAATGTCTATTTATGTGTTAAATGTTTAAAAATGAACTAGGGATCGATCATTGATTTGAAATAATTACATGAAAGTAAGATTGTTTGTTACTGTTACTGAAATACCAACCAATGATTGATATCTATTCAGCTTAATCTAAAATTAAGTGAGTATTTTCTTCGAGAGCTATAAATTTATTTTCTGCAGACGACTTATATATTTCGATTATTTATAACGCATAGCGTACGAAGTGAATGATACCTACATTATGAAAATATTTTTTTAAATGAATAAAATTGGTATTTTTTATCATTCACTCTGTATACAAATCTATGTTAAGTATAAAATAAATATATATTTATTGATATCAAAATCACATTATTTATATACAAAACATATCTCCCGTTTTGCCAATTAAAGAGTATTGTTAAATTTTTATATGTTGTAAAGCGCATTGTAGTTTACAGCTTTTCGGTGCTTAATGAAAAATAAAATACTTTTAGTTACCGCCAAAGGCACGTCTTGGAGACATTAAAATTTAAAATAAATATTTAGCGCCATCTTCTGACGAATAGTTTAGGCATATGTTTTTCTGTTTCGGCAAAAGATGGCGTTATGTCAAATAATGTTAGGAAGAATAATTTCATGTGTAATACTGCAATAAATTATAATTATTCATTTTATCAGTGTTAGATGTGTGTCTCGGTGTTTAGATGTAAGTTAGGATAAGTGTTCTTATCATTATTTAATATTCTTGTCAATTTATTGAATTTTGTTGAATTATACGAGTATTTATGAGAATTATTCCGTTTATATAGGTACTAATCTAGTTACATATATTCTTTATGTAATATGTACTCGGTTTTTATAACAATAATATTACAGTTTCTTTGATAGTATAGTCTAATCTAAGTATATAATAAGAATGTAAATATACAAGAAATACGATGTGACGATGACAATAGAAAGAGTAGAATAGTTTGTGACGGGGAAATAATCACAAAGGTAAGGTAAAGTTATTAGGTATTTGTGGTAACAATAGATAAATTAATAGTTTTTCTGGCAATAATTATTTTGAACTAGCACTCTAGCGGCCAATAGCAGAAATTATTAAAATAAATATTTATTTCGAAATTGAAATGACACTATCAGTCAAATTATTAAATTAATAATGTGTAAATATGTAGCGTGTGAACGTCATTAGCTGAGATACTTGTGCTTCTATTGCAAATGTTTGTTGAAAAGTAACAATTAACTTAATTCCTTATAGAATCTTCCTTCTACTACGCGATAACAGATGGCAGTACGCTAGCAAAGTAGTTTACTTTTCTGCTCATAGATGCCACTTTAAAATAAAAATTAACAACCGAATCGCAGTGCTTCCATTTTGCGTAGGTTGTAAGTATATTAACTTATTTAGATTAAGGGAAATATATTTTCAGTGTCAAAATAATATACATTATAGTTTCGAAGTCTTCCGAAATTGTCTTCCATTTTACGAATGTTTTGTTCATTCAATTTATAATAATATGTATGAATATATATTTAATAGATATAATATATACTAGTGTTTCGAAAGGTTTAGCATTTAGACGCAATATACTGTTCACTTTTTGATCACTTATAATGTGAGACAAAATTAGTAAAACTATCCTATTATTGTTGCTATATGTCAAAATCTGTATAACCAAATAAATGGTATTGTTGTTAGTTTTTTGTAGTTTTATTGTATCCCATTTCTCTGCATAATAGTTGGAGTTTGAAGTAGAAGAACTAATTATTATTCAGCGGGGTAATTGTGTAACACATTGTTAGTAGCAATGGGTTTAGTTTTGACAGTTCCAACAACATTAATTGCGTTATTTAAGTTGTTGAGCGGACAAATTTTTCGAACATAATTATGAAGCATGGTTTAGCAATGACCTTGAAAATCAATTAGATTGAGTTTGATAGTGTGAACGCAATTAGGGTTATGTTCTTTGTGTGAACTTAGCAGATCATTTCCCATAACAAAATGTGAGTTTTATTCGCATACAGCCGAGTTTTTAGACCACCTAACACCATTTGTCCACCAGCCACAGTCAAAAATCGCTCAACGCGCCTAAAGAAGTTTTTACTTCAAAAAGCTTTAAAAAAATATAGAATCGTGGGATGCAAGAGCGAGCGAAGCAAATTCGGGAATTTGGGCACCCCGCTAGTATGTAAGGTTCGACAGGTTAAGGTAAAGGCCGGATTCACAATGTGACTCAGGCTGGCTGGACAAATCTTCAAAATAGCTCCCATTTAACTAGGTCGATAGGGGAATTTATGTGACGGCTAAACACCCTTATTTCAGAATTTGTAACGCTACAGAATCTTAGATAATCGATCGAAAACGTGTCCAGCCAGCTTGAAAAACCACTTTTCGCTGGTCTCTCAATCTCGGTAACGGAAGTGATTTTGACGACTTTTTGCTTAACAACGGGCGTTACATAAATTTGTAACAGGCATCGAGCTAAAAGTTTTGATCCGTACAGCAGTTTAGTTGAAAAATGCAAAAGTCTGTGTCCAGCCTAAGCTTGAATTTACGTATAAAACTTCTGACTGGCACTTCCGAATCTCAATAACGGGACCGTTTTCGAATATGGTTACTTTACTAACATTAGGGACGCAATGTGTGACAGTAATAACGTTTGAATTATGGCGTCACATGTAAGGGTTTAAGTACGAGAAATCAATAAAAACTTAATGTCCAGCAAGTCTGAGTTCAAGCAGACTGGACACATGTATCTCCGCTACCTGATGATCTACGACCTTCGAAATGTATTCAAAATTTTGTATCGCGGACGATAATGATAACCTGAATTTGTAACGGAGAAACTTTGCGTAGTTTCAAAGATATTGATCATTTAAATGTTCCCATAGAAACACTGCGGTAGGGTTACCAATATTGTAGGTTTTCGTTCCCTTGCTGCCCTCTCCCAGCTACGCCGTCATCCGAGGTCCGTACCCCACAGTGGGTGCCCTTAGCGTGTAGTCGTTTAGTTTTTAAGATTTTTTAAGCCCTGGCTGGATGCCTTGATTTACTGAGGCACCTAGAGGCAAGTCCGGTTACCCAGACGACAACCTTCAAAAGTCCGGCGTTTCAAAATTCGCCAAAGATGTAAACAACAATGGCCGCCTCGAAATTGTCTATGATTTAGTGATGTGGTGGTATGAATTTTTAAGTGTTGGTGCTATCGATGTTACGATTTTTTTTTAGTAGTGTTTCGTCAGTATTTTTTGTATTGAGATATCTTCATAAGTTTGATTTGAGAATCGTGAAAACGAACAAGATATTAATACAATTATATTTTGCACTGGTTGCAAAACGTTTAAATTCACTTTTTGGAACAATGCTTACTCATCTCTAATATCAGTGAGGCCGTCAAGGCAAGAGATGCCAAATATGAAATTTGTGAAAAAATATATAATGTGTTTTTCGACAAGTAGGTAACGATACACTAGAAGTCTAATTAGCTCGGGTGTTTTAAGATCGCTTGAAGCGGCTATGATTGAGAGTTTCAATTCCCAGAAACAGTTTTTCCACGTTCGAACCCGAAAGGCGACATTGAGCAATACGTTGGTTCTAATCCACGTCAAGCTATGCTCTTTTTTAAAGTAATCGTTATAAGTCGTAACAAATTCAATGTTATAGCAGTATCTCCTCCTTTTCCCAACTATGTCAGGGTCGGCTTCCAGTCTAATGTTATAGCAGTATAATATTTTTAAGCTTGAGGAGTCCCCATATTACCTATAGACCTACGACGTTATTTAATGAGGAAAAAAGACCGCATCTTTATTAATTAGAACGCGGGTTAGCTCCAACAGCATATTGAAAATCCTAGCCGAAAAACACGATTATTATTATTGTCAGTATAACAAATAAAAATACATTAAATTGATTTTTTTTTCAATAAAGGAGTATTAAATACTCCTTGTACAAATAGTCGACATTTTTATGTCAATCACTAGCATTTCAATGACAAGATAAATTTGGACGAGACAAAAAAGGATGTCAGCCGTATGACGTTTGTAAGAATTCAAAATCCGTCCCAGTTTTTGCTTTTATTGATAAATAGTATATTATTTTAAAAGTTAAGAAACACGCACAGGGTGTAAAAGTGAGTGTGATAATACATGTATCCTACTAAGTGCGTATTTAATCACTGAGGCGTAGTTATCGCGTTCAATTCCCAGACAAGTTTAATGTTATTGCTTTTGGCGAAAGGCCGCCACTTCCAGTAGGTATAGGTTGAACTACAAGATGCGCCATTCAGACATCTTAGACATTTTAGTTTTCCAGATATACCCTGTCCATTAGGTTAACCGTGTTTCGACAACTGTCTTAGAACGAAATATTTTCCAGATTACGTAAAAGTCAACTTTAAAATGCGTGACAAAATAAATATATAAACTGCCTTATCTTATTGAATTTTCTTATTTATGGCTTCTTACAGACATAATAAATACCGTACGTGTATCAATCAATGTATTGTGTGTTGCTGCAATCACCAGTTCTATCTGTCAAAACACTGTTTACCTAATGGACAAACTATAGTAACAAGGTGTAAAAAGCAAACGCCAAACTCGGATTTTTAATAAGTTTTATTTCAAAACAAAAATAATAATTATGCTATATATTGCACGCGACTCTCTAGTCTAGATACATTCTTTTGAGCAAAACCCACTTTCACTAATTTTACACAAGTCAGACGTTTATATGCAGAGTATTAACAAAAATGTAACTTTAAGGCGTAAAAGTCACGAGAGCCCGCGAAATAAAAAAAAAATCTTACTTTTTTTTTGCAATTTCCAGGTCAGTGCCAGGTTGTATGTTGATTTAAATACGATTCGCGGCCGTAACAAATATTTATTTATAGACTTATAATCATATAAATCATCAATACAACTCTCTAAGTTTATATTAACTCTATTGAATGACCATTTCAGGAAATCATGACACATCGCATGCTTAATGGAACACTGACCCATTAGTAGGTAGGTCAGATGTGATTTCAGTTTTTTTTTTTTACTCAGATCTCATCAATAGTTAATCATAGACGTTCAAAATACAAGCATTCATGATTAATATAAATCAGTTTTATTTTTATGCATCAACAAGTAGGTGAAGTCCTCATAGCAAGATCTCCTTTTGCGATTTCCCAAAAATCGTCTTTTTTGTGTTAAGTCAGTATTCCATTAGGCATGCGACATTTGAGGCCAATTCAAGGAGTTTTATTGCTGATTCTAACGATTATAATTTTGTTAATTAATCATATTTTAAATCAACATACAACTTGACACTGACCCGCAAATGGTAAAAAACGTAAGAAAATTTCAATTTTGGAGACTTCCTTACCGCTACCCCTTAAAGTGCACATGAATAAGAAACTTTACGGAGAATATAAATGGTACTTACGAGTTTTGATATGACTATTGTTAAAAGTCAATTGTGTTGACTAAATATGTGCCGTTTTATTGTAGTATATTCACCAAAAAACTTCTTCGTATTTAAATCTTATAACTTGTTGCAATCTTTGTTTTAGAAATGAACTTTAAGTATCAAGATTTTATTAGTTGCAGTTGAAAAATATAAATATTTGCTATTGTTAATCAATATGACAATCCCTTTCTTAATGTTTATATTTTTTTTTAAATCATTTATTGTGATAAGAACACGTCTGAATATTAAATGAAAAATTCCAGTTTCTAGCAAAAAGTTATAAGAAATTGTTTTTTTTTATAGCATCGCTTAATACTAAAGTAACTAGTTTTTGATATAACATTAACAACATTTATTTTTCACACAGTGTATCCTTCGATTTTGTCATTAAACATTTTCATAATAATTAAACCATCGATTTTTTAAGAAAATGTTTATGACAAAATCAAAAGGAACCAGTGCGCAAAAAGTGAACATCGAAATTATCAACCAAATACGAAAATTTACTTTTAGCAAGGTACAAAACAAGAATTATCGCCGAAAAATCTCGAGATATTTTTAGTAAAAAAAAAAAAAATGCGTAGACAAAAATCTTTGGACGATATCTCTTGTCGTTGCGAAGATGTTTAAAGACTCTTTTAATACTATTTTGAAGTTGGGTTTTGTAAATTAAAATTATGTCGATCAATCAGGCGGACAAAGTGCAGTATCGTGACAAAAAATTCTGTCATGGATTTTGTCGTGGCCTGTGACATATGTCACGGATTGTTGTGGTGTAGTGACATAATATCCTGCCACGGTAATGCATCCTTAGCCGCTGGTCCCTTCCTCTGGGAATTATTAACTACCTCAGAGGGTACTCTCCTCCGCAACCTTGTTAGTGATTATACATTTTTGTAATAAATAAACTGTTTAAAAAAAAAAAATCGTTTGAAAGATTGAATTTTGGTAAAAAATAATCTCGATTAATTTCATTGCTTTTGTCAATTTTACGATAAACTTTTGTTTATTTATTACAAAAAACGTTAAAAATCCAAGTCAAACATATTATAAAAATCATGTTTTTTTTTTGTCAACTCGTCCAAAATAGCTTTATTTTCGACTTTTCTTCTTGATAACCAGTAACAAGGTCGCCTCCGCAATCACAGACTCCTTTTAACACACTCGATAACATGATTTGATTAACAAAAAAAAAAATGCAATATAATCAAAAAGGCTCAGTATATAAACTAGTACAAAAAGATCTTCACACGCCCACAGCTGGGCAAAACATTGTTTGGGGCAAGATGACCAAGATTACCCGCAGAGAAAAAAAAAACATGGCGTGACCATAGTCAATTTTTTTTTCTATAGATACTTTTTTGTGTCTATGAATATGGTTCGGACTTGATAGTCGTAATTATTTTTTTAATGCAGGGCAAGAATAGTGCGGGGAATATGGTCAGATCGCCCAGAAACAAGTGCAAACAACATCATAGTTGCCCATGAATCTCACATTAAAAACAATATGCATATTTAGATAATATGCTTTTTATTCGAGGATTATTTAAGTAACGTTTATTTAGGTAGTAATATCTAATTGACCTATTAAATTGATAGGTAGCGTAGCATAGTTTTTTTTGCGTTTAGTATCGTGTTTTGCAAGAGCTGGTTACCGAAATACACTGTTCGAGAATTTAATTGGGACACTATAGGCCGACCGCTTAACTGAGACGTTGTCTGAGGTAGCTGCGCGGTGCGGGACGGGTGATAGTTGTCACAAGTTGACGAATCACTGAGCTCTCGCATCACGTCACCACACCCCTCCCGCACCGCGCTGCTACCTCAGCCAACGCGCGAGTTAAGCAGTTGGCCTATAAAATGAGTTTACCAAACTATCATACCGCAGTTAGGTAAAACAGTCAACTATCTCTTACTACCTAAACACATGTTACAAAAATTGCAAAATTTTAACAAATTACTGGAACATTCTTAAAGAAAATTCTAACTGGATAAAAAAGTCACATAAAAATGCTTTTCAAATTCATCATTTGAACTTCATAACATTATTTTCGAGAAAATAACCACTGAATTCAGTTTTGGTGTTCGCTTACACAGTCAAAGTTATATGCTATGGCACGAGGTTGTTTTGAAAGTCAGTCCAGTTGATAGTTCAATCACTGGCCTCCTATACGAGTATAGAGGATCAAATTAAATTAGCTAGCGAAACTCTACGGACGTGACGAGTCTCGATGACACTATAAAAAAAAAAGATGTTTTATTTGGGGTTCAACGACTGCTAGATGTTTTGTTACATGAAGTAAGTCTGTTTTCTTTCGTTTTGTCGAGTTGAAATTTCGATACTCATCATGTCTGTGAAGTTTATACAATAACATGATATGTCAAGTGACTACGGTCGGTGACCCCACAAAATGAAATCGTCAAATTAATTTTGGTTTTTGTTTTATTATGTCGAGATATCGATACCCATAACGTCCGCGGAGTTTCGCTAGCTAATTTAATTTGAACCAGTATTTAAAGACAGTTTAGTATTGACGTTCACGCGTAAGACTGCGGCATAAGGCGTTGAATTGACTCGCAAACAGACCTCGTGTCCAAAGCCTATTTTTTATTTCATATTTTTTCTAAATAATATATTATATTAGATTTTGATATTTTAATAAATTGGGTACAGACATGTATTTTTAGGCTTAAAGCTTAGCATTTATTACTGATATTAATTTTTTTTCGTACTATAGATGCTTCTTAAAAAGATGCCATGTTTGACTTCATGTCATCGATTTAAGCCCGGTTACGTGTCTTGTGTTCAGCGTAAGTGTTTTAGTAACTTTGAAAATGTAAATGCCACTCGACTGACCAGTAAATTGGTTATTTACATATTTCAAGTTACTAAATGCAAGTAAACCACTGGAAACATGTAAACGATCTCACGAGATTCTATATTTTACTTGAAGTGTTCTTAAAAACAGTAGAAATAAACCAGTTTGTACTAATTGAAGACACAAACCGACATGTCTTTATACTAATCTAATTAAAAGTGAGATTCTTCCATCCCTCGTCTACACAGCTTACAAACCAAGACTGAAAGACTGGAAACATTCCTAACAGTAAATTTTTATATATGGCAACACTAATTAAATGTGTTGCCAGTAAATTATTTGGCATTGTATAGTAAAAATATTTGGAGAATATTTTTAAAAAATATTTTTTTTTAATTGTTTTTTTTTCGTCGAACTGGCAACACATGTTTAGTGTTGCCATATATGAAAAGTGGCAGTCGACGGACCAATCAAATGAACAAACGATTGGCGTTAATAATGCCTTTCATACTGAAATATACATATTATAACCTTTCACTGCGTCTGTAGGGACGTGAAGTAGGGAACAAAAATTACTTTAATGATTAATTACTACTTTAAGACAGATTTTTGTCAAAATTAAGACAATTTTTTGACAGTGGAGTCCCGTAAACGTTTATTATTATTATTAACTGCAATATTATAGGACGATTTGAAATACACAATTTGAAATAGATTGAAATTAAAAAACCAGTCGCTTCATGTACAATACTGATATATAGTAACATTTGGTCAGACGAGCAGCTGACCACAACATAGTTGGGAAAAGACTAATCAAGTTTAAATATAAATACTCACTTAGACTAGAGTCTAACATTGTAGTAACTTTCTGATATATATTTCGTTACTACCCTCCAACACGCCCTATTCAAACGTATCTAACAGAAATATGTCTGTCTCGCTCACACGTTGCGTCACGCACAACCGCTTTTGTTTATATTTTTTATTTATTTATTTATAACTAATTACGCCGACGGCTCGAGGTTTTAAAATAATACGTCTTTACGTAATTTTGTATGTTGCCCTTCGAAGGGAAACCTATGGCCTTGAAATCAGTCAAATATTTTTTTTGGTTATTTTAATTATCGCATGTAACTTATTTTCGGCGGATCTAATGGTATACTTTGAATTCACCCCAATTTTATTGATGTAAATATTGTATTGCATTAAAACGAAATTCTGAAACAGGAAACCTTTAAAAGCGAAAAGAATTTCAAAGCTCCCTGTATTATTTTTCCAAAATAAAGTTCGTTCCACCGAGCAGGAATCTATCAAACAAATGCCCCTTTTAATTCCTTCTCTGATATTCCGATTACCCAAGATATCAAGCGATATTTTCTCAGACTACCCACCCTATAAAGCCGTCGACGCATCTAAACTAGTCTTACTCATGTGTCCGGAGTTTCACCGGCATAATACTATAACGTTGACAGCCGGCGGCTGTTCCCGAGTGTGCTCACTTCGCTCGCCGCGACCAGACTGACAAGTCCGTAGGGCAACTAGCGCCCTCTCGCGGTAAAGTAGGGTACTTTGGTAAGATGTGATGTTTTGACGTAATATGTTCGATTTCAGATCGAGTATCGACAGTTTATGTTAAAGTAGACTTTAAAATGCGATTGTAAATTATGATCTTTGACCTAAAACTAAGTTAGAGAGCTTTGTAAAATACAGATCAAAATTATACGAAATATGATATTTTTTCTTTACTTTATGCACTTGACACCTATAGCTATAAAAATGATATTTCATTATTTCAGATCACTTTAAAGTCAAACGATTTAATTCTCAATGTTGACTACCATAAAGTTGACATTCCTATGTCGATGTCTATAATAAATATTTTCTTTCGATTTTAGACCCTAATTCTTGACGATAAGGTAGATTTTACTAGAAGCGGCGAGCGTAGTGATCGCACACGACATCACAGTCAAAAAACGGGCTAAGAAACCGACGTAGTGACACGCACTGGCAATCATATATATTTATATATCGTAATATATATTTAAATATAGCTTTAAGTTCTGATAACACAATGTTAGGAAATAAACAAGGGTAATAACTTCCTAATGGCGGTCAGATAGGCTGTCGCTCCATGTAAAATACAGGTATCCACTCGCATCCTGTTAAGATTGGAAGTCGACCCCGACATATTTGGGAACAAGGCTGATGATTATGCTTCTATATATCTAAAAGCCTCCTCATTAAGTTTTTGGTACCCAAGATACAGGCTTGCCTAGTTTGGGGCGAATTTAATGGCAATAGTTTTCTTTTGGACATCTGTTGACATATTTCATATTAGATGTTGATTTTGGTTAGTCGAAATAACGACAATCAATCATATTATTTAACATTTAAAGATAGATTTAATTATAATCAGATGACCCGGGGTTTTAATTTGTATATTTCCCAAACATTGTTGTCTCCAAAACTCACACATACATACAAATCATACATGTATTTATACATAATTATACAAAGATAATTTGTGTATAATACAAATACATGTATAATAGTTTCTGTGTATTGTATAACTTGTAAAATACATTGTATAGTTTAAATAAAAAAAGTACATTTACGTACAATGGCTTTCTTCCACAATTTTGGAAAATCACAGTTTTTAGTGAGGCGACCGATATTATAAAAACAAAATAAATATTTTGTTTAATTTCTTTATATTTTTTTTAAGTTCTGAAATAGCAACCTTTTTTATTTTTGACAGTACATAAAACATTTTTTAACAATTACATAAATACATATCATTTTGAGATTAGCTACCTTAATATCAATACATACAGCTCAGTATTCATTGCAACAAAAGTTCCATAACATATTCGAGTTTTTCATTTAAAAATCAACTTATTATACCTATTTCTAAAGTTAAAATTGATATTCTTATACTTATCACAAATTCCTGACAATTCAAGTGACTCCATAATCAAATCTTATATTAACTATTCACAAAAGTTAACATAAGATGTAAAAGCAGATTTTCTGAACTCTTTTCGAAACTAGTAGCAAGTGAACGAATGTGAAGGGAATGGTTACCTGTATCAGTCGCCTCATTCATTAAACGAGCTGTGAATGACTTAGAGAGTGAGTGAACGGAAAGTGTTCGTTCACTCTCTAAGGTAAGGCATCAAACGTAGTGCGGTGTCCGACGTCGGGATAGCTGATAGATGATTTGTTTAGCGCCAACTGAAAAGTTATGAAGATATTGTAGTTTTCTGTGCCCGTTTCCTGTTCTCTGCACGTGAGGTCGAAATTACATAATATTTTATTAACGGCGCGTGGGATATTATAGTGCACAAGGACATGCTCGCTGACACAGGTGCAATCTCTCTTCCTTAACTCTCATTGTCCGGTGGGACGGCAATCCGACACGACCGGGGAGAGGTCAGGCGCAGGACCGCCACACCGCCAACTTCCAAACTCCGGGCAGTTACTAAGAAATTCCCAATGGGAAAACCTTATAACACTTTGCCGACCCGGGAATCCAACCCACGCTCAGCAGTAGCACTTGCGACCACCAGACCAACGGGGCAGTAATCGTCACATACAAAGTATACAAACGCTCATAAAAAAGTTACTCTAGCATTTTCTTGCTGTTTCCGTAAATTTTATCATTCCAGACTCGTAATGTGGTAAGTGTCCACCATCTCGGTTGACAGTAGTTTATGTAGTCAGACGGTTGCAATATCGTATGAATACTCATCGTTATTTTACATCTAAGAATATAAAGCTACATATAGACTCACAGCACTTGGTGCGGCTGTATAGCAGCGAGGTGTGCGGGAGAGGGAGGCACGCCGGGCGGCGCGGGCGGCAGCAGTGTCTGTGCCAGGCCCTCGAACCTACCGCCGGCTTCGAAGCCATTCTGTATAGGAAAGATATAGTTACGACTGAGTGGTAGTAAGAGGCTCAGGATTGTGCCTTGCGGCACTCCAGAGCTGGTAAAAGTCTGGAGGATAATGTTTTTTTTTATTTTTTATTTATTTATTTACTATAAGGCAATGTTTATAATAATAGAATAATAAGTTTATTTAATACTGTATCTAATTTATTAAACCATTAGTGAACTGTGATGTGATCAACATTATCAAAAGCTGTAGAGGGTATAGAGTGGAAACTTGTGGCATCCCTGTGTTTTGAGTACATAATTGGTAGAAGTTGGTTCTTTTAAATCTTTAAGATGTTTTGTTTCTATGTATTGCAAATCAGAGAATAATAAGAAGCAGGCAGCAGCGTCTGCGTAGGACCTTCAAACCTATTGCCGGCTTCGAAACCGTACTATACAAGAAGGGGCATGATTACCGGCATAGTATTGTGCCTTGTGGCATCCTGCGAGATGACTTTTTTAAAAATACGGTGAGAATTCGTCTAAATACAACAGTAAATTCGTAAACAATGCCAAGCAAGATTTGAGAGTGTATTTAAATTGTACAGACGCCAGCAGGTCAAGCTACCCAAAACTGTCAAATTTTCCCAATCAACCATGAACCTTAATGCTTTAGCGATTAAGTGGAAAATCTAATAAAGAAATTTGACGGATTGTAGTAGCTTGATGTGCTGGCTGGCGTCTGTACATAAGTGAATATTATTGTGATTAACATTATCAAAGGCTGCAACACATCCCAATCTGTTACTGTAATCTCTTGAGAGATATCAATGTATCACAGCATAATGTAAATCCACTATTTCCGACATTTCATACACTGCTAAAACTTTTTGGGAACAGGACTTCATTTAGACATAATATTGCAAAAAAAACATCAGTTTAATGTTTAAAAAGGTAATGAATCAAATCAACTGTCTACTTACGGGAATCATGATAGTGGGCCGCAGCGGCTGGATGGAAGGCTGCACGGCGGTCGGGTAATACGGGTAGTACTGCACCGGGTACCCGATGTAGCCCGGGTAGCCGGCCGCAGCCGCGTACATGGCCGCGGCGGGACTGTACATCTGCTTGCAAGGTAATCAAGATATTGGAATCATGTGGCTTTTTGAATTTTAGTTTGGTTAGAAAGGGGGTGACTACCGAGATGACGACTAATAGAGAAGTATGGAAGAAAAAGACAAGAGAATGATGAATGAATATTTCTTCCGCGGGGCGTTGTACAAAAGGGATGTTTCTATTCGTTATACAATCTCTCGCAAAGGAACAATGATGGCTTCGACTATCTCCTGCGTCGTTAAAACAACAAACAACAGCCTCACAAAATCACACGGTATATTGTAACTCCCCACTCCAGAACCTTTCGGCCCCATCGGCCACCGCGACCGCGTACCGGAAGACGTAGCGTTGGAAGGCCCCACAAGGTGGACCGATGACCTTGTGAAGGCTGCAGGAATCTACTGGAAGCAGGAAGTACAGAACCGGTCGAAGTGTAAGTGCTGCGGGAGACCTATGTCCAGCAGTGGACGTCTTTCGGCTGAAATGATGATGACATTGTAACTTACCGGTAGCTGCTGGCTAAGTGCCGGCATAGCCTGATGATGTTGTAGCTGCTCGTAGGGCGGGGGAGCGTACACCCCGGCACCCGCGCCTGCGCCCCCGAACGTTACCCCGTAAGGCGACCCGCCGGCCACTGTGCGGTAGCAATCTTGTTTGGAGAAACGAAAGAAAAGGAACTTTATTATTTAAAAAAAATTGTCTGAAATATGAAACAAGAGCGGATAAATATTTTCAACACATATTTTTTTTCTCAAATTATGTAATAACAATAATGATTTTATTATCTGTACTGTACAGTCAGTTCGCTATTGATAGGTGCGAAACTACATTCGAGTCGGGATGATTCCTGTCAGTTTTACGTTCAAATTACTGTAGTTAAGCATCATTTTAACATGCGTACCGTAGAAGGGCTAGATTCTGAAAAAAAAATAACTAAGAGGGTCCTTCAACAAGAGTTTGTGAACTAACCGCCATACTGCGGAGCAGCCTGGTGAGGCGGCGCCGGCAGGAATGGTCCCTGCGGTGGCTGAGGTTGAGGGTACGCGCCCAGCGGCGGCGTCACTGCAACAACAGTAAGTTCTAACGGTGCCCCAGACTACGGGACGCGCGCACGACATACTGATTGACCACATCACTGGTCGAGCACGACATTACGTGCTTAAAAAAGTGATACATTAAAAAAAAAGAATGGAAGGGTAGTTTAATGTTTGAGTTTGACATTTTTGACAGCTAAGTTTGACGTACAGAGATTGGTGTTTTGAATTAAAATACCCAAAATGTAAAGTGATGTAATCGTGTTTCAGTGTGTCGCACGCGTTGTCGCGCGTTGGCGCGCCGCAACCCAAGCCCGAGCATTCACGCTTGACGCAGCGGTGTTGCCATGCTAACTTGTATACTGCTATAGTTGTACCTCTTTGTCATACTTACCAGGTTTTAGAAAAAAAGATTTGTCATTGGAAGTAGAAAAAAATAAATAATAATAATTGATTGATTGATTTTGTCTCGTTTTTACATATCTACAGAGGAATGTAAAAATGAGACAAAATTGAAAACAAAAAATACTATAGCAATATTTTGAGCATGACCAAAACGTGGGTGAAATAGAGCATTTTAGAAAAAATCTAATAAAAACTTTACCATCTAAAATTTGAACTTTTTTTTTGTTATTTTAATAATCATTTCACCCACGCAATATTCACTTACGTCAGTGTTAACGACAAGCGATGCCCATACAACGCGTTACCACTAAACTGAGTCTTTCAAAAAACATTTAACACTAAAATTACCAATTCTGAAAGACCCGTCAGTGTGGTGACAACACTTCGGTTCGACAAACATAAATATCTTTTTGTTTTCTCAGAAAAAATATTTATATTTCCGCGCCAAAGAAAAATACAGTCAATCTGGTAGGCAAAGTTAATGTTTCAACACAGTTTGTGAGTGCTGAAAGCCTACCAAATTAGTTATTTACAATGCATTCCTTATTTTTAATGGTCACCCTAGCTGGACTGACTATATGAAGACATTTTTGTAAAAAACACTCGTGAAAATCGCTCAACCAAGTGTCCATCATTTGTGTAAACGCTGGACAGTCGTCGGAATCCATTTTGCAACACATATTCGAAGCTAGAGGGCGCTAATTTCCATATAATCAGTAATGATTTATTTCAAGCCTTGTGCATAAAAGCTAGTGTGACCATCCAAACGTCTTTTCATTAAGAAAATTCTTAAATAACAAAACAATCATCACACGATAAGGAACCTTTTAAAAAGTACAATATTTATTTATAATATGACTTTGAACTTCGGGTGTGGCATCCATTTTGTCACTGTCAGGTGGCAACAATGTAACTATGAGAAAAGTATTGTTTCCTTACAATGTTTACTCATATTTCCAGTTTGATTAGCATGTATATTTTCTTATATTCCACCAAGTTCAGAGCCATAAAAATCGATCGTCAAAACTGACAACCAAACGAGTATACATGATGTGAACATTCCTTGAAATAAAAAAATATATTCATTTTCTATTCATTTACTAACTATTCAACAAGTGTACCAAGATTTTTTGTTGATTTTATCACTTTCATATACGAGATTTTGCTGTTCAAATCTAAAAAGCACTTCGATGCAGGAGAAGCAAAAAAAAAAACTTATAAAGAGCTATGATATAAGTGCGTTGAAGGACACAGAAACATGCTAGTGTGACAACACAAAGTTCTAAAACAATTTCTAAGCATGCAACAATAAACACGACAAAACTACTAAAAAAAAACTTATGTGCCTACTTATATTTATTAAAAAAATGCATCTCAAAAACTGTAACTAGCAACACTAAAACATCAAACGATAAACTACCTTAAAAGCGTCGAGAAACAAAATCGCAGTAACGCATGCTTGTCACAAACAAAACAGAACTGGGCTGCTATGAAACAGCAAAATTGTCATATGAGGGGATGTTGGCAAACCACAAAAAACCTGGTTACATCCGTCACCTAAACATTAATTACTAAATTATAACCATTACCGAAAAGAATGCTTTATTTCATTTTACTCCCATTCTGGTAGAAATTGCAAACTTTTCAACATGGCTGACACAAAATACTGTCAAATGTTGTAAAAGCTTAATTTATTATTGAATTGCAACAAGCAGGGAGTTTACTGCTATATCGTGCAGATATAACAACAAACTGAAGATCGCTTATGACTGCTGTGAATAAATTTAATTAATAAAACTCTTTTGAACCTCCGGATCCCTGTAAAAGACTCTGAAGAACCGACACAGAGAAGACCAAAAAGAAGGTTTGAGAAAAAGAAAAAAATAAAAATCTTAAAAAATGTGGATCCTATAGAAATGGTGTTGAAATATATTAAGTCCGTGGTTTAAGGTGTTCTAACCGTCCCATTACTTGAGACCCTCACAACTGGCATACTTCCCTGTCCTTCTGTTAAGCTTATAGTTGCATGCATTGTTGCCTGTAGCACTCTGATCAGTGATAAAGGCAACATTCAATAAACACACATCACCATACTCATAGAAAACCCGAAGAATATTATTGTAAAATACAAAGAAAAAGAATCAAGGAAAGGACAAAAAATGTTTTCTTTCTTTTGTTTTCTGGTGGTATGTATTAGTCAACTTAGATCTATTCACACACGCACTAACAATGTGTCATTCCTGTTAACATATTGACTTAGTGTTGACCCAAAATCCTTTCCTGTTTCGAAACCAAAAGTAGTAAACTTAAAATAAATTGATAAAAACGTCAGCAAGGATTAAACGTCGCATTTTAGATAATGTATCACTATGAAATAGATACCGTATCTAAAACGTTTGTTAAACATATTGTGTAAATTAGACATACAACTAGAAAAATTGGCAATAACAATAATTTTTTATTTTTTTATTTGTTTATTTCATTAGTGCCAATTTCACCATCACCTTACATTAAAATGTCTACAAACATACATTTGTAAACATAAAAAATGCAAAAAAGTAAAATAAAATCCAATCATTATTAGAAAAAAAAATCCGAGTTTTTTTTACTATTTTGCATTTACTTCGGTTAGTATTAGACACACGACCTTAAATATTAATAGACGCGACTTTTACTATAGAAACCAAACATATATTTTTATTAAATAATTTTAAAGTAAAAGTCGAATCTGTTTGTCAGTAACAAAAATAGCTAGCTTTTTGTGCCATTTGTAATAGATTCGAAATTATTCTAAGAATCCAGAACAAAATAAAAATAAATGACGGACGATAAACATAGTTCTTTTTTTTTATTTTATTGATTTTTCAATGTAGTTATTTTTATTCGTCATTCATTTTCGATAAACATTAATGCTAAAAAGTTAGCTTAATCTAAATAAGGAAAACGAAAAAAAAACAAACACAAGACATCCCTATTAATTCAGTTTAAAAAACAATAGGGAAGCTTAATAACTAATGAGGCAATGACACATTTAATTAATAAAAAGTCACACATTGCCTCATTGTTATGTAAGGTGCACAAAACTAGCAACAATAATTACTGGTTTCGTTAAATAATTTATTTTGAAAAAAAAAAAATTATAACAAAATCCAATTTCATCCCAGTAATTATCACAACTTAAAATTATAGTGTTAAAACCAATAAAAAATAAGCTGTGAACTAAACGTTCGAAAAAAAAAATTAAAGAAAAAAAAAAACAGATAGCTATGACACATATTTCAAAAGAAAAGAGTCCCATCTTAATATTACCGAAGAAATTGGAAAAATCTTTTTGTCTTATTAGACAGAACTCTGCGACTTAGAACAACTTATTTTTTTAAGACATGATTAACTAAGAAACCGGACGAGTATTTACGTTTAATTTTTACACACAAATCCAGGACGTTCTTCATACATAACACTATACAAATAGTTTCAAGCCAAAGACATCTACTGTACAGCCAACCATTTAGCTTCATGTCCATAAGTCCACGAGGATTTGTGTTCTTTTTAAAAACATTTACTATGAGTATTGTATCAAAAAGGTTTTTATAGCAGTGTGACCTAAACCGGCAGTTAAGTTACGATTTTCTGCGACATAAGTAGTCCATTTTTACACAGTAGTGTGACTAAGTGCTGGTTTAGGTCACACGAGCTATAAAATAGAATACAATACGTGTGACTTAAATAGTCCATTACTGCACGGCGTGCGAGGATGCTAAGCGCCGTGCATTAATAGACTACTTAAGTCACACGTATCGTAATGTTAAAAAAAAAATGATAATTTCAAACATAGATAATGGTCCGACTTGTATAGAAAAACATAATAGCGACTCGACTGCTGTAATTTTCTTCAAGGTTGAGTTTTTATTTGAATTAACTTTCAAAAAGTCTATTTTCAGAAAATGACAAGCTCGTAACCTTTCCTTAATCAATTTAACCTCAGGTTAGTAATCATTTTTGAGTTTTTAGCCTTTACTCATTACCGCAGCCAAACCACAAACGAACGGGTTACAATCGAATTAATAACACATACGATCGTCCACACGCCGATACGCACATATCATATATTTGTCTCTCTTTAACTATGTTTCCAAAAAAAAGAAAAATAAAGAAAGAAAAATTCTATATGATTTCATTACATGATAGCGATTAGTCGACTGCCGCGCGACGTCTGCGTCGGCGGGACCGCGGCTCCTGTAGAGGGGGGCCGGCAGCTGGGACGGGGAGGGGGTGCGGGTAACTTTGTATTATCATCATGTCTTATGGTGCCGCGCAAGAGTCAACTCTGTCTCACGCTCTGCCACAGAGACCTCACTCTTATTGCTTACCAAAATTCTGCTAGTTGAGGACCAGTGTGGCTGGAGATCAATATTAAAATAATAAAAGCGTTCATAAGGGTATCAAAAGCTAGAGTAATGCATATCAAAAATAAAATCCTCAGATATTTTGATCTCCAACTATACCAGAGTCAATAACCTCACTGGATCATAACGTTGAGTCATTTGCTATTTTTGTAAATGTTAAGTCAACAATATGAATGAGATTTCCGTGCATCCAAGGTTGGTTACCAATATGGATTATTGGCCCCAACATTTTTACCAACTTCAAGAATGTTCTGGACAGTTTGACTCAGTGTGCAGCCATCCTTAGGCCTTAAATTTTTAATATAACTTTTTAAATGACACATGTATTTCTGCATACATCCAGTGTCTAATTTCGTAATATACATAACGTTGTATATTTGGAAACGTAATGGATCTACGAAGCTTATATTATGGAGTTGGACGCTTGTTCTGACATTTGTAACGCCACCCAAGGTTGCATACTAATATCCTTATTATTGCGTTTGGTGAAAAGTTGGACACACATGCATGATGTTACAAAGAAGCCATTTTATTAAAAAAATTATGGTAAAAATGCTAATTTATGATTAACATGACGTTTTTTTTTTGTCTTCCAAGAATGACTAGGAAGTAATCAAGGCAAAGATATTTTTTTACTTCCATTAATTTTGAAAAGATTTTATAAATAAGTAAAATCTGTGCTAATATATTATTCATGGAATCTCTTACAAGTTTTTTTTTTTTTTGTACAAGATAAATGTTGAACACATTTTCCTAAAGGAACCAATCAATAAAATCAACATAAAATATTGGATGATTGGTCCATATTTACTTGCATTCAAGATAAAAGACTAAAGATTTCACCTCAGTAAGCAGCAGACACATTATTTTGAATAATTAACTATGCAGATGGGTGTGTATGAATAATTAACATGAAACAGTTGTAGAATTAGTTGACCTACTTCGGAAAAGGTCAGCAGGGGATATAATACTCAACAAATATCGATTGAAGACATCAGGTCAGTTCACTGGTAGATTTTTCCTACAATGGAAAATATTCTATGAAAATTAAAGACAGATGTTCTTCTTAATCTCGTTTTAACGCGTGTTAAATCATTGTAATGTTGAAAGCCAACCTCGGCTGCCGTAACGAGGGCTCATGAATCAGTTCTAGTAATGAATGAACCTAAAATTAGAACAAGTAGATCCCACCTTGCAAATTTAAGGGTGGACGACCATCTTGAATTTATCGCCAGTATCGATCTACCGCGCAACACTTTTATATCAATTTTGCAGCTATACCAACGTAAAATAACCCCCTTCCGACGCAATAATCTCGCGCCCGGGGATTAAATAATTGTTTTAATAGCGAAAACTTGTATTTCAAGGCCCTGCCGTGACGTTACTCATGTCAAAACGTATTATAAGAAAAGAACAAAGAAAATAGTAAATCAACAGTTTACATACCTTTTTTGTCTGCCATTTATATGATAACTATTTGGATATAAGTTAAAACGTTAATATTTTGTGTTAAGTTGCGAGAAATACAGGAAATTCGCAATTAAACTTAAATGCAGTCGCAGCAAACGCTTCGAACGATTCTCGCAACGACAACTAGTGATTTAAATAGTGCTGTGCTGTTCACTGTCTGTCAGTCGATAGGCTTGGAACTATTTTAGTCGATTCCCGATTGTATTAATTTGTACTCGTTTCCACAATTTTTCATAAGAAGCATTTACTGTGATACTTTTTTCATTATTTTAGTAAAATTCACAGGGGAAAACTGATCCCTGCAATTTTGAAAAAACAAAATAAAAGTGATACATAAAAAAGCCGTAGGCCTCCTGACACCTGCTTGTCCTGCCTGACATGCGATTAGTCGTTTTGATTTATAAGTGCTTTTTGTCCCATGATTTCCAAACTAATATAATAATAAAAAAGCTTTAATCCTTTAGCCAAAACCAGGGTTCCGATAAAAACTGCTATGTAGAAAATATAATTTATCTAAAAATAATAATAAATCAACTAATTGGCATTTAAAGTTTGATAAGAGTCCCATTAATCAAACCCTTTGTTCTACCTAGCCCTTTTAACTCTTTTAACTGGATTCTTTAACAATAACTATAAACAAAAACTATTTGCATTAGATCGCAGCAACATCTCTAATTGACCTCGTAAATCTGGTCTTCAATCGATCGATCTCCGGGCAGTACTACGGTATACGCTTATACAGCTATACAATTTGATTGCAGGATGACATGCGCGAAGTGCAGCGGGCGGGGGTGGTGCATCCAAGGCTGTTATGGATTTTCACTTACAGTTACTAGAAATCGCTTCAGAAGGGGAATTCTCGGGAATGCTACCACTGTTATAATAAACTTCTATTTGCGTCATGTTAATCTGATTTTCAGAGAATGGGATTAATAACTACATGTTAGGCGGATTGGCGCAATATATTCTTACAGCATTGCATAACGACTGCTTAGCTTTCCTCGTAGACCTTGGTTTCATGTTTTGATTGCAATGTTAGGCTCATAGTTCCTGCCCAAAGCACTTGTCGTCTGCCTAGCCTTTTCCCAACTATGTTGGAGCCTACTTCCAGTCTAACCGAGTGCAGCTGAATACCAGTATTTTACATGGAGCGACTGCCGATCTGACCTCAACAACCCAGTGACTGGGTAATACGATAACCCTTTGCTAAGACTGGTGGTCAGACTTTCAGGGTTCCGACGACCCTTATCGTCTTTTAAAGATCCACTAATGTCAGCCGGGACCAACGGTTTAGCGTGCTTTCCGAGGCACGGAGTGGTCTTGGTATATAAAGATGGTCATCCATGGACCAACTGGGACAAACGTAGCTTAACCTGATCGATCGACCCGTGCGGCTGTTCTTACTTAGCTACAAGTAACTGAAGTCCAAAGCCAACAATCTGATACTTATTACCTAGCCTAAAACATTGTTCACTTGTCATCCCACAGTTTTAATTTGATGTAGAAGAAGTTGATGTATTATTATTTGTTTAAGGCTGATAGATTATTTAATGCCTTCTATTTTGCATTGTTATTTGATTTTTGCGCTAAGCCATGAAAAGCTCGTCTTAAATAATTCTCATTTCGGGCACGACTACATAATAGTCTTCCATAATAGGCGGTCTTATCGTAGTCTGCAATGTCTGGTAGGAAATCATGTATAATCTTAAGAGGAGTACACAGTTGAAGAACTCGTAGAGCGAGCGGTTACTTTGATAATCGGTACTGAAAAGTATCCGAGTATATACGAGGTGATCCGGCGGAGAATCAAAGTTGTCGGCATAGCTCACAGAATAAGCAAGCTGGGTGGCAATTCGCCGACCAATATTAGCCGTAGAACCGATGACCGTTGGGGTAGACGAGTTTTTGAGTGTAGATCGCGAATCTGAAAACGTAATGTAGGACGCCCTCAGGTTAGGTGTAGCGACGATCTTCGTAGGATGGCTGGTAGCAGCTGGATGAGTTGCCGAAAATCGAGTTGAATGGCGTGCAATAGGAGAGGCCTATGTCCAGCAGTGGACTACAGTAGGCTGATGATTGAAAAGTATGATTGAAAGATCTCGTAGTTGACTGTAGCATCGTCGCTACAAAATCTTTCGCATTTGGAAGTTTTTTGTCTTAGGGTGTCCATTGTCAGGGTTTACGTTACAAATAAAGGGATCGGCTATCGTACAAAAATTCATTTATTATATACATCGTTAATACTATTTCATTTTATTATTCTTACAAACTAGTCAGATATTTTATATATTAGAAAATAATGTCCACTTTCCACCGCATCTGTAACAAAAGGAAAATATACTTCTTTGTCAAAAGAGTCCTTTCAATGATACGCCTGGCTGAAATAATAATAAGATGTTATTGTTACCTGCAAGCCGATAGAAACCGTGCGTCATAAGCGCCCTGCAGCGGATGCTTGTTGGGTTGCGAGGCGGCCAGCGCACGCGAGCCGCAGCGCGCGCACTGGCGCCAGCGCGCCGGCCGCAGCCCACCGCCCACGTACATGTAGCTGGGGAGTGCATGGTTAGGTTTACATCACCAGTATAGGCTTTATTCTCTCTAAGCCATCTCTAAATACATAGTTGTTTTACTTTAAAGGCGTAATATAACAAGAGAGAGCACAAACTGGAAATTTAGGCTTGTAGCATCAGTTGATAGAGTATTATAATCGTTGTCTTTAAGCAACAACAAAACAGTGTATATTATATTATGAATACCACGTAGCAAATTTCAATCTTGTTATGTTAGTAAAGGCTCTTTTAATAGGATATCAGTTGAATTGGCAAAACTTTTACCGGTATTGGTATTATTATTAACCGAAGATTGTTTCAACGTCACTTTTAATATGTTTACCGTATAGCATCCATGGTGATGGAGGGCGTGGTTTCACACTGTGCGTAAGGCGGCGGCTCAGGATTGTACCGCAACGCTTCAGGTTCTACACCGTACTCCAACTAGTAAAAGAAAAAACTTACTTTAAAACAAAGTTTATTCATTTTCTTTATGTATTATTTACAATTTTACATCTTGAACAGTTAAAAT
The DNA here is from genome assembly GCA_947507525.1 of Apamea epomidion. NCBI lineage: Eukaryota > Metazoa > Arthropoda > Insecta > Lepidoptera > Noctuidae > Apamea > Apamea epomidion. Next base: position 1,252,847 of record OX382252.1, read on the forward strand.
GATAATTAGATAATTATAAATATTAAAAAAAAATAGTTAAATAAAAACGTTAAAGTAATTAGTCGATTAATCGATTAATTATTGTAATTTTTATGTTGGACATCACTAATATTGTGATCAATACTTTTTTATTGTTGTGGCGGAGAGTGGCAAATTAAATGTTTGATTTCCGACATGGATCACTCAGCTAGCTAGTTATTTTATTATTGTTGAAATAATTTTGAAAAGTAAATATTTTATGTTAGCATTATTTTTTTCTTATAGAAAACAAAAAAAAGGGTTTTTCCTCACGAATGGTGTGTTTGCTCAAGACAAGTATACCTAATATGAGTGGAAAACATTAGTTAGAAAAGGTACGTACAAGTATAAAAATAATTTTAGAAATTGGCTAGCTATACAAATATTGTTTTAGTAGGTATTTAAGTTGTACTAATCTACATACAGATTATAAGTACACAATAAATCAATTAATTTGCCTGCCTTTTCTCAACTATGTTGGGGTCGGCTTCCAGTCTAACCGGATGCAGCTGAATACCAGTATTTTACATGTAGCGACTGCCTATCTGACCTCCACAACCCAGTTACTGGGTAATATGACACCCCTTGATAAGACTGGTTGTTAGACTTTCGGGTTTGTGACGATCTGTAACGACTGTCCAAGATCCACGAATGACAGCCGGGACCTACGGTTTAACGTGCTTTGCGAGACACAGAGGGGTCTTGGTATGTAAAGATGGTCACCCATCTACGGACCAACCGCGGCAAGCATAGCTTAACCTGATCGATCGACCGTGCGGCTGTTATTACTAAGCCACACGCCCCTCATATACAAATTATACGCATTAAGGTGGATGCTCCAAGGTAGCCCGCGAAATTCAAATTTTCTTACGTTTTCTGCAATTTGCTGATCAGTACTAAGTTGTACTTTGATTAAAATATGATTCGCGGCCGTAACAAATATGTATTTACAGAATTATAATCATTAAAGTCATCAGCACAACTCTCTAAGATCAAGTAATCCTACTGAATGATTATTTCATGCAATCTTGACATTTTAGGATTATGCTAACTTAACAAGTTGTATTACTGATTCTAATGATTATAATTCTGAAAATAAATATTTTTTAACGGCCGCGAATCATATTTTAATCAACGTACAACTTAGTTCTGACCAGTAAATTGCAAAAAACGTAAGAAAATTTGAATTTCGCGGGCTACCTTGGAGCATCCACCTTAAATAAAAACGATAAAATATAATAATAATACTATCTAAACTTAAGAAAAAACTAAACGGCGTCGAAAATATTTTCCATGTGAGGCAATGCATGGACGGATGGCCGAAACCGATTAAATATTGATATTGTGAAGGCGGAGCTTCATGTTAAATTTGTCTTTAAGTTAAAATTTTTAGACATTAGATTCACAAAATGAAGAGCTTTTGAAAGATTTTTCTACAAACAAAAAATATAAATGAAAAAAAAAAAAAACAAAGAAATCGTCATTAAACAATGATGTTTCAATTATTGTCTCTGGTAAAAAAAACTAAAATCCGTATTTTTGATGCTACACCCTTACATCTAGAAGTGGCTGGTGGCAACCCTTAGACTGTAGCCTTAAGGATGTCGAAGAGACCGGCGGCATGGCAATTGTACTCACATACAGAGGCCATTGCTTCCCGTGCGGCGCGGCCACGTTGCAGCGCGGCAGTGACTCCCACACGCGCGCGCCCGTCCATTGTGCGCTCAGCAACGCGCATTCCTCTAAGGACACACGTAACACTCAGATTTTAGTATCTATAATAAGGGCTTGATTCAGAAAGCGGCACTTCTGGACACGGCCCGCATTGTTAGGAGGTAGCTTGGACCCTGTTCCCGATACTGGTGTTTTTATATTCTAATATTTAAAAATATAATTTATGATAAAATAACAGCAGGGAGCTGTGGAACCTACGTCGTAGGTTCGAACCCAAGCAGGCACTTTGCTTCGTCTACATTATTCTATCACCACTGCTCTCAGAACGGTGAAGGAAAACATCGCGAGGAAACCGACATGTCCTAGAATAAAAAAATCGAAGACATGTGTAACACACCGACCCGCACTGGGCCCGCGTGGTGGATTACGGCCAGACACAGAAAGAGGAGGCCTGCGTCCTAGCAGTGGGAACATTATAGGCTGATTATTTAAAAGCACTAGTTTGTCGTGAATTGAACACCGCCAGGCCGGGCGCCTCACCCACGAGCTCCTGCTTGGGCGCTTGGCCGCTGGCCAGGCGCGCCAGCGGCCGCGCCAGCGCCTCGGCCGCGCGCCCCGCACCGCGCGCCACGCCCGCCAGCTTGCGCAGCAGGGCCACGGCCGCGCCGTCCGCCCACAGCTCGTAGCTAGAACGACATCACGTTTTGTTACAAATTAAATTCAATTTACATAAATAACAACTTATACAGGATACATTTTTAGCCAGTCCGCAAACAGGTCGGTTATCAAAAAAATCTGGTGTTTTGTTTGTTGTTATTCTAGAAACAAGAACCGAGTTCCGCGCAAAAAAATTAAGACCTATAGAGGTATAAGGAAGAGGGTGTAAAGTTCACTCATAGAAAAGGGAGGATCCTCCGACCCGACGGGTGTTGTCTGGCGGGCGACTGCTCGATGACTCATGTCAGGCTGTTGTACATATGCTAATCGCGCGGTAAACTCTGCTTGCGCGATGCAGGATTTTGCGTGTAGTTCGCATGTTGCGTTGTAGATACCGCTACAAACCCATGAATTGCCGACAACCACGCGGGCGAAGCTAGTTGTACTAGATACTTACTGGTGTGGATGTATCATCGTGTGCTGGTGTTGGTATGCCAGCGACAGCAGCGCGGTCAAGCCGATGTCGAGTGACCGCTGCAGAGATAACCGCAGCGGCTGGAGGGACGTGGCTTCGGTTAACACTTCGGGCTTAGCTTCTATTGCCAGGAGGCTCTGCAACAATTCAATGGGAAATGAGAAAAAGAGGCTTGTTCCAGCGTGGTATAATTGAATGTGGGACCGAGATCCATGCCTAGGAACTCATCATCATCATCATTTCAGCCGAAAGACGTCCACTGCTGGACATAGGCCTCCCCTAAGCACCTCCACTTCGACCGATTTTGTGCTTCTCGCATCCAACGGCTTCCTGCATCCTTCACAAGGTCGTCGGTCCACCTTGTGGGAGGCCTTCCAACGCTACGTCTTCCGGTACGCGATCGCCACTCCAGAACCTTTCGGCTCCATCGGCCATCTGTTCTGCGAGCAATGTGCCCTGCTCACTGCCACTTAAGTTTGGCAATTCTTCGGTACTTGACTTTCGGACTTGCCTAAAGTTACAATTTCATCACCATCACCCACAGCCCGACTTCACCCACTGCTGGGCATTGGCCTCTCTTGGAACTGCGTTCAACGTTCCAAGTTGATCACGTGACATCCATATTTTTTTTAACTTGCATACGTCTTGTTACATAGATGTTTAAAATAATCACTCTGAATATTTAAAGTTTCAAACATCAACTTTGAACGTTAATGGCGCCGATTCCCTTGTTCACAGACTAAACTAAATTTAAGTTCAGTGCATCTTTTTCTTTCTATTTCATTAAGAAAAGGACAGAAGATAAATATTAGTTTAGTCCTGTCAAATTAGTCAGCGCCTGACGTAAATTAACGTATTTTTAGTAGCCATGTTTTTAATCCCGTCTAAACTATCTATGGAGTATCTTAATTTGACAGGACTAAACTAACATTTATCTTCTGTCCTTTTCTTAATGAAATAAAAAGAAAAAGATGCACTGAAATTAAATTTAGTTTAGTTTGTGAACAAGGGAATCGGCGCCACTATCTCGGAAACGAGACGCTATACGGAGTTTGATCTTTAATGGTTTCAGTTTGCATTGATATCGGCTATCGATGTAGGTATACACGACAAATTTTTAATTAGTACAAAAAAAATGGGGCTCTATCCGTACCCTTTACTGATCATATTTCTGTATTCAAAAGTCAAAAAAAACGAAATCCCAAAATTATCTACGAAAATTCAACATAATTGGTAAACTCATATTTGAATCAATCATTCATAACAATTGCTACTAGAAAATACTACGCATAGTATTTTTCCATTTCGGTCGCAAGTTCGCAATTCATAAGTTCCGGCAAACTCCCGTCTAAGCTCAAGCCACGCCCCCTTTTGCGCCGGCGCTACCGCCACGCGCCAGCCGGCCAGCGATCCAAACGAGTGCATCAGTGCAACAACGAAACAGACAGTGGTAATTTGTTAGCGGAAGTGTGCGCGTGCTTCTTTTACCCAAATTGTTACCTACATTTTTACTGTCGCGATGGCTTACCAGTTTTCATTTCGGGAGTATGCGGCTATGTTGCGTGTGTACTTTTTGTCTGGTGAGAACGCGAGTGCCGCTGTACGCATGTACAGGGAACTGTATCCAAATGTTCGCCAGCCAAACGTTCGTACTGTGGTAAATGCTTACCAGCGTTTAATCGACCATGGATCTTTCCACGCACCGGCCCATAGCCAAGGACGTGGAAGACCGGCGTATTCGCAAAACCTGTACGACGATGTAGTGGCCTACTTTGAAGAAGATCCCCGACGAAGTACGAATGACGCAGCTCGTCATTTTAATATTAGCCAGCACTGTGCATGGAGGATCATTAGTTCGTCTGGATTTCACCCATACCATTACATAAAGGGTCAAGAATTGACCACTGTGGATACTGAACCAAGGATGGCGTTCTGCAGGTGGATACTGAACAACACAGAAGCAAATGTGTTATACTCCGATGAGTGTATGTTTACTCGTATCGGATTGTTTAACCAACATAATGAACACTGGTGGTCATTACGAAATCCAATGCTAACAAAGGAGAACTCCTTTCAACACAGGTTTTCTGTAAATGTCTGGGCAGGAATCCTAAACGACACTATCGTTGGCCCTTATTTTATTGAAGGGCGTCTTAATGGCGAAAGTTATTTAACTTTGCTTCGGACAATGGTGTCTTCAATGTTAGATGACATTCCATTAACCAACTTACGAGGCCTCTGGTTCCAGCAAGACGGCGCGCCTCCGCACTACCATAGCGCAGTGCGTGAGTACCTGACGGAGGAGTTCGGGAGTCAGTGGATTGGGCGAGGCGGCCCCGTGGCATGGCCTCCACGCTCATCTGATCTCACGCCCTTGGACTTTTTTTTGTGGAGTGAAATTAAACGGCGAGTGTACGTTAGTGAGCCAACAAGTGCCGAACAAATAAAACAGCGCATATTGGACGCATTTGACCAAGTGAAAAGTAAGCGAAACATACTCTTATCATTAAAAAACAATTTAATTAAACGTGCCCGTCTTTGCATCGATAATGGTGGTGGACATTTTGAAGGAGAATTAAAATACCTGTAAGTTTTTTTTAAAGTTTTGTAAATACGCTAATTATTGTAAATATCAGCTGATTCAATCTTTTTAAATACGCCAAAATTACATTTAAAGCTAAAGCTTTAATTTAATTTATTTTTACTTTCGTTACCTGATTGTTTTAATTGTAAAAAAGTTGGTAATTTTGTTGGTCCTAAGCCCAATTAAAGTATGAAGGAAAAGTTTGAATTGATGCTGTACCTATTATTTATCGTGAACCTTTTATTTTACATTTTCTTAGTTATCAATCGTAAAGCATAAGATGCGTTTAAGTTACCTACAATTACAATAGCAGCTGTTAGAGGCGGGGCAAGTTTGAGCGAGATACGCGAACGCGAGAGCGAGACAATATGAATAATGAATACTATTATGAATGACCTGTACAATATCTCCATAAACTGACTGAGATTTTGGGATATAAATAAACGCTAATAACTTTGCTGTTTATGAATATTATTTATTGAGACTTTACATAAATAATAACAAGACCTTCTCCAATAAGTCATTTAAGTATTTGTACTAATTAAAAATTAGTGGTGTATAGGTTCCATGCGTGGCCGCCATATTGAAAAAAAAACAAAATGGCTGAAAGGTATGCCACGGATCTTCAAAGCCCTTATGTATTGAAGTCGTAACGGACACTAAACTTTAAGTAAAGCCATAAAAGTTACTTTTCCGAAGTCACATAAAATTATGTATTGAAGTTGTAGTGGAATGTAAACTTTATATAAAAGGCATTAAAGTTACTTTTCCGAAATTACATAAACTCAGTTCACCTTATCATGTTCATGTGTGTGATCGTCAAGTATGGCAGCGAGCGGTGCGGCGTCAGGCTTGTCGTCAGGTCGTAACGCTAAGGAGACGGCCGCCCACGACGCCTGCAGGCTTTGCAGGCACGTCAGCCAGGACAAACTGGTTTGAGCTGACGGAATTAGTCTGGGGACGAAAGCGTAAGGTGTGTATTTAATCGCAGTTCAAATAATTCCCTTTTTCTGTTCTACAAATATTAATGAACACACAGGGAGGCAGGGATATCGACGTGCAACCTGTTACCATGGATTCAGCATATGATTCTAAACACCCTCTCGTCGATAGATTTCATCAGTTATTAAAAAAAAAGTTCGCTGTTCTATACATTTTGATTACGTAGGTATTGCACTTTCCTATGAAACAGCAGATTTTTTTTTTGATAACCGACAAACAATTTCTACGCTAAGGGGTCTAAAATCATGTGCTGAATTCATGGTTACAGGTTACGCATCGATGTCTCTGCCACCCTGTATAGCGGTATAAGGAACAGGGTGTAAGGTTCACTCATCCTCCATAGGAAAGGGAGGATCCTCCAACCTGACGGGTGTCGTGTCAATATAACATATAAAATCACGCCCGAGGCTTAGGCAGAGATGCACCTATTGTACACCCATATTTCACCAGTTGTTTTTTTTTATTGACAATGGGCTCACTCTTGACCTCAATCCAGCCTAGAGGCAGGGATGAGATCTACGGTGGAACGAGCTTGCCCAGAAGAAGCCTATTCACTCTCGCCTTGAAGAGATTCGGGTTGTATGAACTCGGGAATGCAGACACAGGCAGACAATTCCACTCCTTAGCTGTGCGCATCAGAAAAGATGATGAGAAGCGCTTAGTGCGTATATATGGAATATTAAGCAAATAGGGGTGGTATCGCGCAGTGCGTCTGGACTCTCGATGGTAAAAAGGTGAAGGCGGGATGAGCTCATGAAGCTCTTGAGCACACTCCCCGAAGTACAGTCTGTAGAAGACGGACAGACAGGCAACACTTCGCCGGTGAGCCAAACTGTGAAGCTTTGCCTCCACCAGCTTTTTATCGCCAATGAGTCTCTTAGCTCTGCGCTCCACTGAGTCTAAAGTGGCGAGTTGGTATTTAGCTGAGCCATCCCACAGGTGACTGCAGTACTCCATACACGATCGGATTTGTGCTTTGTAAAGGTTTAAAAGCTGTGCCGGTGTGAAGTACCGCTTAACCTTGTGTTTAAGTCCCATGTTATAGGAGGCGAGCCTGTTGCCATCAACCAAACACAAATACAGACTTCAAGCTGCTACTTAGAAAATTCTGATAGGAAAACTCAACAACATTTTGCGTGCCCTGGGAATCGAACCCTCCTGTTCACCAGTAGCTATTGCGACCACTCGACCAACGAGGCAGTGTATAAAATATGTTTAGAATTAAACGTATTTAGGCCAATGTCCGTTGTACATGGCACGGTTTCTTTACGATACGGCGCGCGGGCCGCACTGTAGAATATTCCTGCGAGCTTGTATATGAAAACACAAACAATTGGACGACGCATGCGGCGACGGCGACGTGCCGTAGTGGCGACGTGCCTCGTGGCGCCGTGATGTCAACCAACTTCCATACAACAATGACGACCGTGCCTACGTACGGCGAATGAAACGTATTTTTTCACGGCATAAAAACCTTTTTTTAGGGTTCCGTAGTCAATAAGGAACCCTTATAGTTTTGCCATGTCGTCTGCCTGTCTGTCCACGGTTTAGCTCACAAACTATTGGTACTAGAAAGTCGTAATTTGGCATGAGTATACACGTTAATGACGCCAAAAAACTGGTAAAAGAAAATTTTGGAAAAAATAGTTATTTAGGGTACCTCCCCTACATCTAAAGTGGGGATGATCATTTATTTTTTCGTCCTTCCCATAGTGTGGGATATCGTTGGATAGGTCTTTCAAAAATATTAGGGGTTTGGGAAGACTGGTTTTTGATTAAGTAAACCGTTCGTGACTTATCAAGCTTTAAAGTACCAATTTTCGTTAAAGTCAAGTGTCCCCCCCCTCCACCAACTAAACGGTTGTAGTTAGAAATTCAAATGTTACGGCAGTAGTACCTATATATAACGAAGTTTAAAGGAAAAATATCACACTTAAGTGGGCTTTACAACTTTACGAGTAATAGTCGACCAATTGTATTAGACTCGAAAATTTCTAAAAACTCCATAGAAATGTCGATAGATGGCGCTAAGCGTCAATTGTATCGCGCTGTTGTTTCATTCTTAAATAAGTTTTATAAAAAAAAAAAAAACAGTTGCTACACCGGCTATGACAAGTCTTATCCAAATCTCAAAAAAAAAAATTAAAACTTTCCGTTCAAAATTGCCGGATCAGGTGAGGATTTGTATAGGAAGTCAAATTAGGTAGGTAGTCATGTTTGGCTTTTAGTTAGAGCATGGTACGAAACTATCAGTCAACGAATACGACCCGCACTTGGCTGTTATAAAAACTACGGAACCCTACACTGCGCGTGGCCCGACACGCACTTGACCGGTTTTTTTTGGTTTCATTGTCCTTAAATGAAATTAACCTACCAATAATTACTATTACTTATTTGAAGTAAACTTTTCAAACTAAACAAAAATTGTAAAAAATACAAATAATCGACAAATAATATTTAAAAAAATTGAGGCACTCTATGCACGGATTGAATGTAAAAAAAACCGTTCAAGTGCGTGTCGGGCCACGCGCAGTGTAGGGTTCCGTAGTTTTTATAACAGCCAATATAAATCCTTACCTAATCCGACAATTTTGCACGGAAAGTTTTAATTTTTTTTTTTGATATTTGGATCAGACTTGTCATAGCCGGTGTGGCAACTGTTTTTTTTTATAAAACTTATTTAGGAATGAATGAATAGCGCGATACAACTGATGCTTAGCGCCATCTATCGACATTTCTATGGAGTTGTTCGAAATTTTCGAGTCTAATACAATAATTGGTCGACTATTACTCGTAAACTTGTAAAGCCCACTTGAGTGAGATAGTTTTCCTTTAAACTTCGTTATATATAGGTACTACTGCCGTGACATTTGAATTTCTAACTACAACCAGAAAAGAAAAAGGCCTATCCAACGATATCCCACACTATGGGAAGGAAGAAAAAAAAAAATTATAATCCCCACTTTAGATGTAGGGGAGGTACCCTACATAATTGTTTTTTTCAAAATTTAATATTACCACTTTTTCGGCGTCATTAACGTGTATACTCATGCCAAATTACAACTTTCTAGTAAGTACCAATAGTTTTTGAGCTAAACCGCGGACAGACAGACAGACAGACGACATGGCGAAACTATAAGGGTTCCTTGTTGACTACGGAACTCTAAAAAAAAGTTATTAATTTATTTAAAAAAAAAAAAAAATATTGTGCTACAGGCTTCTACTCCGTTCACCTTTTATACCCTGTTTTTGTCCAGACGGTAAAAAAAGTCAGCCGTTATACATACATGCACAACCTGTTAAAATCATAACCCTCCTCTGGCTTTGCCGTAGTCGATTAAATACTAAAAATAGCTAAGTAACATACCTGCACAGTGCAATCCTTAGTTTCAGCCAGCTATGAAAGTAGTATTGTTGGAACGGAGCCGGTTGACGTTGAAACGAATCTGTTAACCTTAAAATTATAATTAAAACAGCATTATTTATTCGTTGTTTAATCAACAATAACCAACAAACGAGCTGAGGGCCAATTCTCTTAATTTTAAGAACGTTCACAGTCTGATCTCAGTCTCAGTCTGTCAAAAATACCTCTAATTTCCCCAGATTTTGGACAAGTTTTTGACATTGATTGTCGCTGAGATGTGATTGCGACTAGATTTTGAACGTTTTTAATTATGGGAATTGGCCTACTGTTTGCGGACGAATGGACGAAGATTTTGTCGGCATGTCAGAAGTACTGTGAGAGGGATTTATAAAAGTGTTGTTAACTTTTTTTGCCTGAACTCGATGTTTTTATACAGGGTGGCAGGGACAGCGACGCGCAACCTGTTACCATGGATTCAGCACATGATTCTAAACACCCTCACGTCGATAGATTTCATCGATTATTAAAAAAAAAAGTTAGCTGTTCTATACATTTTGACTGCGTAGGTATTGCATTTTCCTATGAAACAGCAGATTTTTTTTTTGTTAACTAACAGAAAATTTCTACACTAGGGGGTCTAAAATTATTGCTTAATTCATGGTTACAGGTTGTGCGTCGATGTCCTTGCCACCCTGTATGTTCTCTTTTATGTGTATGTGTAGATACAAACTGTCTTTAATTTTTGTAATTGGTTTTATATCGTTTTAATTAAAGAAATAAATTTAATAAATAATAAGGTCGATTGAGTGAGCAGGGGTGGCCCAGTGGTAAAGGGCGCGACTTACGAGTCGTGCGTTTGAACCTGAGCAGGCACTTTACTTTGTGAACATTATTTCATCACCACTGTTCTCAAAACGGTGAAGGAAAACATTGTGAGGAGACCGGAATGTGCTAGAGCCCAAAAATCGAAAGAAAGAAATGCATTTATTTGCAGCAAACATGACGCATGAAAAAAGGACATAAACACAAAAAAAAAACAAAGACAAGAACACAAAGAAAAAAAGAAGACATGTGACATTCACTAAACAGCACTGGGTTCTTTAAAAAAAAAATATAGATGTCACGTGATCAACTTTAAACGTTGATATCTCGGAAACGTGACGCTTTACGGGGTTTAGTCCTATTACGTTTTCTGCTTACATTGATGTTAGCTATCGATTTATATAGGATTCATGCGTGGCCGCCATTTTGAAAAAAAAAAAAAAAAAAAAATGGCGGTTGTTGGAATGCCAGGCTTCATATAAAAATCTTTAATCCCCTTTAACCTCTTTATTCATAAACGTTGGTTAAAGTTCAGTAATGATTAACGCAAAATATATTTTTAACTTCTAAATGTCTCATAACTTTAAGCAAAGTTTATAAATAACATCCTAAAACTCGAAAAATGTTCTGTTTATATTACCTCTCATACATGAGCTCCAGTATATTATGTTTGACGTTCCCCGTGCAGGCCACCAGCACGTCGAGCGCGTCGTAGCCCGACACCAGCGCGTACTCCAACAGGGAGACTGCGTGTTGTACTGCTATGGGAGTCGCTGGCAACATGGAATTCGTTGGTATATTAAGGCGTGCTAGCTGACATATCTAAACTAATATTGTAAAGGTTTGTTTGTTACGCTTCAACGCTAAAACGGCTGAACGGATTTGTATAAAATTTGGCACATGGGTCGACCATGACCTTTCTCCAGGTCATAGTCTTTTCATCCTGGATCGCAGACTAAGTCGCAGGCAATAGCAGAGGTTAATCGAGGGTTGCCAAGTTCAGTCCGTGGATGGGTAACCATACATTACATATCAAGACCCCTCCATGCCTCGGAAACTCGCTAAGCCGTCGGTCTTTTGAAGATTGACAGTCATTGCGGGTAGTCAGAAGCTCGAACGTCTGGCAACCAGTCGTACTAAGTGGTAAAGTATTACTTAGTAACTGGGTTGTGGAGGGCAGATAGGCAGTCGCTCCATGTAAAATACTGGTATTCAGCTGCATCCGGTTTGACTGGAAGCCGACCCCAACATAGTTGATGCAGCATGATGGGAAAAGGCGGGCAGATGATGTTTTTTTATTTTTTTATATGGCTGTATGGGCCTGCTCTTGACCTCGATCATGCCTGATGGAAAGCGATGGATGTGGTCTAGGATGGAACGAGCGTGCCCAGAATATGCCTGTTCACTCTTGCTTTGAAGGCAGACGGGTTAAATGATAATTATTGAATACTCACGAATGTCGCACCAGGGCTGCGGCAGTTTGTATACGTGGAGCTGCGCGTGCGTGTCTATGGCGAGTACCACACCGCCTAGTTGGGACATTTCCACGTACGACACTATGGCGCAGCCGGAACCACTCTGTAGAATAAAAATTACAGTTTAAGGTGGAAGTGCCAAGGTAGCACGAGAAATTTAAAGGGGATTAAAGATTTGTATACGGAGCCAGCACCTTAATTGCGTAAGACACTATCCATCTCAATCTGAATCACTTTGAAGGATATTGCTAATCCATTGCTTCATATGTTCGAAAAATCTGTCTGCTCAACAACGTAAAAACGCAATGAATGTTGTTGAACTGTCAAAATGAAACCCATTGCTATTGATAAGTGTGTTACGCAATTACCCCGCTGGTATACCTAATGTCACGCGATTTTGTTTTTTTTGTTTTTTAAATCGTGGACACGCTTTGTACTTAAAGTCTATTCAAATATATATGTTATTTCAAGTTAAACAAATATCAACGTTATTATAATGTCAATTACGTTGATTTCAGAGTGACTAGCACTATTGAAAAAGTTATAAAAATTTTTGAAGTTGTAGCGTAAACTGACCTTTATTGTGTATTAATTAGAGTTATTTTTCCATAAACTCATGTATTAGTTTACATTTTTGGCAAATAGATCGCGAATGCAAATTATATAAATCAATAACTGACATCAATGTTTGAATTGATGTCATCTAATGATTTATATAGGTTAGGAAAACCACGTTACAACAATGAAAACACGTTAGAAAAAAAATTAATAGATGTACGGTTCGTACACTTGCAGAGTTGTTCTCGTTGAGGTTGAAGCGCGTAGAGAAAAGATCACTTCGTTTCCGTAAGGCTTATTACGTGAAAAAAGTGTTTACAAATAAAACGGTTGACGATTCCTTTCTCTAATGTTAGTCACCGCGTAGCTGTAATTGCACTCACTGATTTATTGTTATGTATGTTTATTTATAGTAATAAAGTGACGCACTGCGGCCACCACGTCAGCAAAACATGTTTAAGACTGTACAATAGGACCAAACCACGTAAAGCGTCACGTTTCCGATATATTAACGTTCAAACTTGATCACGTGACATCCATATTTTTGTTGCTTAGGTGTTTGAGATAATCACTCTGAAAGTTTAAAGTGTTGGGACCTGATTGAGTATCGTGTTTGGAGAAAGGACTTTCTGGTCTGCCATTGCCGCAGTGTTCCCCTTTTGAGTTAAATCAAGTGAAAGAAAGTGAGGTCGAAAAATCTATTTGTGCTATCTCCTCTACTGCAGTCGGTAATGATATTATTTGTTCAAGAATGATTTCTCCTATCCTCCCTACGCTACTTCCTGTCTTGACCCGCATTTTTAATTTCTCCCTGTTCTCTTGTACTGTTCCTGAGGTCTGGAAGCAAGCTCATATCATCCCCTTACCCAAAATTCCTAAGCCGGTCTCACCCACCGATTTCCGTCCCATTTCTATCCTCCCATTTCTCTCTAAAGTTCTTGAGCATATTGTTCATCAACAACTTTCTGCCTTTCTATGTGCGAATGACCTCCTTAGTCCTTTCCAGTCTGGTTTTCGACCTGGTCATAGCACAGTAACGGCTCTTTTGTAGGTTACTGATGACATCCGCTGGGCTATGGACCACAAATCTCTTACTTTACTTGTACTTCTCGACTTTAGCAGTGCCTTTAACTCTGTCGATTTCGACATCCTTCTAGGGATCCTTAAATCTTTAAATTTCTCCTCTTCCTCTATTGGTTGGTTTAACTCCTATCTTAATGGCCGCTCACAGCGGGTTCGTCTTGACGAGTCATCTTCTGATTGGTGCTCTCTTACCGCAGGTGTGCCTCAGGGTGGCGTTCTCTCTCCTCTTCTCTTTTCTATTTTTATTAACTCTGTCACTAGAGTCATCTCTTCTCACTTCCATCTCTATGCTGACGACCTGCAGCTTTACAATAATTTCCTAAGGGAAGATGCGGAAGCCGCTGTTTCAGCCATGAACAGTGACCTGAATTTGATTAGCGAGTGGTTGCGGTCTTTTGGACTGCAAATCAACCCCAAGAAATCCCAGGCCATAATTATCGACGGCAGGTATATGCGGAATAGGCTCCATGTAGCGTCGCTGTCTCCGCTCTGTCTGAATGGAGTTCAGATTGAATACGCACAAACGGTTAAAAACCGGGGCGTGACCATGGACTCCTACCTGTCGTGGACTGCTCATGTTGCTCAAGTCAGTCGCAAAGTGCGCTATACTTTCCATTCCTTGAAATGTCTCCAGGGCTTCTTGCCCTTGGACACCAAAATCTCTCTTGCTCAAACCCTCATTCAGCTCATTATTGATTACGCCGATGCCTGTTACTTGGATACCACGGAGGAGCTTTTAAATAAACTTGAGCGTTTGCAAAATATCTGTATCCGTTTTGTTTTTAACCTTAAAAAGTTTGATCATGTCTCCAACTTTCGCAAGATACTCAAGTGGCTCCCCATTCGACTTCGCAGGAACTCTCGGATATTGTGTCTGCTATTCAATATCCTTCACAATCCTAAAACACCATCCTATCTGCGGGAGCGATTTTCCTACGCCCGTCCTTCAGATGCACCTTGCAGGTCGCATCTTAAAAACCTTCTCAAGTCCCCTCCCCACTCCACCGAGTTCTACTCCTACTCCTTCACAGTGCACGCGGTGCGATTGTGGAATTCACTACCGCCTGACATAAGGGACTGCCAAACTATTGCGGTTTTTAAAACAAGAGTGAAAGAACACTATCTGTCCACTTCATCATAGTTGTGTATATATTTATTATTTTGAGTATGATATAATTATTATCATTCTTGTAATATTTATTTTAGAAGTATTTATGTATGTTTATTTGTATGTGTTGTTAATATATTCTCGTAATTTTTGTTTGGTTTTTAAGTGAATTGTTTTTATTTTATTTTATGTATTATTTTTTGTCTCCTTTGCTCTATCACACGCTGTCTACATCTCTGTATCTATTGTCCTATCTCAGGTATGCTGGAAGAAATTTCTTATGAAATAAGCATCACCTCTGTACCTATTTTTTCTGCTCTGTTTTTCATTGTCTGTTTATATATGTGTGTACATAAATGGTAAAACAAAATAATAAATAAATAAATAAAATAAAGGACTGCAAATAAAATTCAAGTGTACTAGTTAAAGTCTATTCAAATGACCATGAACTTTAGGCACAATGACAATTCTTACATTTGTATTATGGAACACAAGGTATCGCCACGGCGCTGGTAAAACGACTGGCCTTCGCGCTGAACTATTTGCGCGGGGAACATTGCATTTTGCACCGCTAGCATAACTGCTACCTGTATTCCCTACATACCACCCCCCTTTAAAAAAAATTTTTGGGGTGCAATGCAATGTTCCCCGCGCATATAGTTCAGCGGTAAGGTCAGTCGTTTTTTAACGAGCGATGCCACCTCTCTACTAACCCGTTGCTCTGAGGGTGGTAAGGGGTTGTCTTAACTCTTTGTACGCCCAAATATCTCATCTCATCTCTCACCTCATATCTCATAAGCAGTGGTCGGAGTAGGTAGAGCTGTTTGGGATGAATGACCGCAAACATTGATGTTAACATGGATATGCCTCTGAAATCCCGGGATTTTAAAATTGTCGAATGATTTAAATGAGTTAATATGGGTAAGTGGGCAGTTATGAGCAGGTAGTAGGTGAGCACCCAAACAGTCCTGGAATGTTGTTAGAGGTAGCTTCGTGAAATATGAATTAATTAAGTAAAACTGTTAGAAACAATACTAAATATACAACAATATTAAATAAACAATGTTTTTTTAATTCCGAGAATTCCGGGATTCCGGGAAATATTTGGCATATCCATGTTATGTACGCATGTCGCAAGTAGCAAAAACAGCTCTACCTACTCCGACCACTGCTCATAATACTGTCAAAAAGGTCGCTTTCAAATTGCCCGCCCTGATCATCTATGCAACAAGATGTCAGCAAGTTCATGTCGTCTAATTGTGTATGTATGAATAAACTCAAAGCATTTATTTCAATGAAACAATTACAGACACACAACGGCTGTCATTCGTAGATCTTTGACAGTCGTTACGGGTAGTCAGAAGCCAGAAAGTCTGACAACCAGTCTTACCAAGGGGTATCCTGATATCCAGTAGTTGGGTTGTGGAGGTCAGACAGGCAGTCGCTCTATGTAAACTGGTATTCAGCTGCATCCGGTTAGACTGGAAGCTGACCCCAACGTAATTGAGAAAAGGCTAGGCAGATGAATTACTGGCACTTTTTCATTGACCCTTTGATGTTTAGAAAGATGAAGCTATTTGTCCATTCCAAAGCGTAGTAGGTTCCTATGAAGAAGAACGATCAAGAAACTTGATACTTACGGGCGCGGTGTTGGGTCCGTACTTGGTCTTCTTGGGCGGCGTAGAAGCGGCCTCCACCGCGGTCACACCGCCATGCGACACTACCGCGCGACTGCACAACTGCGGACAATTTTATATTATGAATTGTCAGACATCATAATTTTAAAGTATCGAAAAAATTATATACCTGGACTTTCGTGCGTACTTGTCTCACAAATCAGTAAATATGAGTTTAGTGCTAAATGCATTTAGTGTCACCGGTCACGTGGTGCAAGCAAGCCTGAAACCATGAAAAAACCGGCTAAGTGCGAGTCGGACTCGCACACGAAGGGTTCCGTACCACCGTACAATATTTAACACGACAGTTTGAAAAAAAAACCACGTTTCTTGTATAGGGATCCCCTTAAATTTATAATTTTATTTTAATTTTATTAATACACATACACACTATGTGAAAATTTCAACAGCCGTCGTATTACGGTACGTGAGATACATCCCGCTGATAGACAGACGGACGGACGGACAGCAGAGGCTTAATAATAGGGTTCTGTTGGCACCCTTTGGGTACGGAACCCTAAACACCACATGTACCTAGCTAACGCAATTAAACTTTCCCTCTTTCTACACTTCCGGCGCTCTTGGGGTGTCTATAGCCAAAACAGACACAGCCCTGAGGCGTCCGCAGACGCTGACAAGGCCTCAAAGAGTGACAGCCTAAAGGTGTCCATCACACATTATTCTGTCTGTCCAGATGTGATAGTGTTACTTACATAGTGATGCGTGTCCCTCGCCAGCAGGTGCAGCGCGCGCGGCGTGGCCAGCACGGCGTGCGGCGCGCCGACGGGCAGCTTGGTGCTGGCCGCGCACACGGCGCCCTCGCCGCCCTCCACGCCCCACGCGGCTGTCTTTTGCCAAACCTAGACACAACAGAATACTTTTTATTATGGACAATACACAAAAAGTCGTAAGGAAACCGACATGTCCTAGAACCAAAAATTCGAAGACATGTGACATCTACCAACACTCATTGGGCCCGTGTGGTGGATTACGGCCCACTCCCTCTCACAGAGAGGAGCTCTGTGTCCCAGCAGTGGGACCATTATAGCCTTATTTTGCTTATATGTACACCATATGAATTATAGATACTTATAAATGTAGACATTTTTGATAGGGCGGTTTTATCGCTAAAAGCGATATTTTGGTGGAAAAGAGGACTTTCTTATGGATATTCTATATTAGCTTTTGCCTACGGCTTCGCCCGTGTTCGTTTCCCGCGTGTTCGAACTTATCCAACTTTGTGTTTACCGAAAACAAGTTTTAAATGTTATAACTTAAATTGAAACAACCCCAGAACTCCTGTACCGTTGAATGCACCCATCAGCACAATGTTTTGCGTGCTTTACACGGCGCGCGACCGTAAACAGCGATTCACACGGCATCATAGCTATTCATAATCATTTCAAACTCAAACTCACGGTATTTATTTCAATTAAACCAATTACAGGCACTTTTGAATAGTCAAGGGGTCGGTCAGGGGAGCTTCTCCTGGAAGCCTCAATCGTGCAGGCCTGGGTGTTTTCACCGGACAGGCCTGCTGACATCGACGGTGAGGCGGAGTGGTTCCGGGAGGCCATGTCCGAGATTTGTGACGTGGCAATGCCCCGAGTCCGGCCAGGATGCGCCCGACGTCAGGTGTACTGGTGGTCGCAGGAGGTTGGGGCGCTACGCAAGGCGTGCGTCGACGCGCGACACCGGTACACCAGGCACCGCAGGCTCCGCATCCGGCCTCCGGATGCGGAAGCCACGGAAGTGGGAAGTGGAGCTGTACGAGGGGTACAGAGCGGCGAAGACCGCCCTCCAAGAGGCTGTTCAGCGGGCCAAGGATATGGCCCGCGAGGAGATGCTGGAGACTCTGAACAGAGATCCATGGGGGCGCCCCTACAGAATGGTGCGGAATAAACTCCGCACATGGGCCCCCCCGCTGACGCAGAGTCTCCGCCCACAGCTGGTGGAGGAGGTGGTGAGCGCTCTGTTCCCTTCACGGGGGGAGCATACTCCCCCGCCTATGGCTTCGCCACTTGCGGTGCCCGAAGCGGACCACGCGGATGACGACGACGACACCCCTGAAGTGACCGGGGTAGATCTGAGAGCGGCGGTAGGCAGGCTGAAGGCCAAAAATACCGCCCCGGGACCCGACGGCTTGCCGGGTAAAGCCTGGGTCCTGGCTTCGAGGGCTCTCGGGCCTCGACTGGAGGCACTCTTAAGCGCATGCATGGAGAGAGGCCAGTTTCTGTGTCTTTCACCTCTTTTACTAAAAAGATGTAGATTTTTCCTTACGTACATAATGTTTTCATAGATATATTGACAAGGGACCGTCATGATATTAATATCTTTAAACAATTCCCTTAGAGTCACGCCTGCGGAGGCTATATATGGCTCTGATGGCTTTTCTGCAGAATAAAAATATACTCGATGTCTGCAGCCCGTCCCCATAGTAAAATACCGTACGACATAATACTATGAAAGTAACTAAAATAGACTAGTCTCGCGGTATCAACATCAGTAAATTGACGGATTTTTCTCACAGCATACGCGGCTGAACTTAGTCGTCCTGCAAGGGATGTTAAATGAGGACCCCATTGAAGCCTTGAGTCGAGCGTGATCCCCAGGAAAACAGTTTTATCGACGAATTCTAGTTTCTCTTGATGAATCAAGAGAAACTTCTATCTCACAATGACTACTTTTGACATTTGGTAAAGAAAATCTCATTACAATCATTCGACAAGCTGCGGCGACGAAACTGATACATTTTCAGTGACCTAATTTGTCTTGCGTAGCGGTCGTCTATTTGATTTAAACGATCAAAATTTTCTAGTTTCGGATTTGTTAACAGCGTTTAGAGGACTCCTTCGACAATATTGTTTGATGTTCAAGGCACGGAAGTGTATCGAACGGTTGTATAGAAAAGCTGTGCCGAAAAGAAAGTCGTATCCCAGTAATACTACTATGGCGTTGGGGTAGACGTGTTCTTGAGTGGGGACCACGAATCGGCAAACATAAGGTAGGACGCCCTCAGGCTAGGTACAGCGACGATCTTCTAACTCTGATCTAATCTGTCTGACTGGACAAGTTCACTCAATCTGTGTGGTTCTTTCCTCAAAAGATCTATATAAAGAAGCTTTTATATCATACAAATTGTGTAATGACGTTATAAGTTGATAGTAAAAGTTTTAAAGTAAAAGTTTATATTTCTTCTTTTTCGCGCATTTAAATAAAAGCTTGTTTTTTAAAAAGGTTCTTTACTTTTAATTATTTTTTTAAGTTATCCGCCATATTGGATTTACAGTGACGACACTTTATTTTTCGACATATTCTCAGCAAGCCCTTTCATTTGAGACCCATATTGTAGGAGTGCATTAAAAAAAATTAGTCCGCCATCTTGGGTGTGCTGCCATGTTGGATTTAGAATGACCTTACACAGTTAACCATGCATTGTAATCCAAATTGAACGTGTATACAAAATTTCAGCTCAATCGGTTAAAGATATCTGCTTCAAAATTGATTTGCAAGATTCCAACTGAACAAAAATACATACTTACATTGCAAGTTAAATAAAAGCTTGTAAAAATAAAATCATTTAATCATTCATTCGCAGGGTGGCCGATAACAGCTGGATGAGAGTTGCCGAAAATTGATCTGAATGGCGTGCAATTGGAGAGACTATAGGGGTATGAGGAACAGGGTGTAAAGTTCACTCATCCTCCATAGAAAAAAGAGAGGATCCTCCGACCAGACGGGTGTTGTGTCTGGCGGGCAATTGCCCAACGATTGATGTTGGGAAGTTTGTATAAATGCTAATTGCGCGGTAAACTCTGCTTGCGAGATGCGGGATTTGCGTGACGTCAGTATGACGTGTTGTTCGCACGTGGCGTTGTAGATACCGCTACAAGACCTATATCCAGCAGTGGGCTGCTGTAGGTTGATAATGATGATTACCACTCACCAGCGTATTGAAGCAATCAGTTCCTGGCTTGGGACCGCCTCCGGGAGTTGTGCTGCCTTGTAGAGGACCTTATGACGAAAAAAAAATTCCACGTGATCATCTTTAAACGTTAATATCTCGGAAACACGCTTTACAGGGTTTGGTCCTATTTTCCGTTTCGTATATGTTCCGTTTGCATTGATGTCTGCTATCGGTTTATATAGGTAACATGCGTGGCCGCCATTTCGAAAAAAAAAAAAAACAACATGGCGGATGGACAGGTCGACATAAATCAATTATTTCACACTAGAGGGCCATAAGGTCTGAGTGCCCACTTGGTTTTTTGAGATATCGCCTAGCGATTGGTCGATTCTAAACGTGACCAGAGGGCTGGCCCCTTTCTTGGCCAAAGAATTTAGCATCGTCAAACAACGTGGTAATGCTGCCAGACTTTTTTGATAAAGGAATTAGAGGAAGAATTTATTTTTATTCCTGTTAGCTTGTATTATATAACTAAGACCCCTCCGTGCCTCGGCAAGCACGTTAAGCCGTTTATCCCGGCTGTCATTCGTGGATCTTTGACAGTCGTTACGGGTCGTCAGAAGCCCAAAAGTCTAACAACCAGTCTTATCAAGGGGTATCGTATTACCCAGTACTTGGGTTGTGGCGGTCAGATACTTAGGCGGTCACTCCATGTAAAATACTGGTATTCAGCTGTATCCGGTTATACTGGAAGCGACACCAACATAGTTATGAAAAGGCTAGCTAGGCAGTTATAATATTATTTTAGCTTGTGTTATGTAAATATTATCGTGTTTGAATAATTAAAAAAAAAACTTTTTTTTTTAAATAAACAACTCCAGTTACCTTTAGCGAATAGTTTGTGCACCTGATGAGCCCGTTCGGTGCACTTCCACATGGTCAGGGTCCCGCCAGCTATTAACAAAGAGTCCGTGTCTTCCCGCTGACACCAAGTTATTGAAACTGAAACAAAATTGTTTGTCTAAAGGTTTGTTTAGACTAGAGCATTTACTTTACTAGAGTACTTGTAATAGAACATCGAGCATTCGCCGTTTTTAAATGTTATCGAACCGCGATTCGAGCAGTGGTTGGTGGCCAAGTGGTTACCGCCGCGACTTACGGATTGTAAGTCGTAGGTTCGAACCCAGACAGGTGTTTTACTTTGTGTAAATTATTTCATCACCACTGCTCTCAAAACGGTGAAGGAAAACATCGTAAGGAAACCGGCATGTCCTAGGACCAAATATTCGAAGACGTGTGACATCTACCAACTCGCACTGGGCCCGCGTGGTGGATTACGGTCCACTTCCTCTCACCGAGAGGAGGCCTGTGTCCCAGCAGTGGGAACATTATAGGCTGATTATGTATATTTGCAGCTCGAACACGACACTCGATGTTTTATTACAACCTAATTTTAAAACCAACGAGCGTATTGCTGTAACATTTTATCGAGCTAAGCCGCGCAAGAACGCAAAATCATCAACAGTGAACGCAAGGTAAAAATAAATGTTAAAGCTAAATGTTCTATATCAGGACGAATTGAAAATTCCAAATAATCTAAACAGTTTAAGGAAATTGAACTTTATTTCCAATTGGATATAAGTTTTTTTGGAATGGCAATTTTCTTCATTTATTTATTGGATCTCCGACGCTACACAATAGAATAAAATATAATAAATTTATTTCGCTAAGGGCTGATTTTTCAATCATCTGATAACTTTCTTCGAGGAATAACTTTGAAGTTTTGACAGTTATTTCATACAAAAACTGTCAAACGTCAATTTTATTCAAGTGGATTGAATTCCTAGACCTCACATTAGGATTCTGAACTCCAACCTCTCGAGCTAGGGCTATAGTTTTTTTAATAGGTGTAAAATACATAGTTTTTGTTACGTATTCGATACTCGGTTCGATTTTTGATATCGATAATAACATATCGATTCATCCTACACCTGTGTCTGCACACACACTTGTGCACTATAATATCTCCTGCGTACTTGGCTGATCTCCGTTCAGTTTGGCCGTTGTGACCGAATTTTGGTCTGGAGGATATCAATACACCGAAATATTAAATATCGTCAAAATATATCGATAAATCGGTAAAGTATCGATACATCGATGTTTGCTCGCCGTGCCTACCTGGTTGCGCGTCTTGCTGCGGCAGATAGATGGTGGGCAGCGGTTTGAGCGCCAGCGCGGGCGCCGGCGCCGATGACGTCACGGCCACGCATGCGCAGCGCACGCACCAGCGCCCCACCGAGCCGCCCGAGCGGCAGATGGCGGCGATTACTAGGCTGCCGTCTGAGGGAGAGAGGAGATTATTAGTAAACAGACAAAAAAAAAGAAGAAAATCAACTAATTTTGTTTACGGTGTCATATCGACCTTTTTTGCGGTGTTTTTGTTTCAAGTGTTTATCGGTGGAAACCTGTGAATAGCCTTCAAATGCATTTTGTTTAAGAACACTGTTTATTTTAGCTGTAAGTTTCCCAAATAGGATAAAAAAAATACTGGCCGCGGTGATGTGGTCGCGCGTTGGTCGCAGGCAGTCGGTCGCGACGTGCTCGCGTCCCTCCGTGGGCGGAGTCAGTCTGTCTTACTTTTATGTGCAATACTGGCCGCGGTGATGTGGTCGCGCGTTGGTCGCAAGCAGTCGGTCGCGACGTGCGCGCGCGTCCCATCTGCGGGGGGAGTGAGCACGCCGATCAGTCCGGTCGCTGTTATGATGCAGGCACCTTCGCAGGCTATGCCACTGAAATATAATAATAATACATCGTTTATTTCGATCAACACAGGATCATAGTAGGCACAAAAATTACAAAATTAAAAAAATAAAATAAAAACATATACAATATTAAAATGAAAGACCATAAAATCTTAGATACTTCGATTTTCGAGTATGTGAATACTACAGCAATGGTTTTATTTATAAAGATACACCAACAGCTTCTGTATACAAAATATCAATTAACAATAGATAACAGTCATGGGCTTATACAGTTGCCAATAACAGGTGAACCAACATTCTCAAATACAGTGATAACCTAAAGTATAAAAATTACGAAAAAAAATTAGTTTCGAAATGTATAAAAAATAAGTGGTAACAAACTATATAAACAGAAATATAAAATGACTCAAGAAATAAGTTACTAAGGTTGCAAGAAATACTTACACACTAACACAATGAATCCTTAGATAGTGTGGGTTGTGTGCTTTGGGACGCTAAAATTTGGTTTTTATGATGCTTACGATACATGTCAACCTCTGGAGTGGATTTTATATAAGAATTCATCTCTCGGCTGAGCCTATTGAGAGGTGAGTTTACTCCTATATTTGTTCTGGGTGCTTTAGTGCAGAATAAGTGGGTAATGGGATGTCTGGATAAATTATAGGGGACTTTTAGTCCAATTTGTTGAATTAATTTACCGCAATCCAATTTATTGTTAACCAATTTGAAAAAGAACATGAGATCTTGTACCAGTCGACGGTCGCGCAGAGTAATCATTTTGTAACATTGAGTGCCCTGTTCGTATGGACACCGGGAAGATATATCACCGAAGGCATATGCCAGGTGTTTTGTGAAGGCCCTTTGGATGCTTTCTACTCTTTGTGAGTGTACTGCATAGTGCGGTCTCCACACCACGCTGGCAATTTCAAGGTGGCTCCTAACTAAGGCGTTATATAACACAATTTTTGTTTTTACCAGCTTAAACCCTTTAGTGCTTCTCTTAAGAAACCTTAGTAGCCGTGCCGATTTCGAAACAATACTATCAATATGGCTTCTGAAGTTGACATTACTGTCTATGATGACGCCAAGATCACGAACCTCATTCACATTTTCCAATATTGCTCTGCATTTATATCATATGAGATAGTAAAGGACTGTTTTTTCCTTGTGAATCGTATATGGCTACATTTTTGTACATTAAGTTTCACGTGGTTAAGGTTGCACCGATGCTCAATTCTGTCCAAATCCTCCTGAATTAGAGTAACATCTTCATTTGAAGTTATACCTTTATAAATTTTAAGATTGTCGGCAAACATTCGATATTTACAGTGATGGATATGGTCCATCACTGTAAATATCGAATGTTTGGTGATGGATATGGTCCATCACTGTAAATATCGAATGTTTGCCGACAATCTTAAAATTTTTACTCTTCATTACCGATATTACTGCCCATGCAGTAATATCGGTAATGAAGAGTAAAAATAGAACCGATGCAAGGTGGGAACCCTGAGGAACTGTTGAGTCGGCATAGTACGGGTAGGATTCGTAACCATTAACGACAAGAATTTGGGATCTATGGAATAAATAAGATGACAAACAATTTAAAAGTGTGCCATGCACACCATTATATTCTAACTTGGATAGCAACAGAGAATGGTCAACTTTGTTAAAAGCACTGCTGAAGTCCGTGTACACGGCATCTACATCTAGTCTTTTGTCAAGAGCTAGGGTCACATCAGACACATGGTTCACGTACTGGCAATCGAACCTCAGCGCGAATGCCCTCAGGTTGCAAAAAAAAAATGCCAATGAAATATGTTACGTATGGCAAATTTTAGAAACTGAAGAAAGAAAAAAGCTTGTTTTAACTTTTGTTGTCTTCTTTTTAGGGATCCGTTCTCAAAGAGAACCTTATTACTAAGGCTACGCCATTTGCCTGTCTGACACAGGAGTATCTTCAGTATCTTCATCATTTATTTGTATATGTATAGACATATAGATTATTTGTTTGTATAATATGACTGTACTTACCCAAATCCTTTGAGCGTGGGAGTGGGTCTCAGCATTTGTATTCTCTCAGTGATGGGAGCGTCGGGCTTCTTGTCCACCATCACTAGCCGGCGCCCGTTGTGGAAAAACGACGCGCGGATTATGTGTTCTCCTGAAAAATACAAAAAAACATTTTTACAAAAAAAGTTAAAAATAGCCAACCAACACGGGCACTTTAAGCACCCTCCATTTTGGCGCGCTTGATGTGACGTCATAGTCTAGGACATTGACAACGGACTGAATCGCAAACCCTCCTATAAAACACATTAACATTTGTTGTGGTCACCTCAGCGACAATAAATGTCAAAAACTTGTCAAAAACGTAGGGATTTTAGAGGTATTTTTGACAGATAGAGACTGAGATAAGGCTGTGAACGTTCTTAAAATAATGAGAATTGCCCCTCTGCTATTAACGTATTCCCTATGATAAAATGAACGAAACCGCGCTAAAAAACGCAAATTTGGCGTGGTTTGAACTGTCAAAATCCCACGCTTGACAACCATACGTGGTTTGCACGTGGTAAGATTACTACGCATCTGCGTCTACGCACCTGGAAAGTTAGCAGTATAGATGCAGGCCCAGTCGTTGAGGAGGTAATCCTTCTGGGTGTACACCGAAACTTCTCCTACGGTGGTCGCGACCAGTAACTGTTTCCCTTCAATGTCCCATTCTAGAACTGACACCTGAAATTATATGGTTAAAAGCAGTAAATATAATGTCGGAAAAACAGTCAATCGTTTGACTATTATTAAGGTATTGTTTGTTAGCATATATTGTGTCCCACTGCTGGGCAAATGCCTTCCCTTTTTCCTTCCAAACCTCTCTGTCTTGTCCGATTCCTGGCCATGTTGGCCCTGCAAACGTTATCAGACCGTCAACCCACATTCGCCGTGGTCTACCTCGACGGCGATGTCCGCCCTCAGGTGTCCAGTGAGTGACGATCTTTGTACATCGCTCCGAGTGCATACGTGAAACGTGTCCGGTCCACTTCCACTTCAGCCTGGCTGTTTTTTCTCCAACATTCGCTACTTGACTTATGGAGCGCAGGGTGATGTTTCTAACTCAATCTGTACGCCTAACACTTATTATGCTGCGCTCCATTGCCCATTGGCAAATCTTGAGTTTGGACTTCTGTCGTTCAGTAAGTGACCAACTTTGTGCACCGTAGGTTAGGACGGTCAGGATGCACATATCAATGAGTTTTTTTTTGAGTGATATAGGAATTCTGTTAAAAACAAATAAAGTTATACTTACAGGATACGCAGTGCTGGTAACTTTGTGACTGTCCCAGGGTGTGTCGAGGTCGCACACAAACACATGCCCACCCCACGTGTCTCCGTCCGTGTCATCCAGCTCAGTGGGTGACGAGAATGCTATGATGTTGCAGGTTGATATTGTGCAGATTGGACGTACTACTTCATGGTCCGATACGCTGTGAATTATATCAATATGTATGTATAAGCTTCAGTTATGCATAATCAGCCTATAATGGTCTTTCTGCTGGGACACAGGACTCTTCTCGGTGAAAGGGAGTGGGCCGTAATCCACCACATGGGCCCAGTGCGGGTTGGTAGAGGTCCCATGTCATTGAATTTTTGTTTCTAGAACATGCCAGTTTCCTCACAATGTTTCCTTCACCATTTTGAGAGCAGTGGTGATGAATTTATTAACACAAAGTAAAGCGTCAAGCTAACAAGGTATAGGGACAGACAACCTAAAGAAGGTGGAGGATGGATGCGGAAGGCGGAGGACAGGGACAGGCCTATATCCAGCAGTGGACTGCAATAGGCTGAGTTGATTGAAGCATGTGCCTAGGCTCGTACCCGTGACTGATAACTCTTAAGTCACAGTCGTTATCACTGGGCTACTACTGCTAAGATTGGCTGCCATGGCCGAAATTCGCTCTGGAGGGCTACTAGCAAGGATCTTTTGGTGTGTTAAAAGTCCATGCCGTTACCACTGGGCCACTGCAGCACCCTATGTTGTTAGTGAAACTGATAATGAGAATATGACTTCTATGATAGCCTGGCTAGCACTCTGCAAGCATTATTATCATTCAGAACATGAACTGAAAGCGAATTTCTGGAGGCAGTTGTTGCATATCTATAACTCGTCTCTACTCGTAAGTAGGTACGATTCTAAGGGATTCTAAGGAACTATTGGGATTAGTATCTAACTTGGTTCGATTGGTACTACATTTCACAATAGCTAAGTAGCTCAAATCAAACACAATTGTCTGTTTCAAACCTAAACAAATTGAATGTGTTGTTGTTACCTTTCAAAGTGAGGTGGCTCGCATTTCAAAGGCTTTCGCCGCATGGAGTATATTAATTCCATTATGGTTTCCTTTTGTTGTTTCTCAGATTCCAATTAATATCCCATTTATACGAGTTCTTTTAGAAATAACAAACGTTCTAATGCGACCAACCAAGCAAGCAATTCTGTCACTACTGTCAGTGTCATTCAAAAATAGTGTCAATGCCAATGCCATGGTTTTTCATTTCTTTTTCTTCTAGAATAGCGAGGACATGACATGATTTTGACAGTGACAATCTGTTCAAACATAGTAACTCTTTATCATGAATGGGTAAATAGCGTTGACAGAGTCCTACTATCCTGTCTACGGTAAATAGAAAGAGAAGCTAATCATAAAAATAATGTAAAAGAAAGAGAAGCAGTGCACAAGATTTGTAAAAACTGTCATGAAATAGGGCGTTTAGTTCATGCAACAATTTCATTGCCGACTTCAATTACTTTTTTTCTTTTACTTGATATTTCAATGTCCATTTGAATTTCAGAATGATAAATCTTAGAAAAGAACGGTCAGCGGGTTGTATTAGGGGGGACCCCTAATTCAAAATTCACTAACCAATTAATCTTTAACTGTCTGTTATTAATTTATTATATTCTATGCTTTACCATATTGTCATCAATAGCACTTTAAATTATTTTGAATCTCTATTTAGATTTTTCCACCTGCTGTTTGTTAGTAAATTACATCGTAATCTTTTTACGATGTAATATAAGTTCGAAGAATATAATACCTTTTTTAAAATAACTTCGATAAATAACAAAACGTAATTATTTTTATCGACTCATCACGTTCCGAATACACGCAGCACTAGTACTGCGCCTATCTTCAATGCAAGTAACCCTTCAAACGCTGCAGCATTCACGTCACATGAACTCGGGCATTGCCCTTTCATTATTGAGTTGTGTTTCCGAACGCAGCGGTGCCCGCTCGAAAATGGCGGATCTGCCGAAGTAACATCGACATAGCTGTGTGGAATATAACACAAAATAGTCGTGAATTTTATGTGAAAATGTGAATCGTTTGAATTAAAACATATTGTGTAGTGTTGTTAGAGTGCTTTTCAACATGTGGCGGACAGGGATGTATCGTTTCGGTGTCGGGAACTGGATATTCTTGTTGGCCTGTCTCCATTTGTTTACATACGCTCAAGGTAAGCTCCTTATAAATATTACCATTTACTATCGATCGTTGGTCTTGAAACTGTCGCTAATAACAGGATCTATGTAATTATGCAGAAAATTGCATCTAGGTGTAATTTAAATACTTGAGTGATTTCGAGTTAAAACGCTTTAAGTTTAACTTGGAGTCGATTTCTCTCGAAGCTATAGGTAATTATACGTACATTGTTCCAAACTTGAATACCGACACCGAGCAGTGGAGGGTTTATTTACTTCTTTTTTTTTTTTCTTTTTTTACGTGTGTGTGGTGACCAAATGCATATTGCATTCAGTCTTATTTCGTGCCGTTTGAAAATGTACGCATAAAGTTTGTGTTTAATTTATTTAGGGCTTCGCCGACAGCGCTACGCCCTCGAGTGCTAACGACATACATAAATACCGCATTATTGACTGCTTCGGGTTAATTAGTAGGTTTAATTCGTTTTGTAAACAGACAATAAAATTTAACTGTTCCTATTGGAATGACTCTGGAAAGCTTCCAAAGATACTCATTATGGTTCCAAGTTGTTTACTTAAGAGTGATTAATTAATAGGCTTAGTATTGTGTGTGCTGTGGCCACTGAAATAGTTCGTTTCCGGGTACGAACTGAATCAGATGGTTTATTCGTTAGTGAAGACTTTCTACACGAAATAATTTGTTTCTAAAGACTTGGAAACTTGATTTTCTACTTCCCCTATTATTTTAAGACTAATTTCTGCCGGTGACTTCGTTCGCGTAAAATTTCTTCTTCGCCTAACTCACCCCGTCGTATCACTTCGTTTTTGTTTATCGTTCTTTCTTCCTTTTTTTCGTTTTACTCGGCTCCTAAGAGTGCTAGCGTGATGTTAAATAGCCTATAGTCTTCCTCAAGAATTGGGCTATCAAATGCAAAAATAATTTTTCAAATCCGACTGTTAGTTTCAGATATTTACGCGTTCAAACAAACAAACTCTTAAGCTTTATTATTAGTGTAGGCGAAGAGTTTCTACACTAAATAATTTGGTTCTAAACACTTGCTAACTTGTTTTCTACTTCCCCTATTATATTAATTTAAGATTAATAAATGTTGAACTACCCTACCAAGATGACGGCTATTTGAGAAGTATGGAAGAAAAGGACATGTTGAGCTGATCACAAATAAATTGAAGGGCAGGAGAATGGTATGGTGATGACGATGATGGACTGTCTCTTGTCCTAAGTTTTCTGGGACTCCTGATCTACGAGCCTGTTATTTCGAGCCCGAAAAAAAAGCTCCTCTATGACATAAACTTTGCCTCTTTTTAAAACTATACCTTTATGCAAAAAAAAAAAAAACTACAGAATATATTTTTGCCAAAAATGACGTAAGAAAAATGTGTAATGTCAGTGTGCAAATGTTACAAAACGAACTCTCGCCATTATCTACCTACCTATCAAAACGCGGGTAGTTTTCAGTGTATCTTGAAAAACGACAGAATTAATTATTTCAGCCACTTTAAATCCATATCGCGTACGTATCGCCCAAAAAAAACAGTAGCAAAGCACAAACGCTAACAAAATGCATATACGACAACACAATCAGTCTATAATGTTTCCACTGCTGGGACACAGGCATCTTCCCAGTGAGAGTGAGTGGGCCGTAATCCGGGACGCGGGCCCAGTGCGGGTTAGCATAATTAGCCTAGGTTCCCAGTGCTGGGTCACAGGCCTCCTCTCTTCGAGAGGGAGTGGGCTGTAATCTACCACGCGGGCCCAATGCGGGTTGGTAGATGTCACATGTCTTCGAATTTTTTTGTTCTAGGACATGCCGGTTTCCTCACGATGTTTTCATTCACCGGGCCCAGTACGGGTTGGTAGATGTCTAATACATTATTTCTGGAGTTGTCGACTCGCCCACAAATAAATTAACTTCGTGCGAGTCGCCTATAGAAAAAGGTTTCGGACAAGCTCACGAGCAAATTCGTGCGAATCGACTTATAAGGCTAAAGATGACAAATTGCAAATAAGCATATGAAGCAGGTACACCCTGCTATTCAGCAAATAATCTCTCGACCGCTCATACAATCGCGTTGACAATAGCCAACAAGCCAACTACCGAGTATTTAGAAAGTTGGTAGGTACAAGGAATTCTAATAACCAACCTATGTGCTGTAGCTATAGTCAATCTAGCAAATTCTTGTGCCTAACTATGCATACCTGAAGCTTAGGCGCAAAGGTATTTAGGCACGAATGACTTGTGTTGATCGACAATGCGATTAGTCGTGCTTAAAGCCTATTATTCAAAGGCGACGAGAGAAATTCAGCATTTTTAACACACTTTTATTAGCTTCTCTTGTCACTAAATAACAAACAATGTTATAAAATCTTAGAAGTAAATTTTAACCTACTTCTAATTGTCGTATCGAAATAAAACTTTCTATGTATATGTAGTTCGGATGACAAAACTATAATTTGCTATCTTGGAGCCGAACAGATGATGGAGCCAGGAGGTCGATAGTGGAACTCTGGAGGTGGATAGTGGCTACTAGTAAATCCCTTGAGTTTGGGGAACATGTGTTTTTTTTGACGAGTCCAATAGATTGGATAAGCGTTTTTTTTTTAAATATTTTCCTACAATTTATTCTTCTCATGCTTGCCCATGTCCCATCTTACTTGGGGTCTGTACACTCATTCTTAAAAGTTGTAAGGCAGAGTAGAGTAAAAATCTTTAATTTTCAAATTTTTAATAACATAACGTCAGTTTAGATATCGATACTCATCTTGTCTGCAGAGTTTCGCTAGGTAATTTAATTTGACCCAGTAAATATGGTTTCTTCTACACAATATTAAAAAAAATTGTATTGTTCTACACTTCATTCTAAAGCATTACTCAGATGCTATTCAATCAAAGGGAAATGTCGGCAATATGTCGTCGATCGATCAAAGCTTCAAACAGCTTATCAATCAAATTAGTCATATTATCGCAGTCTACGGCATTATACTAGTGATGCGCTGAATACGGGTTTTACCAAATACGAATATTCGGCCGAATGTTTAGTTAAAAGTTTGCCAAACCGAATATTCGGCAGGATTTGGCGCCCTTTCTCGTGCATCTCAAAACTTTAAGGCTACGTTCACACCAAACGTATAGTCAGCCGCTGAGTATGAGAATGTATGAAAATTAACGGACAATCCGGGCTGACGTTGTTTTTTCATACATTTTGAACTTGATGCTCACAGTCGGCGGCCATACGTTTGGTGTGAACGCGGCCTAAGTATGTGCTTGTCAAGCGTGTTGGAGCGCACGTTCTTCCGCCCGCTGATGCTGCTACTCTCGGACGGCCCGGACTGTAAGAGCGGTTTTGCACTACGTCCGATCCGAATCCGAATCCGAATTCAAGATCTGAGTTCAATTAGAATTGGGAATGTTCTGAATTTGGACGAACTGAGTTCGGATGTAGTGCGCAACCCCTCATACAAATAGTGGTATGGCTACTTCGGACGGTCACTTCTCGGATTCGGATTGGATGCAGTGCAGAACCGCTCTTATTGCATTATTTAGTTAGTAGCGTAACGTTGATACGTGCGTTTGTTTTTGTGTGTATAATCGTACAAAAAAATTGCCAAATAACAAGTGAGTGGAAAAGGAACATTTTTTTTTTCATAATACAAACCTACGAGTTTTATTTCATTATATATAACTGCTTCTAAACAATGTAAGATTATCACTATGTATCTCATTCCATAAACAAAATAAATGATAAGACACACTTGATATTACAAAATACAATTATGTATTTGTGCTACTTCATATTTATGCATGTGGACTTCTAGAAGCGACTCTTTCATTTAAAAAAATGATTCGGTAGAATGTTTGGCATTTTTGTCGAATAATCTGCCGAATACAAATGTTCGGTAAACCTGCCGAATATGCCGAATACCGAACATAAAACTGATATTCGGCCCATCCCTACATAATACCAACATTCATATTCGTTGAATACCTAGCAAGTACTTACGTAATGAGTACATTGAGTTCACGGACGAGTCAAGTTCTTGAACCCTATCGGAGTCTATACTTAAAGAATATAAAAGTCTTGATAACATGGCAGACAGCCAAACATAAAGATAATGTATGAGATTTATAATATTACTAGCTTCTATAATTGTTAGGTATCTGCCTAGCCTTTTCCCAACTATGTTGGGGTCAGCTTCCAGTCTAACCGGATGCAGCTGAGTATCAGTATTTTACATGGAGCGACTGCCTATCTGACCTCCACAACCCAGTTACTGGGTAATGCGATACCCCTTGGTAAGACTGGTTGTCAGACTCGTGTACTGACGACCCGTAGCGACTGTCAAAGATCCACGAATGCCAGCCGGGACCAACGGCTTAACGTGCTCGGAGGGTTCTTGGTGTGTAAAGATGGTCACCCATCCACAGACCAGCCGCGGCAAGCGTAGCTTAACCTGAATGATCGATCCGTGCAGCTGTTATTATTTAGCTACAAGCCTCTCTAGCTCATAGCTGACATGACTGCAAACAGAAAACATAATAAGACCAAATTCGGTAAAGTGTCACGTTTCCGAGATGTTAAATTAACGTTCAAAGTTGATCACGTTGTAACGGCTAGGGCTTTGCAGGTAGGCTGCGCAGGCCGTTAACAAATTAAGTTTAAGAAAAGAAACACTTAGCCAAGTTCATAGATATAATCTTCTAATAGGTTACATAGAAGTTGCAGAAGACTAGGTCGCGGGTAAGGCCACACTGTCTTTCTGAGCACTAGCACTTGGTAGATGGGAAAGGTACCGTTCTTGGTTCTCCAGGATGCAGGAACTCAAGCCCTGGCACAGGCTGGCCAGTACGACTTCAGGAAGCCGGTCAGGCGTCAGTGGGCCGCAGACCGCGGCGCGTCAGCAGGCCGCCGGTAGCGCGCGGATAGGTGTGCGTGCAGCGTACAGTATAGCTACGCATGCAGTGCGCAGTTCAGCTACGCGTGCAGCGCGCAGTTCAGCTACGCGTGCAGCGCGCAGTAGATGAGCTGCCCAGTCCTCAGACGTAGAATCCGGTACGTAGAACCGGTAGGTAGAACTGGTACGTAGAACCCCTAGATTTGGGGTACCAGTATCTTGAGGATCAGGGAATCACTCCTGCCAGCTAAGCAAGCGGATGTTAAAACTCAGAATGTTTTTAGGAAATTAATGTTGTGCCATGATTTTAGTGATGTGACTTGCAATTTACTACATAATTGAGAAATAACATCAGTCGACTTTTCCCCGTTGAGACCCTCACAACGCTACAAGGTGACATCCGTATTTTGAACTTGCTTACATCTTGTTGCATGGATGTTAGAAATAATCTCTGAGAGTTTAAATATTATTTTAAAATTATGACGGTATAAACAATTGTTGGTTGGCCATTAAAGAAACATAAATAAACTATATTGTTTACGTGACGATGTCTTTGATTTAAACCTTTGTTAGGTAGAAATCTAGCGTTGTTGCCATGGTTACCGGTTGAACGTTGTTTTAACGAGTAGGCGAGGAGTTTCTTATATCATGTTGTTTTGTCGTGTACATAATATAAACAAGAAAGTTCTCGGATATCTTAGAATTCGTTGAAAATCTTCCTTTATTACAATGACTATCTGTTTCCCGCGACTTCGTCTGCGTGTGTTTTGTATTTCATCATTTTTTTTACCCGATTACGGTTAAGCAAAAAGGAGGATTCTGATTTTGACCGGTATGTACAGTCACGAGCATAAGTATGTATACACTTGGATTTATTCAAAAGCGATTTACTCCTTTATTTTTAATGAAATTTTATGTTGCTATTAATAACATAGTATTTTCGAACCCATAGGTTTTTGCAATTTGTCGTATTTAATTGTTGTTTTCGTTATTTCACGCAAAAAACGCTATTGAAAGTTTCCTAGTGTTGACATATTGGTGCTCGTGACTGTATTTTCATATGTTCATCTCTTTACTCATATCTTCCTAAACGACTTATCATATCTTTGCCTGTCTGTTTGTTTGTTCCGGCTAATCTCCGAAACGGCTGGACTGATTTTGACGGGACTTTCACTGGCAGATAGCTGAACTGAACTTCAGGCTACTTTAATTATAGAAAAAAATAAATCCGCGCAAAAAAAAAATCGCATGCGGACCTCCACGCGGGCTAGGATTCAATAATTAAGGTCAAAATATCGGTAGTATAGCGTTAAAACATACATATTTGATAATCACAGGCTACACAAGTCACACGTTTACTTAGGGAAAGTCTCCTGGGTCACCGGGGACAAAGGCCACGAAGGTCACAGCCTAATAACCTCTCCGATTGTTGTTCTGGAACAGCACCTTAATTGCGGAATACACTATCATTCACAATCGGTCTCTTTTGAAGGATATTGCTAATATATTGCTTTATATATTCAAATCAAAAGTCATTTATTCAAATTAAGCTGACAATCAGCACATTTTGAACGTCAAAATTACATAAGACAGTCCCCCAAAACGCCCCCTTCACTGTCTCTTCATTTCTTCTTTTCGTTCCAGTTTGCTCAACAACTTAAATGACGTTCAGTTTGTTGTTCCATAACTTCAAAATTATCTCAAATTCCTGGCTCTAATATCCTCCAGACCGAATTTCGTTCGACCATGACAGCCAACCTCAGTAGAGCTGTGGTGACCCAGTGGTAACGACCTTTTCATCACCACTGCTCTTAAAACGATGTAGGAAAAGATCGTGAGGAAACCGGCATGTCCTAGAACCAAAAATTCGAGAACATGTGACATCTACCGCACTGGGTCCTAGTAGTACTGCCCACTCCCTCTCTCAGACAGGAGGGCTGTGAGACTTCACAGGGAGAAGGTCCTAGTGGAGACTTCACAAAAAAGTGTTCCTTAAAGAGGTTGGAAATCTCCTCAGTTCACTTACGCCGCCGACGCTCACAGGGAGACTCGGCTTCCTGTGCAACTTATTCGTGGTTTTCCAAAAAACACGAAAATCGCGTTTTGAATGGTGTGGGTCTAGATTCTAGAATGTCCATCTTAATTTGGTCTTGCCTATCCTGACACCATTTCAAACGTGATTTAAAAACTTTACTTCCCTCACGCTATACTCGTACGTTTATTATGTATATAGATAACCAAGCTACCAACTAACGTAATCAAAGGCCATTCGATTACCTCACTCCACATCAAACTAATCACTCACATACTTAGAGCTATAATTACAGCCGAACCAGATACCATCTTGTAGATTGTCATTAGAACATCAGACTCCACCGTCTGCACCGCTACGTGGGTTCTAAGACTGGTTTCAAGTTATTTTGTATTAATAATACCAGCCTGTTACTGTCCCACTGCAGGGCAGAGGCCTCTTCTCATACAGACAAGCCACGAGCATTGATCACCACGCTTGCTCAAGACATATTTTTATAGTATATATACGCGGCCACGCGTAAGTCCTATATAAATCGATAGCTGACACCAATGCAAACACAGGTTTGAAGCGCAGGCCAGACCGCTAGTTAGCGAGCGAGCGAGCTGACGGACGAAGCGAGGCGAGGGAAACTATATAAACTAAGCGAAGCTTTGGCGAGATAAACTATGTGGGTTCACACCGCGAACTACAGAGCCAAGCTATGCTAACGAGGTGAACGAATAGTATCGCTGGCATCACATCGCTTGCCGAGCCTTTTCCCAACTATGTTGGGGTCGGCTTCCAGTCTAACCGGATGCAACTCAATACCAGCATTTTACATGGAGCGACTGCCTGTCTGACCTCCACAACCCAATTACTGGGTAATACGATACCCCTTGGTAAGACTGGTTGTCAGACTTTCGGGCTTCTAACGACCCGTAACGACTGTCAAAGATCCACGAATGACAGCCGGGACCAACGGCTTAACGTGCTTTCCGAGGCACGGAGCATCGCTGGCATCGTCGGATATTTCTTTCGCATCGTTTGTATCGTTGACGTAGCTTGTCTCTGTAGTTCGGGGTGTGAACCGAATTATGAAAAGAGGTGAAACGATGCTCGCCCGGCTCGCTCGCTCGATAGCTGGCTGTGTGGCTTGCGCTTCTCAAGCGTGGCCGATATTTTGAAGAAAAAAAAAACAAGAAAATGGGGCGACAGTAGGTATGCCAGGCTCCATTTAAAAATCTTCGATTCCCTTCTAAAGCGTGCGAAGTCCCATTAGCCAAGGATATGGACCGCGGTAATTACAGCCCAGCTGTATATGATTAGCTAATGTAGAGCGGCCGAGGGAGGGAAGGTCGGTGCGGTTGACTGTGGTTGAATGAACCATTTGTGTCGTACGAACCAGTTGCAAGAAAAGGGTTATGCTTATGAGAACGCCTGGGTTAATTAGTGGCGAAGGATATTTTTAGGTTTTTAATCTAAGTTGGCTTTTATTTCATTATCTGCGGGGTAATTGCGTAATATACTATCAGTAGCAATGGGTTTCATTTTAACAGTTCAACAACATTCATTGCGTTATTTACATTGTTGAGCAGACACATTTTTCGAACACATGAAGCAATGGATTAGCAATATTCTTCAAAATTATTCAGATTGAGTTATTGACATTGAAACTGTGTTAGGGTGTACACATTGGAAACACCGACCTCATCTAGGTTATTTTTAATTTTTTTGTAATATGACCGATATGACGTGTTAAAGTGATTCCGATATCCTATTTACAAAATAACCAATATTATTTAATTTCAATGAAAGTGACTACATCGATAGACGCCGGTACCAGGGTAACAGAAGCATACAGCACATTTCCCTTCGCTCACTGCCGTGGTGGCGTGTAAGCCCGCTAATTGCCGACGCTGTCCACTTTACTACCGAATAGTTTACAGCGAGACTTTCCCGACAAACCACGGCTTATTTGTCCAAGTTTCTAAACTAAGATGTTTAAGACAAGTGATAACAGCTCCAGAAACTAACTGTTCGAATTAATTTGTTTTAGTTACAAAGACACAACAATTACAATTTACAAGCTAACACTAAAATATATACAAATATACAATAAAAAATTAAAGAAAAAGGCAGGAGCTCATTGCGCATCAAAAAATTCGTCCGCATCGCTGTCAATGGGATAAGCGCCAAAAAGGCTGGCAGCATTACCACAAAAAAAAAAAATGTTTTTGGTAACCATGAACTAAAGAATTTACTTAATTTCTTTTTTTTTTTTTTTACGGACGCTTTTTAACGTGCACGTCGTTCTCACATGTATAGTTACAACATACTTAAGAATGTAACCAATATTTTGGAACAATTTTATGATTTAAAAGAGTTTCCGTGTAGTTCATGCCCGTTCTTCTCCCTAGGTACCTACTACGCTTTGGAATGGGAAACGAGCTTCATCTTTCTGAATGACCCTGTAATTGGTTAATTTGGAATTTAAATGCTTTCCCCCTTATTACAAAACCAGGTTTTTCTTTAAATCAGAAGGCCAATTCTCGTAATTTAAAACGTTTAAAATCTAGTCGCAGTGTCAACTCGGCGACAAACAAATGACAAAAACTTGTCTAAATGTAAAGAAATTGAGGTATTTTTGACGGATCGAGACAGATCAGACTGTGAACGTTCTTAAAATTACGAGAATTGCCCCTCAAGTTTTAAACCACTGACCCAGTTATTTAATTAAGAACCCAACTGTTATAGAAATGCCGTTCTTTATACAAAAATGACAGCTTAGTTCGGTGCTCAGTTGTCATTTTAGTATTAACAACTTTGTCTAAATCGAAATACAAGTACTGGCTCAATAGTTTATAAACAGGTGAAGACACTGACTCCTGTAACACAGGTACCACCTAGCACAGGAGTCGGGGCTTCAAATTAAAATGTAACACCTTTATTTATGTCAATAAAATTTTATTATTATTAGTTTAGGCTAGAACTAAAGTTAGATTTCGTTTTGTAATAAGACGGTTTGAGTTGAGTTTACTTACGAAAATCTCTCTGAATCTAGCAAAGAGTTCTCATAACAACGATTCCCTTTCAACTTTCCGTAGAAAGTACCTGTGTAACCTCGAAACATAAAAGCTAATCGTAGTAACAATAAAAATAAATACAATACAAACACAAATGCATTGTATCGTTGATTTACCGCGCGGACGTGTGCGCGCGAATACGACGCGCGGCGCATGAGCCGCCATAAGGGTTGCCAACTTGTTTTTTATATTAAATATAGTATTTTCGAAGCCTATAAAAAAATAGAAAAAAATACATAAAAGTAGGTATGTTTAAAAAAAATGTTATTTATTAAATGCATATTTTCTGCTACTTTGAAACTTTATTACAAGTTTTTTTTAATGTCTCATAAACATTCTTATACTCTAAATTAATATTACAAAATACCATTATTCAGCTTTTATGAGATTAATACTGGCCATATTGAGTTCATCTCGCCATTTTGTAAGTATTAAAATGAAAATATAGTACTTTCGCCTACTATATTTTTTTTTTTTAAATATAGTATTTGGGCCTCTAATATTGTAGAATACAACTATATTATGCATGGTGGCAGGGACATCGACGCGCAAACTGTAACCATGGATTCAGCACATGAGTTTAGACCCCATAGCGTCGAAATTTTTCGTCGGTTATTAGAAAAAAATATTGCTGTTCCATACGTTTTCCCCGAGTAGGTATTACACTTTTCTATGAAGCAGAAGATTTTTTTTTTGATTACCGACGAAAAATTTCTACGCTATGGGGTCTAAACTCATGTGCTGAATCCATGGTTACAGTTTGCGCGTCGATGTCCCTGCCACCCTGTATAATCTGCGTTCGCGATTTAGTTGCCAAAAATGTAAACAATTATGAGTTTATGGAAAAATAACTTTAATACAGGTAAATATATACAAGCGTAGATAGCGTAATTATTTAGCCACGAGCCCCGTTTCTGGTTTCTATGATCTTGGTATTAAAAGGTGTCGCCGTGTCACTTAAATTAAGTTTTTAATTAAAAATGGAATCTCTGGAGTGATAAAAGTCTAGAATGTTGCACGGCAGCGATAACTTTTTTATGGTTACTAGGGAAGAGACTGGACCAAATATTGCACGATAAGGGATGCTACACCTATATTTACAAGTTCAGTTTACGCTACAACTACCAAAAAATTATAACTTTTTCAATAGTGCTTGTCACTCTGAAATCAACTTAATTGCCATTCATATAAAGTTGATATTTGTTTAACTTGCAATAACATCAATTGGAAACATACATTTGAATAGACCTTAGTAGTGTTGGAAACCCTAACCGCCATTACTGTGAATTTACGCGGGAGCCAGGGACGTATTTATTCGACGCCATGATTCTTGAATTTATTTATTGTTAACGAATGGACACGTTGACTATGCAAAGTGTGTGTTGATCGATATTATCGAATTAAGACAGCTTTATTTTCGACAAGCTTCTGCCCGCGACTTCGTCCGCGTGAATTTTCTTGTTCCCCCGACGGACCCAACCCGTTGCTTAGTCCGTATCGCGTAACCTGCCCGCGCTATAATAATAATAATAATAATTTATTTACTTATCTCGGACAACTGTAGTCCATATTTTACACTCACACATTAAAAATTACTTATAAACTATTTAAAATTATAAACAGATAAAAACCTAAAATAAAATTGTGACTAATTAAATTAAAATATTCATAAATAATTAAAAAAATAATTAAAATTGTCAAAAAATTGTAAAAATGTCAGAATACTTAATTCTCTATTTCTATTTATATTTCTTCGATTCCGCGCGTTCCTTCCGGGTGTTTCTTTATGCTCTGCTCCTAAAGGCACTCCTAGAGAGATGTTAAATGGCCTTCCTCAACGGCCTCAAGGCACGGGGGTATCACACCGCTAAGTACCAACTCCGGGCTGCTATTGTCGTCTCAGCATCAAATCAAATCAAATCAAACGTTGATGATGGTATATTTATTTGCAAGAATATAGGTAGCTAACATAAGTTCTTAACATCTATGGAGTGGGTGGGTGTATGCGGATCTATTGAGGAATTCCTAATGGAAAAACACAATAACACTTTGTCCGACCTGGGAATCAAACCCAGGACCCCATGCTCAGCAGTCGCACTTGCAACCACAAGACCAGCGGGCAGTCGCTGTACATGAAGCGTGACAATGTGTGCGTGCGATCTCGCTAGTTGTGTCGACCCGGCCTTCTGTAGCATTCTGTGGTATCGTGTTATCTAAATCAAGTTGATCTGATTTTGCCTATCAACTTCACACAGGGAACAAACTTGTCTTCGGTATGTGAAGCCAACCTGTTACTGATGCTTATCAGGAAAGGGATGTATTTAAGGCAAGATTCAGCTTCTCGATGCTACTTTAAAGGTGAGTGTAGAATATCTCAAGCATTCGCCGTTTTATAATTTTATCGAACTGACCGACTGAACTTCGAACATGACGCTCGATGTTTTGTTACAACCTTAAGGCCAAATCCTGTAAAAATCTAAAAAAATCTAGTCGCAATCTCATCTCAGCGACAATCAATGTCAAAAATGTAGGCAAATTAGAGGTATTTTTGAAAGATGAAGACTGAGATCAGACTGTGAACCTTCTTAAAATTACGAGAACTGCACCTCTGATTTTAAATCCAACAAGCGTATTGGAATAACATTATATCGAGCAAAGGCACGAGCGGACAAGAACGCACAATCATCAACAATGCACGCAAGGTAGAAAGAAATGTTACAGGTAAATGCTCACTCGCCGTGAGCATTACCTCGAACGCAGCGTCGAGCGTTCGCAGAAACGTTACATTACATGGAAATGCTTCTCGTGCCTGTATTGTACCACTAACAGCGCCCCGCAGTTTCATCCGCTTAAGTTTCTTCCCCGTGGAAATATCGGGATAAAAAGTATCCTATGTGTTAATCCTGGTTATAAACTATCTTTGTGATAAATTTCATCCAAATCCGTTTAGTACTTTTTGCGTGAAAGAGTGATAAACATCCATCCATCCTCACAAACTTTCGCGTTTATAATATTAGCAGGATTCGTAACAACGTTAGAC
Source organism: Apamea epomidion (assembly GCA_947507525.1). Taxonomy (NCBI): domain Eukaryota; kingdom Metazoa; phylum Arthropoda; class Insecta; order Lepidoptera; family Noctuidae; genus Apamea; species Apamea epomidion. The sequence goes on from OX382252.1 coordinate 1,294,546, forward strand.
ATGCTCGAGAAAATGCTCTGGTGTATACTCACTTTAAGAGTCGAAGCGCATTGCTGAGCAGCTTCGAATCTGGTTATGATCGTGACAAACATTTAAATGTGTAATGAGCACACTTTAATGGTAGGTAGACATAACATCACGCCTCTGTTCCCCGAAGGGACAGCACACATTCCACAGTCCCGTGTAATGGGAGGCGAGCCTGTACCCATTAAACGGGCACAAATCCAGACAGTACTAAGAATTATAAATTCAACAAAGTGGAGCGCCTACCCTAGTTCGAACCTACGACTTACAACTTGTAAGTCGGGGCTGCACCCACTGGGCCACCACTACTCTCAAAACAGTGAAGAAAAACTTCGTGAGAAAACCGGCATGTCCTAGAACCAAAAAATCGAAGACGTGACTACTACCAACCCGCACTGGGCCCGCGTGGTAGATTACAGCCTACTTACTTAGCCACGAACCCGAGCGACATTATGAGAGATATTTGAGAGGTATTCCACTTAGAGCACTGATTTCAACAGCACTTGCCCGAACCGCACCTAAGAAAAGAAAGAAAATACGTTTATTTGCGGTAAAGATGACGCAAAAAAGAATATAAAATACAAAAAAACAATGAGAAATGTTTGGGGGAAACATGCGTCACATCCACGCAAAACGGTTATCGCTCAGCATTATGCTGCGACCTTATGCAAGACAAAGCCCCAGCGCTGGTTTTCAGCGACGGCCAACACAGCTAAGCACTTCCACTAACCGCACTGAAACAAAATTTTGTGACGTGCGGTTCGGAGGAACAGTTTATCAATATTGTTCTTAATTCCCGAGCGGCACCTACTACCTAAGGACAAAAACAAAACACTGGGATCAGCCAACAAAAATGATACTTTTAAAAGCTCTCCAGAAAAAATATCTCCCACTCAGCAAGTTAGTTCTAAATAAAGAAAAGAAGAAAAACACTGCCTCCTTCATTCTCGTCACGTTCGAGCGTGCACGCGTTATGGCACGTCATGGCATTTGCAATAATAACGAGAGCCGCGGGAATCCGGGGACACCTGGCCATATTAGCTTTAATATTGCCCGCTGTTTAGTATGGCACACGAGGACATGTTTGGGATAATATTGAGGAGGAGGGTTGGAGGCTTGTGGCTAAGTAATAACAACCGGGTCCATCGGCTTAGCTATGCTTGCCGTGGTTGGTCCATGGATGGGTGATCATATTTACATACCAAGACACCTCTGTGCCTCGGAATAGAATATAATACTCTTTATTATATTGTATATATACCAATAGATTACAGACAAAAACAGAAATTTTACAAAGGGTGACACAATGGGCGGTCTTATCGCTAAGAGCGATCTTTTAAAGATAACCTTTGGATGGTTTAAAAAGGGGAAGGAGAGACAAATACTGTTGCTGTCGGAGAGCATGTTAAGCCGTTGGTTCCGGCTGTCATTCGTGGATCTTTGACAGTCGTTACGGGTCGTCAAAAGCCCGAAAGTCTGAGAATTAGTCTTACAAAGGGTATCATATTACCCAGTTCCTGGGTCGTTGATAACAGATAGGCAATCGCTCTATGTAAAATACTGGTATTCAGCTGCATCCGGTTGGACCGCACCGGTTGCACCGTTTTGAGAGCATTGATGATGAAATTATCTATACAAAGTAAAGTGCCTGCCTTTTTTTTTTTTTTTTTTTCAGGATGGGAAATCATCAAATGACTCCTCCCGCTCTGGGTGGAGCAGAAGGGAGTGTCAGACTCTTACTGACTAAAACCCACCCGTGTTCCTTCCTTAGCCCTTTATGTACCAGGGCAGCGGTAACTCTTTCGGACGATCCCGCTACCCCGGCAGGCTTCGGCCCTGTCGGGCCCCGTCATCTATGTTGACATCTCTCCCTCGGCGGCTGAGGCGTGAGGATCTCTCCCTCGCCCATCCCGCCACCTCCTTCGCTAGCATGACTGCTTCGCAGAAGGAGGTGACCGCCTCCCACTCCCTCTCGCCCCGGACCATGGCTTGCACCAGGGCCGGACGCGAGAGGTCGCCGCCGCTGCCGATCGCCTCTACGAGGACACGGCGGTGCTCTGCCCAAGCGGGGCAGACCTCCACCGTATGCTCAACACCGTATGCTACAACTCTTAAGTCGGGACAGTTGCCACTGGACAACCATAACTAAGCATGTTATAAATACCTGCGCATAATCTCAGGTGTGCCATTAATTCATCAATATCCATTAAACCTACTAAGCTGACCCAATTTATAATCTTAATCATCCATCGCCCGTTTACCTCGCTGCTATTAGGTCAGCTCCCTTCTAAACGGGCAATCTAACGCATATTCGGCGAAGATATTAATTTTTAAGCGAGGGTGAGCTGCCAATCATTTATCAAGCTTTAGATTAATCGGCTTTTTATAGGGTATGCTGTTATTTTAATTGGAAAAGGATTTAGCAGAAGGGGTGTGTGTGTGTGCATGCATAATGATACTTAAGTAGGGTTACACACCCTGTTCGGTGAGTCCAGCACCTAGCTATGCCTAACACACTGTCAATCTCAATCTGAATCATTTTGAAAGATATTGCTAATCAATTGCTTCATATGTCCGAAAAATGTGTCTGCTCAACAACGTAAATAATGCAATTAATGTTGTTGAACTGGCAAAATAAAACCCATTGCTGCTGATAGTGAGTTACGTTAATATCTCGGAAACGTGAAACTTTACGGGGTTAGGTCTTATTATGTTTTCTGTTTGCATTGATGTCAGCTATCGATTTATATAGGGTTCAAGCGTGACCGCCATTTTGAAAAAAAAAAAAAAAACAAATTGGCGGACAGGTAGGTATGCCACGGACTTTCAAAGCCGACCTTCAAGGACGAAGTCCCAGGCAGAAGCTAGTATTTTATACAGAAAAAAACAACATCGATAGAAAACAGTACAATTTTGATAATACAAACCTGCTAACCACATTCCTATCACCCACAGACTCTCAATATCCATAAACAAAAGTACACAGAGAACTGTGTACTGTTTACGAGAACCTAATCAAACGCGAAGCTCCACCAATTTACATTTAATACCTCCCCTAGCGCTCGTAAAATGTAAATTTGAAATTCAATCAAGAATTGGCAGGGTTGCCCCGCAGATGAATCTTATAGGTATTTTTTTATCGGTAGATTCTTAATCAATCCAAATCTTTTATTTCGGACCCAAAAGTGTACTCCATTTGGTTAGTATACACATGACTTAGAAACTAGTGTACTTATATCTACCTGAGGGCAATTCTCGAAATTTTAAGAACGTTCACAGTCTGATCTCAGCCTCAATCTGTCAAAAATACGTCTAATTTCCCTAAATTTTGACAAGTGTTTGACATTTGTTTGTTGCCGAGATTAGACTGCGACTAGATTTTGAACGTTTTAAATTACGTGAATTGGCCTTCAGAAAAACAAAACACAAACTGTTCATTAATACGTCATGACATTTAGGGATATCCAATGTCCCAGTATGTGGCTGTCCCACCTATCAGCTATAGTATTCAGGATGCTGTTAGGACTGGCGCGTACCCTGCGCATAATAGAAGCGCAGCCTGCGCATGATAGCGTGAAAGCTATCTATTCTCGCCTCCCCAAACATACCGGAAGCACTGCAGTAGCGCGGCAACCCCATCAACACCCTGAAAGCATTATTGTCGTGAACACGTTCAGCACTTGAATTGCAAAGATGTTCTATGTACACAGCCACTAACTAGCGTAAAAAGAAAGATCAACAACTGTATCTTGCTCTCAGTTGCCTATAGAAAGTAAGTGTGAAAAATCAAAATGTTTCTTTCGAAGATGCATGTGTTAAATCTCAAACACAAAACCGCCGTCAGTTTCACCGTAAATCTTGTTGAAGCAACAAACTGTCTGGACTGAGGGCCAGCTTATCCTGGCGGGTGGTGGAAAAGGGAACTAAAATAAATGACAGATTTAAAAAAAAAATATGACTAGCTTTTCTCTGTGACTTCGTCTGCGTGAAATTTTTAGTTCCCCCGACCCACCCTGTCGCATCGTATCGCCTGCCCGCGTGTCACTTCGTTTTCGCCTAGCGATTTTTTTGTTTTTTTTTTCTTTTAACTCGGTTCTTAAGGGTCGTATAGCGTGATATTTAAATGTTATCTACACCAGCACCCTAATTGCGGAACACACTATCAATTACAATCTGAATCAATTTGAAGGATATTGCTAATTCATTGCTCGAAAAATGTGTCAACTCAAACTATTTATTTTAACTAAACCAATTACAGGCACTTTTGAATTGTCAAGGGTCAGTTAGTCAAAAAGATGAAGCTAGTTGCCCATTCCAAAGCGTAGTAGGTACCTATGGAGAAGAACGGGCAAGAAACTCCATGGACACTCTTTTAAATCACAATAATATAGTTACAAAGTATTGGTTACATCATTCATGTTAAAAATTACACATGTGAGAAAGATGCAGAACGTTAAACGAACGTTGTCTGCTCAACAACGTAAATAACGCAATGAATGCTGTTGATCTGTCAAAATGAAATGCATTTGTGTGTTACGCAATTTCCCCGCAGACTGAGCGTTCTCAAAATTACCGGAATTGCCCCTCTGATACCTGACAATGATATCTTATTATTCTAAGACCCTTAAACGCTCCTAAAACAATATTAACAATTCACCATCCCTAACACAAAACCAGAAAGCTTTATCGCCGAAAACTGGAGTACCATTCATCCTCGATTACCGATTCCAAGATGGCTACCGTTAACAATAAACGCGGGAACACGTGAAAATGGCCGCGATAATGGCCGCCGCGAATAATTTACGCGGGGAATACAAGATAATTTTATGTTTTTTGGCATATTTGTGAATAAATATTGTGTTATTGTTTCTGATTTGCGTTGCTATGTGGGGGGGCTTGTGGCTAAGTAATAACAGCCAGACGGGTCGATCGATCAGGTTAAGCTACGCTTGCCGCGGTTGGTCCGTGGATGGGTGAACATCTTCACATACCAAGACCCCTCCGTGCCTCGCCGTTGGTCGCTGTCATTCGTGGATCTATGACAGTTGTTACGGGTCGTCATTAGCCCGAAAGTCTGACAACCAGTTTTACCAAGGGGTATCGTATTACCCAGTACTTGGGTTGTGGCGGTCAGATACTTAGGCAGTCGCTCCATGTAAAATACTGATATTCAGCTGCATCCGGTTAGACTGGCAACCGACCCCAATATAGTTGGGAAAAGGCCAGGCAGATGTTGTGTAGAGGTATTAAAAGCTGCTGATGCTATATGAAAATGGGTTTTATATGTTTTTTACTAAATAGAAAGTCTAAGTCAAATCGTTTATTTTATTTATTTCAAAAGGCACTTTTCATAAACAGCCTATAATGTTCCCACTGCTGGGACACAGGCCTCCTCTCGGTGAGAGGGAGTTCAGTGAGCCGTAATCCACCGCGTGGGCCCAGTGCGGGTTGCTAGATGTCACGTCTTCGAATTTTCGGTTCTCGTTTGGTTTCGTGATGGCATATAGTGTAACTATTTGTGTATTCATTGTTATAACTATTTGTAATCTCTGCAATTCTTCTGGGTCAAATTGAATTAGCTAGCGAAACTCCGCAGACATGATGGGTATCGATATCTAAACACGATAAAATAAGATTTAATGTTTTTTGGGGTTCAACGACCGCTGGTTGTCTTGTTACTTAAAGTATGAATTGAGAAAATCTGTTTTCTCTAATTTTGTCGTGTTGAGGTATCGACCCATCACGTCTGTGAAGTTTACACAATAAAAAGCAGATGTTTTAACTGATATTTCAAGTGACTGCACTAACTGCGGTCGGTGACCCCACAAAATAAATCGTAAATTTTTTTGTTTTATCAATTTGAGACATCGATACCTATCATCACGTCTGCGGAGTTTCGCTAGCTAATTTAATATGACCCTGTATAAGAAAACTTATTTAATTCTGCTCTTCCCTGTCGCCAGAAGCTCCCCCTCAAATGTACCTCTTATAGTCTGTCATTAACCAGACAAAACGATGGCAAATGACTGGCAATTATAGCTGATATTCAGGCCTCGACGGTCACCTCTATCGTACATTCATCTGCACTTCAAAGGAAACAGTTTGGCTTATAGGCAGCGCGTTTATGTCTTTGCAATAAAGGCGATTTCTGTACTCAAACGTGCAGTTGATCGTACAACTCGTTCCTTCATCCGTGATATAGACATTTTCTAGTTTTCTATTTAATTAGTTTCACTCTAAGCTTGGTTATTAACATTAAATCGGTTTATGAGTTAAGGCGCTGTCGAATGGTATCCGCGTTGCTGAATTTTGGGCCTAAAAAATTAAAAAAAACGATATTTATTTTTAGTGCTATTTTTTCCATCGACACGCTAAGAAGAATAAGGCGCTGTCGAAAGGTAGACACCGTAAAACGCTCAGTTTTCAGTCACAGTGAGGCGTATTAGTACATATAAAAAGCCAGAAAAAAATGAGTGTATTGTCAAAGGTTCAAAGAAGAGACTTATTCATAAATGTTTCTTAAAAATAAAATAGTATCATGATAAAAATACCGTAAAACAACGTGTCGCTTGTGTATTTGAGTACGGTGCTCAAGTACACGACCGGCATTTTGTCGGCGGTAGCCGCTGACGCTTCGTTGGCTGCTGCAGTTGACTCTGTCGTCGCGCGTCTGTCGTGTCGTGTGTACGTACTATCGCTAAAATCTATATTGACCACCGTAAGGACTATTCCTGCTTGCAGCTCATTTTATTAGTCGACCTAAAAAGTATTGTCTTTTGTTTTACTTACGGACGCAGCTGTGGTCATCATGTGCACGGGATTTTGTTTTCAAGATGTTGTGTGAGTTGTGTGTTGTTTTTTTTGTGTTTTCAGATATAGGTTTTGGCAATAGTACACTAACATCAAACGCATCGCTGTTTTGAACCTTATTTGTTGCCGCGATGCGCAATTGTCAATTATCCTAAAATTTTGCTTCTAACCGCGCCTTAATAGGACATGTGATTGCTAGCTCTTTGTGCTTTTCTACTAACAGAGCTATGAACAGTAATGCAATAATGTGTCCGTGCAGTCGTAAATGGAAATGGTTGCTGGGAAAATCTGATGATATTCATTATGCATTTATTAAGTTATGCAGATTTGGGTTGCGACCCAGATAAGCTTGAAGCTTTTGACATTAATTCTGAAAAGACTGTGTTTTATTGTATTATAAATATATTTATTAATAGAGTGGCAGGGGCATCGACGCGCAGCAACTTGTACATTCATTACATGATATTGAACCCTGTTGGAATTTCTCGACGGTAATAAGAAAAAAAAAAAATGCTGTAAGTACTATACGTTTTGACCGCGTAGGTATTGCACGTTTCTATGAAACAGCTGATATAAAAATCCAAGATGGCGGCTGCGAAAATTTACTTTATAAACATGGGTGTCGTTTTTATGGTTTTAGAGGGTGCTGAAGCCAATAGTGAGGTCAAAATGAAAATTCGAAATGGTGACAACTTTATGAGAGCTTCTAAAACTTATACTAGATGGCTCTGTATTAAAAACGCGATTATATACGAGCGTGTGTGCGTGCGAGTATCGCGTAAGGAATTTCGTTCCTGACGGGGGGGGGTCTGCCGACTGCATACGTTTTTATTATTTTTTTCTGTTTTCATCGATAAAAGTACAAGACTGAAAAGACTGGCGTCTATTGTTTATTATTTAAACTTATATTATAAGTAGCTTATAGCCGTTCGATTAAACAGCAAAACTCGACTGTTGTTAAATTTTTGCTCACCCACCAGAAATGATCCTTTGTCATTCTAACAAATGCTCAGTCTAAAGCAAATTATTCAAAGTTGTCTCATTTAAAATCATCGTCCCTTTCGCTGGCTTCAAATAATTTCCATTTATTTCCTGAAGGAACAATTTAATGAATTCTCTCAACAATTTTGTAAGTGGGTGTGGTGTGGTGACACAGGATACATGGATGCAGAAGGTCAACTTTGTACAACAAATGAAAATGCACGAACACATGGACACGCTTCACGTACAGCGAGGGCTTGCGTCCTCATGCAATCAATGCATGCAACACTTTAGTTCATTTATGTAGTAATATGGTGAATGCGAATCACCAACAGATCAGTAGTTCGGTACTGGTCTTAAAGGAGGTTAGGACCCCTGCAACCAGAGATAGACAGACAAACCACTGTAGGTGGGTGTGCATGTGTAGTACACTTCTAGATTAGATAATACCGTGTTATATTTAGTTAGCATAGATACCTGGCTGTTGCAGAATTGCATGTATGCCGTAGGCTAGAATAGGAGTAGTCTAGAGTACACTTGTGCCTCCCACGAGATGTGGTGGTAGTAGTCCCATGGCATCGTTTGATCCGGTGTGGACCAAACACTAGCTAGCTAGGCCTACGGGAGCTAGCGAGACTCTAGAGACGGTATGGGTATCGATATCTAACGACAAAAAAAATAAAATATTTGATCTTTTTTTGGGGTTTAACGACTGCCGACAGTCTTCTTACTTAAAGTACGAGTTGAATAAATCTGTTTTCTTTTGTTTGATCGTGTTTAGTTACCGATACCGATCACGTCTGTGGAATTTAAACAAAAAAAAAAGGATGAATTAAACCGACATTTCAGGTAACTGCACTAACTGCGGTCTATGACACAAAAAAAAAACATCAAATTAATTTCGTTTTTGTTTTATCATGTTTAGATATCGAGACATCTGCGAAATTTCGCTAGCTAATTTAACCTTGTATGTATTTGTGCGCCTGTGGGGCTTGTGGCTAAGTAAAAACAGCCGCGCGGTTCGATCGATCAGGTTAAGCTAGGTTTGCCGCGATTGGTCCGTGGATGGGTGACCGTCTTTACATACCAAGACCCCTCCGTGCCTCGGAAAGCACGTTAACCCGTTAGTTCCGGCTGTCATTTGTGGATCTTTGACAGTCGTTACGAGTCGTCAAAAGCCCGAAAGTCTGACAACCAGTCTTACCAAGGATTTTCTTATTACCCAGTAACTGGGTTGTGGAGGTCAGATAGGCAGTCGCTTCATGTAAATTACTGGCACTCAGCTGCATCCGGTTAGACTGGAAGCCGACCCCAACATGGTTGGGAAATCGCTAGGCAGATGATGTATGTGTGCGCCTGTTTTGGCTTGTTGTATGAAGCTGACCTTTTGAACTTATCTCTTTTGTGGGGATGATCTGCGAAGGCTGAGAGATAAATAGACTGCTGAAATGTAGAGTGAAATTATTAGTGACGTTAGAAAACATTTCAGTGTGTATACGACTTAATAGCTGTAAGTATTTAGGAATGTAAAATTCTTTTGCTAAATCAGAAACGAAGTTATCCGGAGAAGAACCGAAGTTACCGACATAGCTTGCAGAATAAGCAAGCTGAAGTGGCAGTGGGCTGGCCATGTTTGTCGAAGGACCGATGGCCGTTAGAGCAGACTAGTCCTGCAGTGGAGACCGCGTATCGGCAAGCGTAGTGTGGGACGCCCCCCAGCTAGATGGACCGACGACCTCAAAAAGGTGGCTGGTACAGACTGGATGCGAAAGGCGGAGGACAGGGTGTTGTGGCGCAGTATGGGAGAGCCCTATGTCCAGCACTGGACTGCAATAGGTTGAGTTGATTGATTGATTGACTTTTGGTCATCGATCTGGTACGTACTCCGGTAAAATTGACGACACATAATATCTATTACTTCAACGCACGACCTATTCCGCCATAAAACCGTCTCGAATTATTTCGCTTCTTCATTATAATTTGACCCAGAAACCGCCACACTGTCAAGATGACTTATTTCTCCCCCCTAAACATAATTAGAATACAATTTATCGTCAAAATTGTTGACGACGACGCAAATGATACATTAGTAGTCATCTTTGCTGAAAGAATTAGCATTGTCATTCAGCGTGGCAATGCTGCCGGTCTTCTGAGCACGTTTCCGAATGACAGCGATGCGGACGAATTCTTCGATGCCTAAGTGTCTTTTTCTTTTCTATTTATTTGTATAGTTAGTCATTTAATTTAGTAGTACTTTTGGATTACCTTTTGGACATATACCTAACTGGCTACTTGAACTAAACTAAAGCGAATTTTAATTACCCATAAATATTACGTTTCTTTATTATAAACTCTTCAACAGGAAGGTTGTTAAGTACCCATAAAAGCCTTTAAAAGATGACAAAATGAAATAGAAAACCGTATTGTCACGTCGATCGCTATCTCCTATATAAAAGTCATGATATTGATCCCATATAATACCGCCTTTTTACATTATTACCGAAAGTATCGGAAAACGAATAATTTGGTAAGTGACAAGCTTATTGGCGCCCAACGCACGTTTACAAACTTCACTTTTGCAGCCGAAATCAGAAGATTCTAAACTAAATGTTTTGCGATTGGATTTTTTGACTACTTTTGTAAGATTGCAGGGTCAACTTGGGTATCTGAATTTTAATAAAAGGAAGAGTCCCTTGTGAATTGGTGTCCCGGGCTATTTTTTGGGTTCCTTAGTAGTCTATGTCAAACAAACCTTATTCTTTCTTTCTTTTAATAAATAGTCAGTTTTTTTTAATAATGGTCTGAAAAAGGTAATGCCATGTGTAACTGAAATGGAAATTCGAATAATTATTGTGAACTCTGCGTAGGTAAACTAAAACATACATACATACATAACACTCACGTCTTGTACCCATGGGGGTAGACAGACAGAAACTACAGAACGCTTTTGCCTTGTTTATCTTCATACATCTGGTCATACACGCGCGCCGGTTGCGAGTACTACGCACTTGCGGGGTAATTGCGTAAGGAAAATAATAAAGCTTCCGAAAAACCAATTAACTTCCAGCGATCTGTGGTTGACTGTAATACTAAGCTGTGTTAAAATGAATTACCGAAAAGTTAATACAAAATTAACCGACAAAAAATGTTGTATTTAACAAACAAGCATGAAGCTTATTCAAATTATAATTCTACGAAAACTATTCTATACTTTCAAATAATAAACTAAATTTCCAAAAAAATACTAAACTTCCGAAAAAAATACTAAGTTTCCGAAATTTATAGTTTAGTGAAATTTGCAACGTAACACGCATATATCTTCTTTAAATCGAAAGAGCTAGGTTAGTTTAGGTTAGAACTGTAACCACATAATGCACGAGCCGAGCGAGCGAAGCGAGCGGTGCCGCGGCAGCGGCCGACGAGTGCCAGAAACATATTTTTGATTACATTCAAAAATATGTTTCTGGCACTCGACGGCCAAACCAAACCACACAGCCACAGCGCCACAGTTATAAAATGTGTAAGATTGATTCTAAATTTATAATATAAAATAGGTAAGTTATGATAAAAATGATTTCGGTAAAACGCAATTTAAGCTGGTTGAAAAATATAACGTCAGCAAATATTGTATTAATTTTTTGGAATTTTCAGCATTTTGTTCGGTCGTTTCTTTATTTGTATTCGCTTATAAGTTGTCGAAAAGTTAGTATTTAAAGCAGTAAATTTCATATTTTGAGTATGCTCATATTTTAATTTTTTTTCGGAGCTTTTATTACTACCCATTGCGTAACACACTATCAGTAACAATGGCTTTCATTTTGACAGATCAAGAACATTCATTGCGGTATTTACGTTGTTGAGCAGACACATTTTTCGAACACATGAAGCAATCGATTAGCAATGGGTTATTCCACTAATCCCCATAGTTTAAATGGAGTCTCATAGAGCTCATAATGGTGATTTATGGAAAAAAAGTTCACAAATCCCCATTAGTTTAAAAATACAATACAAACAACATAATCTAATCAATATTGATTGATTAGATTATGTGTTAAATATTTTACACTTAGGTTATTGAACCCAAGTGTAAAATATTTTAGCTAAAATAATGAAATTACAGCCTAAACTTTAGTACAAATAATATTTTAGAGATCAACTTTGAAATTACTTGGTAACTTTGTGATTGATTATTTTAGAATATTTTTTTACCTATGGTAACTGAATCTTTACTCATCGTCTACATCGCCTCATGCGAACTCCGCATCACACTGACGTCACGCAAAATCTTGCATCGCGCAAGCAGAGTTTACCCCGCGACTCGCACATATACAACGTCCCGACATCAATCGTCGGACAGTAGCCCACCACGCACAACACCCATCTGGTCAGAAGATCCTCCCTTTTCTATAGAGGATGAGTGAACCTTACACCCTGTTCCTCAAACCTCTATAAAACCATTTACAGGCACTTTTGAACTGTCAAGGAATCGGTCAGTTAGTCAGAAAGTTGAAGCTAGTTGCCCGTTCCAAAACGTAGATTTCTATGGAGAAGAACGGGCAAGAAACTCCAAGCACAGTCTTTTAAATCAAGTTAGGTTCAGCAAGAACAGTGCAGAGCAGAAAGCAGTGGAAATTTATTTATTATTTATTTATTTAAACTTTTCGCACAAAAAGGTACAAAGGCGGACTTAATGCCTTAGGCATTCTCTACCAGTCAACCAAGGGTGGTGAAGAGATTAGATGGCAGGTGCCCGGTGGAAATGACCGTGAGTAATAACGGTAACTAAAGGTGTAGGTCGAACGTTCGAACCCAGACAAGCGCTTTACTTTGTGTAAATTATTTAATCGCCACTGCTCTCAAAATGGTGAAGGAAAACATCGTGAGGAAACCGACATGTCCAAGAGCCAAAAATTCGAAGACATGTGACATCTACCAACTCGCACTGGGCCCACGTGGTGGATTACGGACCACTCCCTCTCACAGCGAGGAGAACATTATAGGCTGATTATTCTATTACAAAAGCCTGGGTACATTAGCCACAGTGAATGCCGGATGCAGAACCCTCCAGCATCCTTAGTCCATTCCTCATTTTATTTTGCGACTACTAACCCTACGTATTGCGACGACTCCCAACGTGTCCCTATTCCTTTGATCTCAGCTCACGTGCCACACCTCCTTAGAGGCGAGGGGATCACGTACACGACTGATTGATCAATTATATTGTGATACGCTGGTGGTGTAGGAGTTCGGAAATGCTGCGTAGAGATTGTTAAGGGAGTTGGTGAAATATGACAGCACGTACCCTACGTGTATCTAATCCAATCTAGCTGGACCTACGTGTTTTTGGGCTTTTTGTAACTTTTCACCCGACTGCTAAGAATTTATGTTTTTCGCGCGTATTTTGGCTATCGTGTTCTCGACAAAGTTTAGAATCAACTTATACCGTTCCCACTGCTGGAACACAGGCCTCCTCTCAGTAAGAGGGAGTGGGCCAAAATTCACCACGCGGGCCCAGTGCGGGTTGGTGGATGTCGCATGTCTTTGAATGTTTGGTTCTAGGACATGCCGGTTAACTCACGATGTTTTTCTTCACCGTTTTGAGAGCAGTGCTGATCAAATTATTTACAGAAAGTAAGGCCGCCTGCCTGGACTTAAACCCACAAGATGTAAGTCGTGGCTTACCACTGGGCCACCACGCCTCTCAAGTTTATACCTTAGTGTCTCCAATTTCGGGTGTCAATAAAGGGGACTAAGATTTAAGCTGTATTCTTGAGAGGAGACCGCGAATCGGCAAACGTAAGTAAGACGCCCTCAGGCTAGGTGGAGCGACGATCTTCGCAGGGTAGCTGGTAGCAGCTGGATGAGACTTGCCGAGAATCGAAGTTGAATGGCGCGCAATAGGGCAGGCCCAGCAGTGGACTGTTGTAGGCTGATGATGATGAAGATTTGAGCTTGTAATACGGTTTTTCTGCCATTAGACTGCCAGGAATCGAATGCGCCTCGATGACATCTAATGTTAAAACGGCAGCTGTCGTAAACAGAATGCTGATGTTAGTATGAGTGGTCTTACATCCGACGTCTTCAAATTATATTCGAATGTGACAAAATGGCACTAATACTCGTACCTATATATGTATAAGATAATAAGAAATACTTTGTACAAGTATAGATGACAAAAAAGGGTACAGTTCATTGGGCATCAAAAAATTCCGCATCGCTGTCAATGCGAAAAGTGCCCAAAAGCCGCATTGCAACGTTCGAAGGCATGGATGAAGTTTTAAAATAAATTGGGGCTATGTTGGTGAGATTGTGTAACCCATTGAGATTGACAATCCCTGTCATTCAACAATATTCGTTGCGTTATTATGCTGTAGAGAAGATGAATGTGTTGAACATAAGAAGCAATGGTTTGTGTTAGTAATCGTTCCTACCGTCGACATCGCAACTCGTATGTGATGACATCTAGTGATAGGACGGCAGCTGTCGTAAACATAATGCTGATGTTAGTATGAGTGATCTTACACCCGACGTCTTCGAATTATATTCGCATTGTAACAAAAATGTGACAAAGTGGCACCAAGTTGAATTAAATTCGATTTCTTGCAGTCGAAGAATTTGGAAGTAAGTCCATAATGTAATTGAGGTTACAAAATGGAAGACTGACTGAATATGGCTGCTTCGTTGGTTTAGCAGTCACAAGTAATTCAATCCCTCGGTCGGAAAACTGTTTGGTTTTCCATTCGAATTGTCTCAATGGGCTTGTTCCCTATTGCTTACACAAGATTTAAACATGGCAGAACCGTCAAGCTACAAAGCAAGAGTGAACAATCATCAGCATCTTCTGGGCTCGCTCGTTCCATCGTAGACCAGCGGGGTAGTTGCGAAACACACTAACAGTAGGAATGGCTTTCATTTTGACAGTTCAACAACATTCATTGCGTTATTTACGTCGTTGAGCAGCCAAATTTTTCGGACATATGAAGCAATGGTTTAGCAATATCTTTCAAAATGATGCAGATTGTGATTGATAGTGTGTTACGCAATTAGGGTGCTTATCTGGCGCTTTTATTTCATTCTTTTTCTTTTTTTCAACAAGAGTAGCATAGCTATTCACAACGACTCGATACTCTTCCGTACTGTATTGGACATAGAAATAAAGAAAAAGTATTTATTGCGACTCGTACAGGAAGATCATAAAACTAAACTCAACTAAACACAATACAAAATAAAAAAAAACCAAATTATATTAAAAAAAGTAACAAAATGAAAAACGAAACAGAAAGTCCTGCACGAGGCCAAAAGACTCCTATCTCAGCATGATGCTACGACATTTAAAAAAATAAATGTCGCAGCGCTGATATTCTGTCTAACATCAGTCAATGTTATCGTAGGAGTCCAGTAAATGCTATTCACAAGTCCAAAACCCGAAAATGTTGTCAGTTTAAATCAAATAGACGACCGCCGACGAGAGAACAGTGGTGGCCCAGTGGTAATGGCCGCGACCTACGAGATGTAGGTCGTAGGTTCGAACCCAAACAGGCGCTTTACTTTGTGTAAATTATTTCATCACCACTGCTCTCAAAACGGTGAAGGAAAACATCGTGAGGAAACCGGCATGTCCTAGAACCAAAAATTCGAAGACATGTGACATCTACACCAACCCGCACTAGGTCCGCGTGGTGGATTACGGCCCACTCCCTTTCACGGAGAGGTCTGTGTCCCAGCAGTGGGAACAATATAGGTTGATTATGTTTATGAGACGACCGCTATTCTTCCGACAGCTGTTTGCTGTCGGGGACAAGGCAAATCAGTTTATCGAAATGTGTCATTTTCGATAAGATAGCCCGTGGAATGTTTTTGAGAATATTTAGCAATAAGAATAAATAAAAGTAGATGCACTACAGGATGAAATTGAATTCATTGGCATCCTTTTAAGGGGTCATTGTACTCATCATTATGAACAACTTTTACTATGGGACCAAACCTGAAATCGCGAAAAAAAAAACCAGCTGTTCCCTACATTTTGACGAGTTATGTGAACATAAATGCAAAGAACAGCTGATTTTTTTCGCGATTTCAGGTTTGGTCCCATAGTAAAAGTTGTTCATAATGATGAGTACAATGACCCCTTAAAAGGATGCCAATGAACTTAATTTCATCCTGTATACACCACTACCTATCTCTTCTGGGAATACAGGCGTCATGTTATGACAAGTCCTACCCAGCAGTGAATGCCAATAAGCAAGAATCTCAAGTAAATAAAGTACTTAAAATTTCTGTAGCATCCGCATTATAAGATTATAACTTCACTTCTGGGTGGCTGTACATTCAACCACTCTCCAAAGGCAATCGTTTGACTTTGACAGCGTTTTTACGTCGTGGCAATAAGGGCGGTTTTCGTAGTTCAAGTGTCACTACTGGCGGTTAGTGACTGTAGCAAGTCGGTCGGGGACTTGCATGCATAATAATTGTGGATACAAATATTAGCATTCACTGTTTGTCAATCCGCATAAGTTATTAATGATTTCATTTAAGACCGGTTGTGTCCCACGGCACTATGGATTCAGTTCGGTAGTTCCTTTGGTCCTTTTAACGCATTATTTTGCCTTTTTCTATCTCTCCCATCTGTCCTGTTCTGACTGACCCACGGCAATCTACTTAAATTCATTCATTCACTGACAGACAACACACAGCCTAAGCCGCCTGGTCTCCAGAAGCATGGAATTTTGTACAACAAGAGTTATTTATACACGGTCAAATTAAATAACATAGCGAAACTCCGCAAACATGATGGGTATCGATATCTAAACATAATAAAACAAAAAAGAAATTAATTGGAAAAAGAAAATAAATCTTTTTTATTTTATTTTATCGTGCTTAGATATCGATACCATCACGCCTGCAAAGTTTCACTAGCTAATTTAATTTGAACTTGTATCAATTAAAATTAAAATTCATTTATTTCGGGGAACTAGGCCCATAGAAGACAATTTACAAAAGATTTCACACTAATAATATAATAGAATAAAATAATAATAATAAAACAAAATAATAAATGTCAAAAATTCAAAATATGATAGCATTCAAATTAAAATTATAAAATTACTATACTTTAAATACATACATTAAATACATACAAAGACACTCATTAAGTCAATTAATAACGCCTGCTGCAGCAATGCAGCATGTAGGGGCAGTCCAGCCTGTCAGCAATCATCGCCAGGATTGCGTTGCAGCTGGCCCTGTACTCTGCCGCCTGCGCATAGTCGCGTGAAAACAGGCGGCGCGCTTCTCCGCGAACATACCCGAGGTGCTGCAGAACCGAGGCAGCCCCACCACAATCCTAAACGCATTATTGTAGAGAACACGGAGGTCGTTATAGCACTTCTTTGTGTAACGAGCCCACAGGCTGCAGGTGTAAAGGGATGTAAAGGGATGTATTGGTTGGGATGATAAAGAAAATGAGCATTGGTGTTTATTTGGAGGAAGGGAACACGTGGAAGAGTTTTTGAAAATTCATCCCCTAAAAGGGTTAAATAGGGAATGAAAGTTTGTATAGAAGTTTGGCCGATGGTGGATAGGGCACACGACTTTTTAATATTTAGAAAGCATTCAAGTCTCAGGGTTTACACCTAACGTCATTTGTTATCCGAAATTTTTGTTCCGGATTAGTCCATGTTCAACCCCCCCACAATCTTTAATAATCCCTCTACGGTTTGGTCCTGATCTTATTACCAATGCCCAAAAACGGATCGCTTTGGTAACCAATCGCAGCGCTTGGTAATAAATAGCTGGACCCTTGAAAATAATGAAGGTCATTTTGCCCGTAAATGATAGGGGTTACCTTTTGCGATACCTGAAAAATTGTGGGATTTATCCAAGAAAAAATTGTGGGTCTTGTGCATTATACTCTGTCCATTTTTAACCGACTTCAAAAAAGGAGGAGGTTCTCAATTCGACTGTATTTTATTTTATGTTTGTTAACTCAAAACTTTCGACTATGAACCGATTTTGATGATTCTTTTTTTATTTGAAAGCTGGTGCTGCCCGTGTCGTTCCTAGTAAACATGGTTCACGTTCACGCAAAACGGCCATCGCTCAGCATAATGCTAAGACCGTATACGAGACAGGGCCCCAGTGCAGGTTTTCGGCTGCAGCCGGCGTTGACGTTATGACGTCAACCAGTGCAGCATGCTATTAGACATAAATAAATAAAAACAACAATCAAACCATGAAATAAAATAAACCATTGCAACAGATGATCACAACATGAACATATGATCATGAGTATCAGCCTATTTTCTCAACTATGTTGTTACTAAGGTCGGCTTCCAGACTACATCTCGGTAGAATACCAGTATTTTTCATGGATCGAATGCTGGTCTGACTTCCACAACCCAGTTACTAGGTAACACAATAGGTACCTATCGTGTCTTGCCTAGCCTTTTCCCTACTGTCGGGGTCGGCTTCCAGTCTTAGCGGATGCAGCTTACTACCAGTATTTTTCATCGAGCGACTGCCTGTCTGATTTCCACAACTGGGTAACACGATATCCGTTAGCAAGACTGGTTCTCAGACTGCCAACTGTTACAGGTACTCACGCCCAAAATTATTGGGCTTCTGAGTACCCGTAACGACTGTCAAAGACCTACAAATTTATGACAGCCGGGACCGCTTAGCGTGGTTTGCGAGGCGAGGCATCAGTATAGCGTGCATATTATAATTAAAAGCAACAGAATTTATAATCTGTAATATCCCGAACGCGATACACCCAAAACTTGTGTGTACCCCAAAAGTTCGTTTCAGTTCGGAAGTTAATCGTCCGCGAACATTTTAATGGCCCATTTTGCAGCACAAGACTCCGCTTACAAAAGGGTTACTGGAGACTTTGTAATTGAAAGCGAGTTTAATTGAGAGCCGGGTAATCGTCGGACGGTTAGTTTATGATGATAGATTGAGTGGGATGGTAGGTTTTTGATTCAGACCAATATTTTTGTGTCATGAATAGTTTTGAGTATTGGATTTTTTTTTAAACTTTGCAAGTTCATATTTATTAGGTAGAAAAGGGTTTTCTAGCTTTAAAAAGGTTTGATCAAAATTCATGGTCTACGGCTTTTTTTTTTCTTCGTGGTTAACCCTTCAAAAGGCACCCCGTCTTTGGGGATAAAACCAGGGAGTGTGTAGGATTTTTACCTCACTGAAACCACCCCGGTCATCATCTGCTGATGGAACCACCGTTACCTCTCAAAAGACCAACCCGGAGCCCCCTCTGTGCAACGCCTGTTAGGGCACCTCTCTGGGGAGACAGTATACTACCGACGCCGACGCCTGGCTTCGAACACACGACCCGCAAATCGTAAGTCACCATTGGACCACCACTGCTAACGAACCCTGAAATTCATGTAATTACAAACCCACCAACCACAAACAGACAAACATGGATATAATTGAAGCCTCAACAAACACAACTCTCCAATAAGTCGATAGTCGAGCGTTCATCCTTTGCAGAACGTTCAGATCAATCAGTGTTTGTTAATGCGTACTTTTGGTCCGGTCTGACACAGAGTGGTAGGTACAGTAGCTCAATGTGAAGAGAATGAGTGAACACGCACGCACAAAATCAAAAGTCATTTATTCAAATTAGGCTGAAAATCAGCACTTTTCGAACGTCAAAATTACAAGAGCCAGTCCCCCAAAATGCCCGCCCTTCACCACTTCCTAGTGCTTTCGCTGGGAAGAAGAAGTGGCGCAACTAACTCCCCAGCAGGGTGACACCGGGTGGCCCAATGGTAACGACTGCGACTTACGAATTGTAGGTCGTAGGTTTGAACCCAGACAGACAGGCGCTTTACTTTGCGTAAATTATTTCATCATCACTTCTCTCAAAACAGTGAAGGAAAACATTTATTTATTTTATTTTACCATTTATGTACACACATATATAAACAGACAATGAAAAACAGAACAGAAAAAATAGGTACAGAGGTGATGCTTATTTCATAAGAAATCTATTCCAGCATACCTGAGATAGGACAATAGATACAGAGATGTAGACAGCGTGTGATAGAGCAAAGGAGACAAAAAATAATACATAGAATCAAAAAAAACAATTCACTTAAAAACTAAACAACAATTACGAGAATATATTAACATACATACAAATAAACATACATAAATACTTCTAAAATAAATATTACAAGAATGATAATAATTATATCATACTCAAAATAATAAATACATACACAACTATGATAAAGTGGACAGATAGTGTTCTTTCACTCTTGTTTTAAAAACCGCAATAGTTTGGCAGTCCCTAATGTCAGGCGGTAGTGAATTCCACAATCGCACCGCGTGCACTGTGAAGGAGTAGGAGTAGAAGTCGGTGGAGTGGGGAGGGGACTTGAGAAGGTTTTTAAGATGCGACCTGCAAGGTGCATCTGAAGGACGGGCGTAGGAAAACCGCTCCCGCAGATAGGATGGTGTTTTAGGATTGTGAAGGATATTGAATAGCAGACACAATATCCGAGAGTTCCTGCGAAGTCGAATGGGGAGCCACTTGAGTATCTTGCGAAAGTTGGAGACATGATCAAACTTTTTAAGGTTAAAAACAAAACGAATACAGATATTTTATAATAAATTTATTTGTTAGAATATTGTTGTTACAAGTTCATATTACATCATATATCGTCCATTATATTCTGCTGTTTCCAGCGTACAAATATTTTAAGGAATTATAATTAAGTTTGTTATTAGAACAAATTACAAATCAAAGGATAAAGAAAACGTAAAATACTATCAAATACAATGTCAAGATAATTAAACAGAATGTCAGGATTATTAAATAAAATGTCAGGATTATTAAATACAATGCCAGGATTTCCAAATACAATATCAAGTATGATCAAATAAACATAAAGAATTATATAACACAGTGACACATATAACAAATAATATACAATTAATAGGAAAGTAAAGGTAAGTCATCGTCCAACTTAAATTTTGAATTAAATTTTTCGTTTAAAAAATCATTTGTTGAGTAGTAACACTTGTCTATTAGGAAGTTAAATAATTTCTTTTTAAATGTCATGAGGTTAAGATTTTTAAAAACATTAGGCAATTTATTATAAACACGAATTGCCATACAGTAAACATTATTGGAAAATAGTTTAATTCTTTGTTGGGGTACAAGTAATCTGTATATATCTCGACTTTTTCTTATTATGACATCATTATTTACTTGAAATAAAACTTTGTTTTTATGTACAAAGATACAGAGTTCGAATATGTATAAAGATGGCAATGGTAATATTTTTAGTTTTTTGAAGAGTGGGACACAGCTTTCTAATGGTTGGGCTTTAGTTATTGATCTAATACATTTTTTTTGGGCTCGGAATGCTTTAATTAATTCAACTGAATTGCCCCATATTATAATGCCGTAGCGGAGAATCGATGCTACGTAGCCATGATAGGCACTAAGCGCTGCATTGATACCAACTACGCGAGTTATTCTATATAAAACAAATACAAACCTCTGTAGTTTAGAGCATACTTTTTCAATGTGTGCTTTCCAGTTACAATGTTGGTCTAGTGTTATCCCCAAAAAAGTAGTACTCTCAACCTCTTCTATAGCGTTATTTGCATATCTTATTTTTAATTGGTGACGCCTACTATTGTAACCTTGGAACTGTATAAGTTTGCTTTTAGCGATATTAACATGTAAATTATTGTCTTTTAGCCATTCTATCAATTTGTTTAACGTATCATTAATCTCGTTTTCGTATTTGGTGATATTGGTATCATTGAGTTCAATACTAAGGGTTGTATCGTCGGCGTACAGAATACATGAGTGTGGGGGGTCACGTTGGGCAAATCATTAATGTACAGCAAAAACAAAAAGGGTCCTAATATACTACCCTGGGGGACGCCACAAGTGTTTTGACGATAGGCGGATCTATATATTTTCCTGTCTGCTAACGTATGTCTAGATATCTCTACGCATTGTTGGCGGTTGTTTAGATAAGTTTCTATCCAGCGTAATGCGTTTCCCCTTATTCCATAACGATTTAGTTTGAATAGAAGTAGTTTATGGTCAACGAAGTCAAATGCTTTTGACATATCGAGAAATATTGATGATATTGGCCTTTTCTCATTGAGACTAGATGTAATCATTTTAACAAGAAAAAAACATGCAAGAGTTGTTGATTTATTTTTTCGGAATCCGAATTGCAAACGCTCAAGTTTATTTAAAAGCTCCTCCGTGGTATCCAAGTAACAGGCATCGGCGTAGTCAATAATGGGCTGAATGAGGGTTTGAGCAAGAGAGATTTTGGTGTTCAAGGGCAAGAAGCCCTGAGCCCTAAACATCGTGAGGAAACGGGAATGTCCTAGCACCTAAAATTCAAAGAGATGTGACATCTACCAACCCGCACTATTGCCAATATTTTGACAGAGTTTGAGATCTCCATTCGTAAATCGTACTTGTCTATATGTGTGCGTGCACCTGAAGGCCAATTCTCGTAATTTAAAACGTTCAAAATCTTGTCGCGGTTTCATCTCAAAATGACAAAATGTAGGGAAATTAGAAGTATTTTTTGACAGATTGAGACTGAGATCAGACTGTGAACGAGGCTAGTTTCCTAAAAAATTCGAATTAGTCTGTCAGTTAGATTATCAAAAAATATTGGACCCGTATTTTTTCTTTTGTCAATTATATAAAAAATGATGAAGATATCGCCCGTTAAAGTTCCGCGTGACGTCGCGCCTTGCTACACTTTTCGACATGGCGTGACGTCACGACCCCCCACTCCCAAATTTTGACGCGCTTTATCTTTGTCATATTTTGTTTGATTCACAAAATAAAAAATACGTGTCCATTATTTTTCGATAATCTAATTGACGAACTAAATATAATAATTATTTTTTTACCCAGGAAACTACCCCATTGCCCCTTTGTTCTCGCTCATGGTATGGAGCCGGCCTTCTGTGCCATCTCTTCTGTGGATTCGTTGGCTCACTGCAAATATTAACAAAGGTATTCATTCATAATGGAGAGGAATTACCCGTGGGGGTAAAGGAAGGGTGGAATGGAAGTAGGCTGCAAACTGAAATGGTTTTTAAAAGTATTTATCTGACATAAGAAAAAAGGGAAGTAAAAAAAAACTTTTAACTGAAACCATGAATTCAGCATATGTTACCCACATATGCTGAATTCATGGTTTCAGTTTGCGCACTGGTAAAAAAATTATCTTGTATATAGTTTAGTGTTAGGTTGTATATTGTATTTAACATTTGTCAAAATAAGCCCCATCCCATCTATTTCTAACCTAACATCCTTTGTCAAGCGACACTTCACTCATTTATAATCCTCCGTGTCTCTCAGGAATATTTAAAGCGGTCAGCGGCCATTTTGTCGCCGTGTTTATTAAAATGGCGGCCTTTACTGAAATACTGTGTGAATGGGTGATTAGGATTGGTACAATATGGATGTTGCTGATAATAATCTCTTTGTTGAAGCGTGGGTGTTGTACGAGCTACGCTGTACATGCCACTAACTTGACCTACATTATGTATAGTGAAACGCTGCATATTGTATTTACTTTACTGTGTACTTTACATGTTATTTTCAGTAGCAATTAAACCTTTATACCAATCGGTTGTCTACTCAATCAACATAACATCCCACTTACAACATCAACATAACATTTTCACTGTTGGGAGTTACGCCCCAACATTTGGTCCTTCGAGCAATTTAGTGTTGTGTGACTTATATCTTTTACGATCGCGAATCGGTTGGACTGGTCTCTCACAAGCGAGTCGCCCCAGTAACCAATTGAGAAGGCGCATATCGTAGAAGAGAAAGGTTGCACAGTACCAAGAACCAGGAGTGTGGAACAACAGTCGACGCTCGCAACAGAAGAGTTCATCTTGAAGTCAACACGAACAACAACATAAACAACATGTCAACAGCTGATTTATACCAGAATCAGAACGAACTCTCCGACAACATAAAGAAGATCGGAGTAAATATCAAGAAAGATGGTTGGGACAGGAAAAACCCCGACTATTTCAAACGCCGTATGGCAATGTTGGAAAACTTGTGGTCAGAATATCAATTCAATCATGACCGCTTGTCTACGGAACAAAGTGCAAGTCATCCCTACTTTACGAATGACTCCTACAACCAAACGCTGCAGTGCTACAACGCAGTAAAGGAGCTAATTCTTCAACAACACCAACAACTAACGGCCGTCGCTCGTTCTCCAAGGGAGCAGCCGGTACAAACAAAAACAGTGGGAGGTGCCAACCAACAAACAGGAGAAGGTACCTCAGATCAGGCAAGACAGGGACAAGAAACCTACAAGGAGGAGGTGGCAGAACAAGCTAGAGATGACAATCAAGAACATCAAAACAGAGAACCCTCACCTCCTCCTACTCAACAAGAGCAAAACAAACCTGCGAAGAAGGATACGGGAACCAATAGCAAGCTGGACGACATGATACGCAAACAAACGGCAAACTTCAAAGCCTTCATGAGAGCAGTCGCGAACATACATGTGGAGTTTTTATCTGAAAGATGGGAATTTCAAGACGCTCTGCAAACACTCCAAACGCGCTGGTCAGCAATTGACAACCTTCACTGGGAGATAGAGTGCGAAACCAACGGAGAGAAGATTATAGTGTACGAAGAACGCTACAACAGGTATGAAAACCAATTTCACGAACTGAAAAAGGCTTTGAATACCAAGTTGTGGTCCGGCGCTCAACGTGAGAAAACAACACCAAAACTAGAGATACCTGTATTCAACGGTAACTACAACCAGTGGATCCCGTTTAAAGACCTTTTCACAGAAGCAATACACAGCAACAATTCCCTTTCATCTGCTCAGAAGATGCAGTTTCTGAAGAGCAAGGTACAAGGCGAAGCAGAACGCTTGATTCAACACCTACAGATAAGTTCAGACAACTACCTCGTGTGCTGGGATATCCTCAATCACCGATACAATAACGAAAAACTTATCTTCACGTCGCACATGAACATGCTGTTCAATCTGCCATGCATGCAACAACAGTCAGTGGCCCAAATAAAGAAAATTCATGACGTCAGCATAGAATGCTTGCATGCGATAAAGAATTTAGGAGTGGATGTCGGCACTTGGGACCCGATTCTTGTACACATATTATCGCAGAAATTAGACGCAGACACACATTCAGAGTACAATGACTCGCTGAAAAATTGCCGAAAGCTGCCAATACTGAAAGACCTGTTAGATTTCCTAGAAGCGAAGTTTACATCGTTGGAAGCATCGCGTCGCAAACAAGAAAACAATCAAAAACCAAATACATCATCGAGTCAACATCCAAATTCTAAAAAACAATACAGCAGTAATCAAGCAACTAGCAACAAGAAAATTACGAAATCATTCCATGCGTCAACATTTCGATGCCCTCTTTGCGATGACGAACATGGAATGTATAATTGTGCGAAGTTTTTAGAAATGCCAAATCACTTAAAACTTAGCACAGTAAATAAAATGAACCTCTGCGTAAATTGCCTGTTCAGCCATAACGGAAAGACATGTACGTCAGCTCACCGATGTCGCAAGTGCTCGGGTCAACATAACACATTGATACATGATGCATGTATTAAGAACAAAACAGAAAAACAAACAAATTCTTCTCATGTATCAAAGGATGATGATACTTCAGAGATACTACTAGCAACCGCCGTAATAAACATACAAGCTGCTGATGGGACCAAAATTAAGCTGCGAGCCCTCATCGATCAAGGGTCTCAGATATCTTTGATCACGGAACATGCCGCTCAACTTCTCGGTGTCAAACGCGAGAGATGCAAAGGAGTCATCTTTGGAGTTGGACAGAAAGAAAACCACTGCAAAGGAATGACAACAATTACTTGCAGTTCTGTCTACAACGATTTCAAGTTCCAAACGTCTGTCTTCATTATGAACAACCTGATCAAGAACCTGCCAAATAAGACCTTTGCAAAACCATCTTGGTCTCACATACAGAACATCCATCTTGCAGACCCAGACTTCCATAACAGCCGCCAAGTGGACTTACTATTTGGAGCTGACATTTATTCGCAAATCATGCTGGGAGGAATAATAAAAGGCGATGACGTCACTCAACCTATGGCACAACAAACACACCTAGGTTGGCTTTTATGTGGCAATGTCAAAACTTTTCACTGCAATGTGGTCATCAACAATCTGGAAGACATCAAACAGTTTTGGGAATCCGAAGACATCACGGACCAATCCAACCTATCGGTAGAAAATGAAACATGCATTGAATACTACACCAACACTACGCAACGCTTGGAGAGTGGGAAATATGAAGTCAGACTGCCGATGAAGAATGAACTTCAGAGCAGACTGGGGTTGTCCAAGCCAATGGCTATAGCCCAATTCAAAACATTAGAAAGAAAGTTACAAAAACAAACACATTTGGCAAATGCCTATAAAGACTTCATGGCTGAATATATTGATCTAGGTCATATGAAGCAATCAACAGTCAGTAACAAAACATTAGAGTGTTTCTTGCCTCACCACGGCGTGCAACGCGCTGAGTCAACAACAACAAAGTACAGAGTGGTGTTCAACGCGTCAGCAAAAACATCTACAGGCTGCAGTTTGAACGACCTCATGTACAAAGGCCCCAATCTCCAACAAGACTTACAAACATTATTGATGAAATGGAGGCAATACAAATATGCGTTTACAGCGGACATTGAGAAGATGTTTCGTGCTATTTGGGTAGCCCCCGCAGACCAACAACTGCAACAAATTGTATGGCGGGAATCGCAGGAAAAACCTCTCCGCTCATATCAACTAACAACAGTAACATACGGTACCAAGGCCGCGCCGTTTCTAGCCATGATGACACTCAGGAGATTGGCGACAGACGAACGTGAACAGTTCCCGGGGGCATCAAAGGTGCTGGAAGAATCATTCTACATGGATGACCTCGTCCATGGGACTCATACAATAGAAAATGGAAAGAAATTGATCGCTGATTTGAAACAATTATTAAAAAAAGGAGGTTTCAACCTTCGAAAATGGTCAGCTAACCATCAAGACCTTTTGGGAGACATCTCCGAACAGCACAACAACAATAAGATTGTCTTCAACTTCAGAACGGAAAACACACAAAAAACGTTAGGCTTGTGCTGGAATTCAATAGAGGATAAATTCACCTTTCGATGCACAATTTCGAACGTAAACAAGAAACAGACCAAACGCAGCCTACTAGCCGAATTATCAAAACTATTTGACCCACTCGGCTGGCTGGCTCCCGTGTCAACAAAATTGAAATTATTATTTCAAAAACTATGGGATGGAAACTTACAATGGGACGACGAAGTGTCCGACAACATACATGCGGAGTGGTGCAAGATACAAGCGGACGTAATGGCGATAAACTCTTGCGAAATACCTAGATGGCTTCAATGTGGTGAAAAGCAGACAATGGAGCTACACGGGTTCAGTGACGCCTCCTTGGATGCATATGCCTGTGTCATCTACGCACGGACCAAGTCATCAACAATACTGGTAGCCGCGAAGTCAAAGATTGTACCACACCGAAAAACAACAACATTACCAAGGCTGGAATTGAATGGAGCGCACCTTCTTTCACAACTAATGCGCAAAGTCCAACAGTCATTGAATCAATATGAAGTACACGTCTACGGCTGGACTGATTCCATGGTGGTCCTGGGTTGGTTACAAGGAGACCCATCCCGCTGGAAAACATATGTGGAAAACAGAGTACGAAGTATTACTGACGTCATACCACGATCGTCGTGGAACTACGTCAAAACAAAGGAAAATCCCGCTGACGCCGCAAGCAGAGGCCAATACGCTAGTCAGCTAAAGGAAAATCAACTGTGGTGGCAAGGGCCTACATGGCTACCATCGCTAAAAACAAATAACATTGAAAAACATAACTTTAATACAGAACAAGAAGAAAAAACAATCCGAAAACAAGCCAATGCAGCCCAACATAACATTGAAAACCCGAGCATTGTGGAAAATTTATTGCAAAATCACAGCTCTATCGAACATATAACTCGCATTGTCGCATGGATACTCAGAGCATTGAACCCGAAACGGCAACAACTGCCGAGATATCTGACGTTGCACGAATTGGACAAGGCAACAAAGGTGCTCGTAAAACAAACACAACAGAAATCATTTGACACAGATATTTGCTGTTTACAAAAACATAACACGGTGCAGTCTAACAGTAAAATAAAAGCGCTGACTCCGTTCATTGACCATCAAGACATCCTACGAGTTTCTGGAAGATTAAAAAACGCCTTACTAAACGAAGACATGAAACATCCGATGATCATACCACACGACAGTCGATTAACACATCTTCTCATCGACCAAGCTCATCGAATGACGTTTCACGGCGGACCGAGACTGACCCTATCACACTTACGTCAGAAATATTGGATCGTCGGCGGAAACCGAACAACGAAGATGCAAATCAGAAAATGTGTGACGTGCCGAAGAAACAGCCCAAAAGCAGAACACCAGCTGATGGGTAACCTACCGAGCGCACGAGCAAATCAAGCGCCGCCCTTCTACCATACAGGGGTGGATTACACTGGATTTGTGGACGTCAAAATGAACAAAGGCAGAGGAGCGAAAACAACAAAGGGCTACATTGCAGTCTTCATATGTATGGTGACCAAAGCTGTGCATATTGAACTGGTATCAGATCTCACCAGTTCAGCATTTTTGGCAGCCCTAAACAGGATGGCAGCAAGAAGAGGCGCCCCTTGTCACTTATACAGTGATAATGGAACAAACTTCGTCGGCGCAAACCGTCAACTCATGGAACAATACGAGGAAATCGAACATACATACAAAAGCGACCAACTACAGAGGGAAATCGCGGAGATGAAGATTGAGTGGCATTTTAATGCCCCCGCTTGGCCATCAGCGGGAGGACTGTGGGAACGAGCAGTCAGAAGCCTAAAACACCACTTAAAGAGAGTAGTAGGTGAACAAAAACTAACATTTGAGGAGTTTACCACAATCCTAACAAAACTGGAGGCCTGCTTGAATTCCAGACCTCTGTGTCCACTAAGTGAAAACATAGACGATATAGACTGTCTGACGCCAGCACACTTTTTATCGGGTAGGCCGGGCCTGACAGTTATCGAAACAAGTGAAGATGCAAGAACAAGATGGGAACTAACAAGAAAGATTTTCGTAGAAATCTGGAAGAGATGGAAGAACGAATACTTGTGCCAGCTATCAGCTAGATCAAAGTGGCAGGAACCACGGAAAAACCTGAAGATAGGCGACCTGGTAGTTATTCATGATGACCATATACCAGCCGGAAAATGGCTCATGGGGAGAATAACAGAGCTTCACCCTGGGAACGATGGATATGTTCGGGTCGTTAGCCTAAAAACAAAAAATGGGCACATGAAAAGACCTATTACGAAACTATCCGTCTTACCTGTCAAAGATGACGAAACTGCCGAACCGCAAACTACTTCAAAACCAAACGATAATGAGTCATACCTACGAACAAACAGCGAGTCGCAAAGTTCACGACGAGGCAAAATAACAAACAGAAAAATAAACTTCATTGGACTGGTCATGGCACTGCTGTATTTGCTAAATCCTGTCGCGGCCGCTAACACAACAAACATTGCCGAGCTTCAACAAGGTCTATACTTTGATAAAGTGACCAATATGCAACTAATACGCGGCGAGTGGAAGATTATCGTGTACTACGACGTCAAGCCCTACTGGCAAGGTATAGAAGTATCCAGTAAGTTCACCAATCATCTGGAAAACATCTGCGAGAAAATTAAACAGAAAACACAATGCAACGTAATTTTAACGCAACTACAACACTCGACCGAAGAAATAGGACACTACAACCATATGTTGCTGAATCCGCAAGGCCGAGTGAATACGAGAAACAAACGTGGGCTTATTAACGGTGTCGGTTCCATCGCGCGCTCCCTGTTCGGAGTATTAGATGACGAATTTGCAAAACAATATCAAGCAGACATTGACCTGGTCAAGGCAAACGAAAAACACCTGGCACTGTTGTTAAGAAACCAAACATCCGTGATCGAAGCTGAATATAACTTACTGAAGAGGTCGGAAGACGCAGTTGAAAAACAGTACAAAATGTTTAACCAGCATCTGCTAAACCTCGAGAAGTTTACGAACAATCTCCAGAAGGAACTGGATTCTCAAGAACTGTCCATCGAATTTGTGATGTCCGCTATTACGGCAAATAGCCTGATTGAGCATCTAAGAAACGTCCAGGAGACCCTAATAGATACTGTCACAAACATCTACAACGGCAAGATGAATTTACATCTCATCGCACCGGAACAGCTTCGGCATGAATTGAACATAATCTCGGGTCAATTGTCCAAGGATTTAGTCCTACCTATCACCAACATTCAAACAGAGTTATTTCGCCTGTATCATCTTCTACAAGTAAAGGCGAAAATGACTGAACAATACCTTATAATCGAGGTAAAGGTACCCCTAATCAGCAGAGATAACTTCGAGATCTACCGAACAATACCAATACCAAAAAACCATGACTTGGATATGGTCACCCTAATACCTATTGCTGAAATCTTAGCAATAAACATTCAAAAGGATTCGTACATCCCAATGATGGAATCCGAAATACATCAATGCGTGCAAAATGACGCGACAACTCTACTGTGTTCACTACAAAAACCCATATACCGCATGAAGTCTGACGAGAGCCTCTGCATGAAGAACAAGGAATCTCTTAACTGCGAAACCACACATGAAACCTGCAGAGACAAGTGGTTGGAATTAAACAATGTCAACAATTACTTATATTTTTGCTGTCAACAATGCAAAATTCGTATTATTTGTGGGCATCAAGTTTCCACGCAGCTACTACACAAGGCCGGCGTCATAACAATAAATGACGATTGCATAATTAGTAGTGAAACTTTTGCTGTGTATCCTCAAAGACAGCAAACGAACAAAATTCAAGCCCAAGTCGACGCAGGTCCTGCAGAAATTCCTTCAATCAACAACATCATAAACCTACCTGTACCGGTTTCAAAACATCTTCAAGAGAATGAGACGGCATCCGAGCAGAGAGTTTTACTGCAAAGGCTTGGCAAACAAATAGAGCAACTGAAAGCCGCAGCATCAGAAGACATCCTGTCAGATCGTGCAACAAACCACGATGTCCACCAATACGTTGTCATCTACCTATTGGCGGCGGCAGCAGCATTCGCGGGCGTAATCTACGCTTATAACCGCCTACGCAAGCATTGGGCGAGTCGACGGAAACCAGAACCTCCATCGGTTCCCAACCCGATGCCCCGAAGAAGGTCGACAGCGAGCATCGCGGACAACGCCTTATTTGAGGTCACCGACGACAGAAGCGCAGCGCACTTATCGAGGGCACGCGCACTCGATAAAGCAACGTCGCCAATTTCGCGTTGTGACCTACCATAATAACTCATGACTTAGTCTGTTTAAATTTTAACATTTTAACTTACATTTTAACTTTATTTTAAAACAATTATCGATGAAACTTATATTTAAGTTATCTTTGTGAGCGGGCAATATGTACGAGCTACGCTGTACATGCCACTAACTTGACCTACATTATGTATAGTGAAACGCTGCATATTGTATTTACTTTACTGTGTACTTTACATGTTATTTTCAGTAGCAATTAAACCTTTATACCAATCGGTTGTCTACTCAATCAACATAACATCCCACTTACAACATCAACATAACATTTTCACTGTTGGGAGTTACGCCCCAACAGGTGTGTTTGGGCTTGAAATAATATGGTAGGTTATTTTTTTGTGAGTATCTAAGTAATAACAGCCGCACAGGTCGATCGATCAGGTTAAGCTAAGCTTGCCGCGGTTGGTCCGTGGATGGTTGACACATCTTTACTTATCAAGACTATTCAAGACCTCTCCGTTTCTCGGAAAGCGCGCCAAGCCGTTGGTCTCGGCTGTCCCTCGTGGATCTTTGGCAGTCGTTACGGGTCGTCAGAAACCAAGTCTGAAAACCCTTCTTACCAGGGGTTTTTCGTGTTATGCAGTAACTGGGTTGTAGAGGTCAGATAGGCATTTATTGGTACCGCTACTTGTTAGGTGGCGCATCGGTATCCATCAGGAACCGGTACTCGTCTGGAACGACTGGAACCGGTACACAGGTACCGAAATCGCAAGAACCGCTAAGTACAGGTAACTAGGGCTTGAAACCTATACCTTTACCCGTACCGGTTCCAAGCCCAGAGAGTCAATTCTCGTTATTTTAAGAACGTTCACAATCTGGATCTCGGTCTCAATATGTCAAAAATACCTCTAATTTCCCTACATATTTGACAAGTTTTTGACATTGATTGTCGCTGAGATGAGACTGGGACTATATTTTGAACGTTCTTAGCTAACGAACGTTCTTAATTAGCCTTCTGGTCACGGGAAAATGCACCCTTACCACTAACGTACCATAAACTTGCCATCTAGCAAAACAAACCTCATTGTTAGAATTCTTTCTAATTAAAGAAACGCTGCTAATAAGCTATAAGTAACTCTCAAACTAGAAAAACCTGTGTGTCGGACCTGCTTCTTATAAGATCTGGTGCAAAGAAATGAAGGGATCGAACTAGATGCGCATGATTAGCATTCGCTATGGTTACGATTAGCGAGGGTCCCACGGTACTACGGTAGCTATGATATTGTATTTAGATACTAGTTTGTTTATTTGTTTAGAGCATTTTTTTTTTCATCATAACGAAATATTAAAAAAAAAATATTACTAAGAAAAGAAAGAAATAAAAAGTATTTATAGCGACTCGCACAGGAAGATCATAAAACTAAACTAAACACAATCAAAAATAAATAAATAAATTATATTAAAAAAAAAAGTAACAAAAAGAAAAATGAAACAGAAAGTTCTGTACGAGGCCAAAAGGCTCCTATCTCAGTAGGATGCTACGACATTTAAAAAATAAATGTCGCAGCGCTTTAATGTCCTACTGCTGGGCATAGACCCCCTACTCTCCTTCCACCTCTCTCTGTCCAGAGCTGCTGAGGACCAATCTTTATTAAAGGAGTCCAGCTCATCCCGCCATCTTCGTCTGGTCCTGCCGCGAAGTCGTTGCCATTACATGTATAATTTCAACATGAATGATGTAATGTAATCAATATTTCGTAATAATTTTATGATTTAAAAGAGCGTCTGTGGATTTTCTTGCCCGTTCTTCTCCATAAGCACCTACTACGCTTTGGAATGGGCAACTAGCTTCATCTTCCTGACTGACCGACCCTTTTTTTTTTTTTTTTTAAACCAATTACTTGTACTTTTTTTTTTTTTTTTAAACTAACCGACCCCTTGACAATTAAAAAAGTGCCTGTAATTGGTTTATTTGAAATACATGCTTGGAGTTTGACTAACCGGGACGCATTTGAATGTAGCTACTGATTGGTCAATTGGTGTATGTAGACAAATTCTTCTATGTGAGTTTAACGACCAATCAGAAACCACATTCAAAACCTAGTTGGTGAGTCCACCTTATACTCAATATATTTATTACTTCCACATGTGAATTTAGGTGGTTGGTTTTACAGAATATGATCATTGGCGCTGATTCCCTTGTTCACAAATTAAACTAAATTTAAGTTCTGTGCATCTTTTTCTTTCTATTTCATTAAGAAAAGGACGGAAGATAAAATATTAGTTTAGTCCTGTCAAATTAAGATACTCCATAGACAGATTAGACGTGATTAAAAACATGGCTACTAAAAGTACGTCAATTTACGTCAGGCGCTGACTAATTTGACAGGACTAAACTAATATTTATCTTATATCCTTTTCTAAATTAAACAGAAAGAAAAAGATGCATTGAACTTAAATTTAGTTTAGTTTGTGAACAAGGGAATCGGCGCCAATTGTGGATCTTATATGCTTATATGCAAGAGGGACCAACTGGGTCGTAAGTTCGGTCCATTCTTCTTTAGTCCATTATTAAGATTACAATCTGCTCCAGAATGACAGATTCTAGACCTTTGGTGATCTTGCTATCGAAAAGTTCAGAGCAATATTAGTATCTATGAAATATCAATATCGTGCACTTCAAAGGGCGATGCCCCTGTTCATGATAACCCAGGATTACTCGTATATCGACCGTGAGTCGATAGAAACTTAGGTTATCTAGAATCTATTATGAGACAGATGTCCTATACAAAGTGATGAGAACTGGAGAATACTAAACTAAACACTGTATTATTTTTACTCAAATTCTAGTCTCAAGTTATAACAAAAATACAATTTTTGTCGGTCTGTTTGTTTGTTTCGGGTAATCTCCGAAATAGCTGGGACGATTTTGATAGGACTTTTACTGGCAGTTAGCTAATGTTAAGCTAATAAGGAGTAACTAAGACTTTTATTTGAGAAATATAAAATATAATTAGTAAAGATTACTGTTTTCCGACATCCACGCGAACGAAGTCGCGGGCACAGCTATTCGCAGCTAAGATCAAGAGCATGGCGTCACGACAGATGCGGTGCAGATAGCTGGCGACTTTGTGATACCATCTGCTAATCGCAACGTCTGTCCGTCTGTAAATAACCTTAGTTTTACAGGACAAGTACAGGGGAATGTCGAAAGTGGATAGTCTGCGTTCGCGATAAAGTTTCCAAACATGTAAGTAAACAAATATGAGTTTTTAGAAAAATTATTTTATTTCATACACTATAAAGCTCAATTTACGTTGCAACTTTAAACATTTTTATAACTATTTCAATAGTACCTACTAGTCACTCTGAAATCAACTTAATTTACACCATAATAAAATTTACATTTCTTTAACTTAAAACAACATCAGCTGGAAACATTAATTTGAATAGACTTTAGGCCGAAGCTCTTGGATTTTGACAATAAGTACTATATTGTGTACTACTCATTTGGCATAGCGTCATAGCGTTCTTTCTGACGTTTTTAGGGTTGCAAATGGCAAAAAACGGAACCCTTATGGATTCGTCATGTCTGTCTGTCTGTCCGTCCGTATGTCACAGCCACTTTTTTCCGAAACTATAAGAACTATACTGTTGAAACTTGGTAAGTAGATGTATTCTGTGAACCGCATTAAGATTTTGACACAAACATAGAAAAAAACAATAAATTTTGGGGGTTCCCCATACCTAAGTATGGGGAACCCCCAAAATTTATTGTTTCTGTTCTAAAACAGAAACTCAATTTTTTTTTTCATCTAACTCTTGCCGCATGGGGTATCTATGGATAGGTCTTCAAAAATGATATTGAGGTTTCTAATATAATTTTTTTCTAAACTGAATAGTTTGCGCGAGAGACACTCCCAAAGTGGTAAAATGTGTGCCCCTGTAACTTCTAAAATAAGAGAATGATAAAAGTAAAAAAAATATATGATGTACATTAGCATGTAAACTTCCGCCGAAAATTGGTTTGAACGAGATCTAGTAAGTAAGTAGTTTTTTTTAATACGTTATAAATCGTAAACCGCAATTTACCTTTCATTCAATGAACTCAACAGAACCCTTCATGGGCGAGTCCGACTCGCACTTGGCCGCTTTTTTTCTTTTTGCTCGGCTCCTAAGAGTCGTAGCGTGATATAGTAACTTTCTCGAAGCCTAGAAGATTTGTGCCCGGTTCATGGCATGATCCTAAATAGCCTAAAGCCTTCCCCTAGAATTGGGCTTTCAAATGCAAAAAGATTATTTCAAATCCGACTGGTAGTTCCGGAGATTACCCCTACATACAAACAAACAAATACCTCCTTATATTATGGTATAGATACCTATATTTCGCGACTAATTTAAACATAGCGTTGGAACCTCCCCTTTGCTCCTTTTAGTTCAAGTTCACGTGATTTTATTTTTGTCCTTAGCCCACGACCACACTGGCGGACTGACATGCAAGACAAAGCAAATAAACCGAGAACTTGCCGCATTTGTAATATGACTACTGTCTTGCGTTTGAGGTTGTTTTAGTCGTGTCGTGTCGTGCCTTAGTCGCACTGTCGACCGGGGTGGCCTAGGCCTTGTTTATACAGATAGATTTAATATAATGGACCTATTGATTTATTGATGATCTTTATAGCATATAATCGAGAGAGAGATTGTTTAAAACGTCATCACGTCAACGCCAGCTGTCGCTGAAAACCAGCGCTGGGGCTCTGTCTCGTATAGGGTCTTAGCATTATGCTGAGCGATGGCCGTTTTGCGTGGCTGTGACGTATATTTTCCCCCAACTTGTTATTTTTGTTATGTTGTTGTGTTCTTTCTCTGCGTCATGTTTATCGCAAATAGACGAATTTACTTTCTTTCTTTCCTCCTTAAATAAAAATTAAAACGTTTTTCGACATACACGAACATAACAAAATCGCGGACACAGCTAGCTTTACGGGTAATCAGAAGCCTGAAAGTCTGACAACCAATCTTACCAAGGGGTTTCGTATTACCCAGTAACTGGGTTGTGGAGGTCAGATAGGCAGTCGGTCCATGTAAAATACTGGTACTCAGTTGCATTCGGCTAGACTGGAAGCCGACCCCAACGTAGTTGAGAAAAAAGGCTAGGAGATGATAAGATTGAGTAGGTATTAAGCCTCATCATTCTCTTGCCCTGATTTAAGTAGGTTCCAAACAGTTCCGAAAGCGGGCTACTGTAAAACCAGGCTTCCGATTAAACTCTTAATTATTATGTAAATCTTGTCATCACGTTTAACTACGAGTGTGGGTTTTGATACCCACGCTCGTAGTAAAAAGTGTGAAAATGATCAGTTTTTACATAATCAATTAAACGTTTTAACGATACTATCACGATCTATCGAACAGCTAACAAAGCTACAACTGACTTACCATAGAGCTGATAACTAATGGAGAGATCAAATACTGAAGACAGTCTGATCTCAGTCTCAATCTGTCAAAAATACCTCTAATTTCAATACATTTTGACAAGTTTTTGACATTTGTTTGTCGCCGAGATGAGACTGCGACTAGATTTTGAACGTTTTAAATGACGAGAATTGGCCTTCAGATCATACGCCCGTATCCTATAGTTGTCGGAAACAAAAACAGTCACCATAGCCGAAATCGGCATGGGATGTATAATTGCAAATGCATCAATTATTACCTACAACACTTCATCGTCACTCAATCAATGAAAACCACTCAGCGTGCCCTTTATTTCGTCTTAAAAACAATATCCGTGTACGCTCTCCATTTCCTCGTCACTCCGTGCCTGCCCCTTTCCCATACGCATTAGCGTGTTTCGTCCAAGATTCGCGCCCGCACGTGTTAATTAATGCTAATTACTTGCTCATTGTTGGCACAACGGACAGGCAACGGGATATTGTGATGGA
This sequence comes from Apamea epomidion, assembly GCA_947507525.1. Lineage (NCBI taxonomy): Eukaryota > Metazoa > Arthropoda > Insecta > Lepidoptera > Noctuidae > Apamea > Apamea epomidion. The sequence continues at coordinate 1,331,783 of OX382252.1, forward strand.
GCTTCAGTTTAACTTGCAAAATGACTAACCTACATAAGGTATAAATCCCTTTAGGTACGTGTTGTTTGAAGGTTCGTTGGCAAGACAAAAGTTATCAAGCAAAAAAAATTGCATGTTATTTCTTAAAATAAAGAAAGTGTGAGAAAGATGCGTTTATTAGCATTACAGAAAAATAAATACACCTTAAAACTATAAAAAAACAGACAGCAAAGATTACAATGCCATGAGGGCCTCAGCTCAGCATAATGTCAGATGAACAATCTCAAAAAACTTATCAATAAAAAAAAATAGTCCATATTATTTCTTTAATTCTAATTTATTAGTCCATAAATCTGTACTAATACTAAAGCTGAAGAGTCTGTTTGTTTGTTTGAACGCGCTAATCTCTCAGACTACCCGTCGGATTTGAAAAATTCTTGTGGGCTATCAATAGCCCAATTCTAGGCTATTTAACATCACACTGCGACCGCTTGGAGCCGAGTAAAAATTAAAAAAAATCTGGAAGAATGCTAACCGAAAAAGCTGCAACAGCACGGGCATGAAATGTGGCTGCTGTTTTTGTAGATTGAGATGTCTTACGACTTCCGCGCGAACGAAGTCGCGGGCTTCTGAAGGTAATAATTTATAAATCATTAAATTATCATTGGCGCCGATTCCGTTGTTCACAAAATAAACTAAATTTAAGTTCAGTGAATCTTTTTCTTTCTATTTCATTAAGAAAAGGACAGAAGATAAATATTAATTTAGTCCTGTCAAATTAAGATACTCCATAGACAAATTAGACGTGATTAAAAACATGGCTACTAAAAATACGTCAATTTACGTCAGGCGCTGACTAATTTGACAGGACTAAACTAATGTCTATCTTCTGTACTTTTCTTAATGAAATAGAAAGAAAAAGATGCACTGAACTTAAAAGTTTAGTTTGTGAACAAGGGAATCGGCGCCAATGTCTATTTATTATTTTCCATTGTCTGAAATGGTCTTTAGACGAAAAAACTACACAGATTGTATTTTTTTTTGTGATCTAGATTTTTTTAAAATTAATTTTCCTGAGTAAAACGGAAACTAACCATTTGATGAACCTCTTCTAGCAACCTACCAGGATTACACTTTTATAAAGTAAGGGACATGTATGTCACACACATACATAAATCACATGCAAAGCCAGCCAGCTGCGTAACAAATACCTTAATACCGTACCGGATCTTATTACCGTATCGGACCTTACCGTATGAGCCAGACATCCGTACTTTACCGGAATCGAACCATGTGGCTACGTATATGGGCAGCGGAGAGGACGTGCCAACTGACAAGTCATTGGGTCATTTATTTTAGTTTGAACGGGACTGTTCCAGAATCAAATAGAAAATAGACGACACGGTTGGCGTAGTGGCTGAACGATCGACTGCTGCGCTGCGTGTCGCGGGTTCGATTCCCGCACGGAACAAATATTTGTATTGCCTACAGGTAGTTGTTCCGGGTCTGGTTATTTGTGTATGTAAGTTTAAATGTTTGTTATTCACCCACGATACAGGAGTAATTCCTAGTGTGGGGAAACGTTTAAAAAAAAAAATGGTGCCGAGTCTGTGCAGGTTGAATTATGGGGGTAAGGGAGAGGGAGGCCTTTGCCCTGCAGTGTGACAATACAGGCTAGGTAGATTAGTAGGTTTGCCAGACTCCATAAAAAAAAACCGGCTAAGTGCGAGTCGGACTCGCGCACCGAGGGTTCCGTACAATTTAAAATTATTAAAAATATTTTTATTATATGATGTAACTAAAAAATTTTGGTATTCGCAATTTTTCCTTTATCTGTGCTATAAGACGTTGCTTCGTACCAAATTTCAAGATTCTGAGTTCACGGGAAGTACCCTGTAGGTTTTGATTCCCTTGCGAGTGTCGAAAATCTTCGGCATAAACGGCTGTATCTTTTGATTGTGTTGGCTTAGAAGTTTGATTTTTTCGCAGCTCCAAGGGCCAGTAGACCTGAGTATTTGATATAAATTCCAGCTAGATACCTCCTCGCGCTCCTGAGAAAAAGGGTCTTGACAGACAGACAGACGGACGGACGGACAACCAAGTGATCCTATAAGGGTTCCATTTTTTCCTTTCGAGGTACGGAACCCTAAAACAGACCGACTTCCAAAAAAAAACATTTTTGTGCTTTTTTTCGAAGTCGGTTTTTTTTCTACCTAATATTCACACGAAACACAATGTCTCCACTAATAAAACTCGACACTTCCCACACATTCAGCCATCCGTCACCCACATGCGAGCATCGTAACTCATAAAAATTAACAACATAACTAACCAATTCTCTTAAATAGAAACATCATAAAAGTCTAACCATTACTGTGGCTAACATAACTTGGTCCTTGATTTGGTTCTTTTAAACTTTTTTGTAAATTTATTTATTTATAGGTTATTAAAACGGTATAACACCATCATCTGCCTGCCTTTTCCCAACGATGTTGGGGTCAGCTTCCAGTCTAACCGGATGCAGCTCAATACCAGTATTTTACATTGAGCGACTGCCTATCTGACCTCTACAACACACTTATTGGGTAATACGATACCCTTTGGTAAGACTGGTTGTCAGACTTCCGGGCTTCTGATGACCCGTAACGACTGTCAAATACGAATGATAGCCGGGATCAACGGCTTAACGTGCTTTTCGAGGCACGGATGGGTCTTGGTATGTAAAGATAGTCACCCATCCACTGACCAACCGCAGCAAGCGTAGCTTAACCTGATCGATCGAACCGTGCGGCTGTTATTTCTTAGCCACAATTATTACATTAATCAACATAGAGACAATTATTACGTTGACAATAATATAATTTAACTTAAAACTAACATGGAACAGTGGACTCCCTTGCATACTTTCTCTCACATAACACCAGAAATATCCGCATAACATTTTACTCCATTCTTTTTCTTCGTCGTGTCGCTGCACGACTGTATTTTAAATGTTATTTACCCAAAACTTTGCCACTTCCACGGCATTGTCGTTGGCAGCAGATGTCACTTCGACTGCATGTTTTGGGACACAGAGGGCGGGATAGGAGGTGGAGTATGGTTTGTGACATAGCTCCACAATCACACACTACTTCCGTTCCGTCAAGGTAGTAGTCTTTACCAGGTTGGACTTACTTACTTACTCCATTTATCGGTAAACATATCCCATTCAGGGCTGACAGTCAGATAATGACCTAAGTCGGTGACAACTTGGGCACCGAAGTCAGGGAATTCTTGGTACCCAATAGCCATAACATATACAATATGTAACATAATTAACGCAAGACCTCACACACCCCAATTAGAGTATTGGGTTATAAGCATAATACAATGACCAAAACTTGTTTTTTGTCAAGCTAACTATTATTATTAAGAAAATCGTGATGACCCTAGCAATAGTTTATGCATTTAAAATTGAGTCTTATTGCATTGAAATAAGATTTAATTTTCTTTGGCTCCGGCGGTCAGCATGGCAAAATACATAATTTTTGAAAAAAATATCTATAATGAAAGTTACTGAAATCGATTCAGTAGTCAATTATGAACTAACTACTTTCAGGACTTGCCTGTATTCTGTTACACCTTGTATATATATATATATATTTTATGAGCCTGTGTGGTCCTACTGCAGGGCAAAGGCCTCCCTTCCCTCCGTCCACTTTTCCCGGCCTACTGCGATTGTGGGCCAATCCTTTGAGAAGGAGTCCAGCTCATCCCGCCATCTCTTTCTGGGCCTGCCGAGCGGTCGTTTCCTGCCATTTGGGATCCACTGACTCGTGACTTTTGCATATTGCTGCTCCGACATGCGACAGATATGGCCAGCCCAGTTCCACTTTAGCCCAGCAGCTGTGAGGCCAGCGTCCGCTATTTGTGTTTTGGAACGAAGTATAGAGTTCTAATGCGGTCTGTTTGACACCTAATATACTTCGTTCCATAGCCCGTTGGCAGACTCCAAGTGCGGACCTATGACGCTCTGTTAAAGATCATGTTTGAGCTCCGTAGAAGAGAGTGGGAAGAATGCACATGTCCATGTGCTATACGTAAATAGCCATTAGATATACCTATATAATATTCTCTCTAACTCCAGTCTCCAGTGACTCCAGATATAGCGCGATATATAAATGAACATGCTTTGATCTCAGCTGTTAGGACGGACAATTAGCGTTTTACTACCGACGGATGTAGTCACATAGAATAGATGAAGTAGAACAAGTTCGTACAAACTTGTGTTTTTTGTAACTGATTTCTATCAAGAAAAAAAAACAGAAAAAAAAAAACGTTTATTTGCGGTAAACATGACGCATAAAAAAGAACACAAACACAAAAAAAAATACAAGTTGACATGTACAAGTGCACATCCACGGTTTTCGGTTTTAGTCAATAAAAGTCAGGCTCCAGCACACCAAGCTACTACAATCTGTCAAATTTCTTTAATAGATTTTCAACTTTATCGCTAAAGCATTAAGGTTCAAGGTTGATTGGGAAAATTTGACAATTTCGGGTAGCTTGACCTGCTGGCCTCTGTACAAGGGAAAAAAAGGTTATTGCCCATTTGTCTTTAAAATTACGCTTGCTGGCGTTGTAAGCTCCGCATTTTTCCAATTTAAGTAACATTATTCAGGGTTAAATTAAATTTGGTCACGAAACTCTGCAGGCGTTATGGGCATCGACATCTTAAACGACAAAACAAAAAATAAATAAAGATCATTGGGCATTTTTTGACCCGGTACCTCGAAGTACGCGTCCCTTATTGAAATGTAGTTTGTTTTGAAGGATTAGGGTTAACAATTCACGGAATGTATTTATTTTAATCCAAATGTATGGGGGAAAAAAGTTATAAGTTGTTGTTGAGTTATTCATCATTGGTAAGTACCCACGTTGGGCGCCAATCTGACGGAAGAGGAAACGCTCCTGGCTCAGCGAGGAGCATCTTCTTCACGTGCATCTTCTCCCGGAGCATGATTTCGAATGTGCTTCTCACCGTGAGTGTGCACACGGCGGTGTCTCGGACCTAATACTACTCGTATTACGTCTGTGGTTTGACACTTTATTGCTGTTATTTTATTGAAAGTAACGAAACAACGCTACAGTGGTTCAACGCAAAAAGTATATTTTTCCCACTTATTGATTTTACTACTAATTCATTAATTCATAATTCTTTTCGATCTGTGCTGTTATTTTTCTCTGTTCGCTTATTTTTATTGACCCTTTACGCGCGTTTTGTGGTTTTTGATTTTGCCTAACGATTGGTTTTAAAATGGAAAAAGAAAATAGTAAAAAAAAATATGATTGTAAAAACTTCAATGGCGACCATGTACCTACTCGAAATAATAAACGTATATAAATGGGGCTACGAAAACGAAAAACAGTTGGACTTCGAAAACATTAATGAGATAGATGATAATGAATTGCACTTTTGGACAGGTGTGACGAAAAACGACTTCAATATGATCTTGAATGAGACGCCTTCACTACAAAATAGGTCAAAGCGTCCTGCCACGGTTCTTGGTATGTACTTAACCAAACTAAGAACCGGCGAGCCAGATGAGCGCTTAGCAACAAAATTCAATATATCCAGAAGAACACTAGAACGCGACATCAAAACAGCTCGGAATGCTTAGCGGAGGAATTTATGCCACAGCATCTGGGGTTAAATCATGTATCCAGAGAAGAGGTCGTATCTAGAAACTTGCTAATACCGAGTCATTTTTTTTGTGGTCACGATCATCAAGCAGCGATACTTGTTTGTGATGGAACGTACATTTATGCGGAAAAAAGTTCCAATTTCTTGTTCCAAAGAGAATCCTATAGTTAGCATAAATATCGCAATCTTCTTAAACCATTTTTGATGTTGTGTACAGTCACGAGCACCAATATGTCAACACTTGGCAACTTTCAATTGCGATTTTTTCAAGAAATAACGAATGCAACGTTGAACTACGACACATTACATAAACCTATGGGTTCGAAAATGCTATGATCGTAACAAAATAAAATTTCATTAAAAAATAAAGGAGTAAATCGCTTTTAAATAAAGCCGAGTGTATACATACTTTTGTTCGTGACTGTACCGATGGTTACATACTCGACGTGCTCGGACCGTACAAAGCTACGACGTCGGATGTCACACAATCATGAGTGAACTAATGCGTGAAGAATCTCCACTACATAGTTTTTTGCTACCTGAAGACGTGTTCATATTGGATCGTGGGTTTCGGGATGCAATACAACCTATCGAAGAATGCGGTTATAGTCCACATATGCCACCAACAAGACAAAGACGAGAACAATTGACAACAATCGATGCCAATAAATCGAGATTAATCACAATGGTCCGATGGGTCATCGAGACTATAAATGGCAGATTTAAAAAAGATTTTAGTTAGTTTTCTGCTTCTACCTCCCCTATGGCTCGGATAAGGAGCCGAGAGAGACGTCTTAACTTGTTGGGAGTTAAGTAGTAAGCCACGTGGCGTGTCAGTTGTTAATGCGGTCTATACATATAACGAGGTGGAGCTGCAGTGTCAGCGAACACACTCTAGTACTAATGATTGCGAGGTTGGTGATAGGTTCGAAGTCTCGTCGAGATAAATAAAAATATCCAAAAATACCGCCTTGTTTTAGTGCCCAAACTAGGCAAGCCTGCAACTTGGCTCCCAATTATTATATAGAAAGGAAATTAACAGGGTAAGGAATTGATATCAGAAAAATATTTTTTTTTAATTATTATAAAATGCCTAAGGTATTAAGTCCGCCTTTGTACCTTTTTGTGCGAAAAGTTTAAATAAATATAAGCCTGTGTTGTCCCACTGCAGGGGAAAGGCCTATTCTCTCTTTCCACTTTTCCCGGAATGAACAAAATGGCAGTTAAAAAATTTCATGACTATAATTAGCCCTCAGTGTTCCCACTCTGAGTAAGAGCGTTATAATCCACCGTGTTCACCAACATGTCTTAATTTATTTTTTATTTTAGGACATACTGTTTTTCTCACGATATTTTCCTTTACCGTTCAGCGTACTAGCTGTCTCTTGCACCACACCCCACGTTACATTGATGGATGACCACGTGTTCGATGTCCGAACCCATATATGTACATATACATACATTAGTATATGTTGTGTTACATCTGTGATTGACGCGGGATCACCATGAAAGCTCAACTCCAATATATCATGCAACTCCAATGGCATGTGAGTAATGTGATTTTAAAATGTTCTGCTGTTTATGGCTTTCGTTTGTTTTATTTATTTATTTATTACAGCATAGAATGGAAGCTACAGCTAAATAAAAAACAAACAAAAAAGGGAACAATAGTCGACAGAATTCCAATTACAAATCTTCGCGTTTAGACTTATAATGAAATTTGTGTTGTGAACATACAAGCAGTAACATATTACTATATACTATATTTAATAGTAAAAACTAATAAAATAACCACTTGTGTTCGCAATTGAAAAGTGAGAGAAAAGATACTAAATACATTATCTAAAAAGCACTGCAGCTATGTATTTAAAAAAATTGAGGCTTCTAGCTGAGGTCACACTAGTTGTAAAGTGATCCAAATGGTTAAAAATGTTTGTTTAAAAAAAAATCAGCCTGTAATGTTCACAGGCCTCCTCTCTGTGAGAAGAAGTGGGCCGTGTGCCATACGGGCCCAGTGCGGGTTGGTAGATGTCACATGTCTTCGAATTTTTGGTTCTAGGACATGCCGGTTTCCTCACGATGTTTTTCTTCACCGTTTTGAGAACAGTGGTGATGAAATAATTTACACAAAGTAAGCGTCTGTCTGCCCTTGGTAAGACTGGTTGTGAGACTTTCGGGCTACTGACAACCCGTAGCAACTGTCAAAGATCCTGAGTTGGTCCCGGCTGTCAAAGAGAATGACAGCCGGGACTTACGGCATAACGTACTTCCGAGGTACGGAGGGGTCTCGGTATGCAAAGATGGTCATCCATCCAAGGACCGACCGCGGCAAGCGTAGCTTAATCAGATCGATCGACCCGTGCGATCAGGTCTTAGCCAGCATTCGACTTACTAATATTGCACATACGTAGAATTAGAGAAGGGAATAGATTGCTTAAATCAATAAATCTTCGATAAGGTATCAATTTGCGCAGTAAATCATCTGCGCATATAATTTGAGTGAGCTGTCCAGGTGCGTGCAGGCACACAGACATACACACACACGCTTGAATATACTGGTACATAACATTAATGAAATGAAGTGGTTTGTATTCGATACATAATTATATTAAGCTGTTCGTTTTCAACTTATATTAACAGCTTGCACCACACATACAAGGTATCCGTCAATATTAGTAATTACACATGCAATCATAAAATTAGGTTAAATTACAAGATTAATTATAAGTGTTAAAGTAACTCAGTTTGTCACCTTTTTCATAACGATCGGTTCAGTGGTTTACCACTGAACCGATCGTTATGAAATTTGAGAGATAGGTAGCCTGGGACCTGGGCAAGGACATAGGCTACGTTTTTTTTTTTTAAACGTTTCCCCACACTTGGAATTTCTCCTGTGTCGTGGGTGCGTTTACAAACATATAAACTCACATACACAAACAGCCAGACCCGGAACAACTGCTTGTAAGCCATACAAATATTTATTCCGTGCGAGAATCGAACCCGCGACACGCAGCGCAGCAGTCAATCGCTTAACCACTGCGCCAACCGTGCCGTCAAACCTTTTCAAACTTTTCAACCTGAATATAAACATTAAAAACTGACCCGCCCGCCCCGCGGTTTCACCCGCATAAGTCTCGATCCCGTGGGAATATCGTGATAAAAATTATACACATGGTATTGATTTGGTCATGGTCTACCAACGTGCCAATACCATACCAATGTTTCATCCAAATACGTTCTGCCGTTTAAGCGTGAAATCGCAACAAACAAACACAGAAAAAAAATCTTTTCGCCTTATTAATTATTATAATATTAGTTTGCAGCGGGACAATACAGGCTAGTTAGATTAGATCATTATAATATTAGTTGACTGGAAGCCAACCCCAACATAGTTGGGAAAAGGCTAAGCAGATGATGATGATGGAAAAACAAAATATGCAGACGAAGTCGCGAACAACAGTAAATCACACTAACATTATAAAGGCGAAGGTTTGTGAGTGAGTGAGTGAGTGAGTGTGTGTGTGTGTGTGTGTGTGTGTGTGTGTGTGTGTGTGTGTGTGTGTGTGTTTGTGTGTGTTTGTATGTTTGTTACTTCTTCACGCTCAAACGGCTGGACCAATTTTGATGAAATTTGGTATGGACGTAGCTGACACCCTGGATTAACACATAGGATATTTTTATCGCGATATTCTTACGGGATCGAAACTTATGCTGGTGAAACCGCGGGGCGCAGCTAGTAGAATATAAATAACGAACATCCAAATATTCCAATTAAGCTTATTATAATGCACAGTTTTATTTTACTTTCGATGTTTGACGAGAACAAAAACTCACCCTCGTGTGTCGTCAAGTTTTTGCAAGCGCATTCCTAACGTGGTAAGATGTTCGAACTCTCCTATAAATTAGATACTTACTTGAGTAAAAACTCGTAATTGACAGTGTATGGCATCGGGTTCGCCGGGTTGTGTTTTTTTATAGAAACCCGTTTCTTTTGGCTTGATTTTGGTACGTCCCCATGGTAACGCCAATTAAGCATTTTTCTCTGTTCCTGAACTTTTTCTGGTAAAAACGTTGGCATTTCATTTGGGAAGCATGAAAGTTTGAAGGTCAGAGGGGCAATTCTCGTAATTTTAAGAACATTCAGTCTGATCTCAGTATCAATCTGTCAAAAATACTAATAATTAATAATAATATATATAATATAATTTCCCTACATTTTTGTCAAGTTTGTTGTGAGTAGATTTTGAAAGTTTTTAATTACGGGAATTGGCCTTCTGATGGCTGTCCCTTCATGAAAATGTAAAATAATGAAATTCAGGTTGTATGCTGATCGAAATATAATTCGTGGCCGTAACACTGACTGACCTGCAAATTGCAAAAAACGTGAGAAATTATGGCTTTCGCGGGCTACCGTAGCTTTCCCCCTGAAGTCATAAAAGTAACTACCTACATCAGATTATACATATACAACATGTCCCGGAATTAACGCACACCACCAAACACCCAATTAGAATATTATGTTATAATCATAACACATTCACTGAATTTTTATTATTATGTATAAAACATTGTTTTTTTTGTTAAATTAGTTACACTGATTGTGGGACGAAATTGTGGTCACATTACAAATTTACGCACACACACAGTCGTACACGTATGAGGGTCTAGTGTGGTAGGTATTTCGTCCAATTTCGTAAGTTTTGACTGTACAGCGAAACTGTGACAGTCATTTACGTAGTTTCAATTATTTTTGGGATAAAAAATAACGGACATTAAAAATGACAAAAATCGATTCAGTAAACGATTCTGAACAAACTACTTTCACAATGTGCATTAATTCAGTTACACATTGTATACACAAAATCAAAAGTCATTTATTCAAATTAGGCTGAGACCACTTACACCACTTCCTAGTGCTTTTGCTGGAAAGATGAAGTGGCGCAACAAACTCCCCAGCAGCACAGCTGTCTATTCACTAAAACTTGCTTGCTACTAACTCCCAGGAAGAGACACAATTCACAATATCACATGTCGCATGTTCTGGTCCATCGCGTCACTTCCGTCATGCGTCAGCGGCTGATGCATTGCGAAACTTTGTCGTCCATACTATTACACTAAGGCTGATGTGAGAATAGTACATTCACTAGCATCTAATCTAATTTAACTAGCCTGTACTGCCTCACTCCAGGGCAAAGGCCCTTTTCCACACAATTCTGTCTTTTCCGAGTCAGGCCAGTCCTTTCGGTAGGAGTCAAACTCATCTTGCCATCTTTGTCTCGGCGTGGCCGATGGCGTCGTGCGTTTACTGGGACCCAATTGGTGGTTCTCTTAGCCCAATTGTCATCTGACATGAAGCAGACATGTCCGGCCTATGATTAACTGCTTCCAAACAGGTTTATCCGCTGCTAACTCCTCTCAACGAGACGGATCTATATTGCATCTCTTCATATGTCTTTTCTGAACGTCTTTGTATCTGAGGAACTGGCCGCCTTAAGGACGATAATTACAATACGACGAACGCATCAATATCTATTATAATAATTGCTTTGACACAATTGTGCATTCGATACGCCGCCGGCACGTATCCGGTAGCATGGCGCCGTGTGCCGACCGGTCGGCATACACTCCACGACTCACGATGCTAGGAATATGGCTATTTATAGACGAATCTCGTGCCATACGTATTTGTTTAGACCTTGAACAAGACAGAAGAAAAGTCGAAACCTTAATATGTGACTATGAGAAATAAAGTCCTCCAGGCCGTATTTCGGCCATGGCGGCCAATCTCAACGGAGACTAGCCTTCGGCGCGGGAGATATGGTGTACAAGTGTGCGCAGACACAGATGCACTCCCTCATCCCTTACTCACACATCAATCCGACAGGACCGGAGAGAGATCAGACGCAGGACCAACGGCTTAACGTACTGTCCGAGGCACACCGTCAACTTTCAAACTCCGGGCTGTTATTAAGTATAATGGAAAAACACAATAACGTTTTGCCTTTTTTTTTTTTTTTTTTAAGGATGGGAAATCATCAAATGACCCCTCCCGCTCTGGATGGAGCAGAAGGGAGTGTCAGACTCTTACTGACTAAAACCCACCCGTGTTCCTTCCTTAGCCCTTTATGTACCAGGGCAGCGGTAACCCTTTCGGACGATCCCGCTACCCCGGCAGGCTTCGGCTCTGTCGGGCCCCGTCAACTATGCTGACATCTCTTTGAGGCGCACGTGGAACACATACGCGCCGGACGGCACGGGCCTGGTCCTGATCGGACGGAGAGCTACCCATTGCTCTCCGCCCGCAGGCCCGCGCCTACGGTGGCCGGGAGTCGTCACGCGGCTCCCGACGCCCGGAGCGTCTCCCTCGGCGGCTGAGGCGTGAGGATCTCTCCCTTGCCCATCCCGCCACCTCCTTCGCTAGCATGACTGCTTCGCAGAAGGAGGTGACCGCCTCCCACTCCCTCTCGCCCCGGACCATGGCTTGCACCAGGGCCGAGCGCGAGAGGTCGCCGCCGCTGCCGATCGCCTCTACGAGGACACGGCGGTGCTCTGCCCAAGCGGGGCAGACCTCCACCGTATGCTCCACCGTGTCCTCTGGGCGATCCTCGCAGTGGTGACACCCGGGCGTCTCCTCCCGCCTGATGATGTGCAGATAACGTTTTGCCTGACATGGGAATCGAATCCAGGACCCCACGCTCAGCATTCGCGCTTGCAACCTCGAGACCGACTGGGCAGTTGACTATGAGAAATAATGAGAACAGCGGGGAAATTGCGTAACACAATAGCAGTAGGAATTGCTTTCATTTTGACAGTTCAACAACATTCATTGCGTTATTTCCGTTGCTGAGCAGGCAAATTTTTCGAACATGCAATGGATTAGCAATAACCTACAAAAATGATTCGTGGGTGACTTCATCATGAAGTCAACCCCAAAATAGTTGGGAAAAGGCTGGGCAGATGATGATCCATCACCATCACCACTGCTCTTAATGTTTTTGCCAAAATACACATGAAAGGCATAAACCCCATCGTATCGCCCTCATAACCTTATACTTACTACAGCAGGTGCTATAACACTTCACCACGACATATTACATTAGCTGCGCTCGGTCTGAAGATAATTCTCTAATTAATTATGTAAGTACCAGGGTATGATGGCTTGCGTCGAGGCGTTTAGTTAACAGCTTTTTGAGAGGGAGTCTGTGGGACTTTGAGTTATTAATATTATCAGTCAGTTCTACCTGGTACCTACTTGTTGACAGGCCCACACTGTCCTCCCAATACCTGTTAACACTGTTGCGCGCCACAATTAATGCCTGGTACATTGTGACATTAGTTACCACTAGCGCCATCTAGTATCAAGTAGAAGAACTAATTTACCACTAGCGCCATCTAGTATCGAGTAACAGAACTAATAGATCCTTCTAGAAATTTCGATACTAGAACTATCGACATCTGGTCGTTCGGGGCGGGTATGTACTCAAACATTCTAGATGTTTCTACAATAGAAGGTTCTGGAACTATCTGCGGCACTATATAAGACCGGGATTAGCTGCGACCAGTCACACCACAGGATAGTCCGGTTAAGTAGTCACGACCTCTCAAGGTCAACTACGAGACGCCATTTATAAAAAAAATAAAAAAGCGACCAGTCAGACTTGGATCAACGATGCAAGCGAATACATCGAAAGCGATCTTCAAGTGCGACTTAAGAGCGATTGTGTTTTATAATTAGTGTGTTTGAGTTGTTATTAGTGTTGTTTAATTAAAGTGTAACCTTTGGTAATTTTTACCGGCAGTTTTTATTGTCACGAACCCGAAGCTCGTAACAATACTCGTACTGTAATTTGATAACATTGTAAAAGCCAATTATTTTTAAATTAATAACCGTGGAATTTCTTGCTGGCTCTTTCTTCTCCATAGGAAACGGCCAATTGGACCCGTGCACCTAGCTTCTAACGTTTCATAAGGGCCCATGTAGGCTTATGTGAAAATTCACTGACAGGCAACGCACAGCCTTGTTCGTAGAATCGTTGAGTTCCTTAAGTTTTGAGTTGAGTTGCACGATTACTGACGAATGCGGGCATTGACTGGACAGATCTACATAATCTGTGTGGTTGTTTCCTCAAAAGACCATTTCAGACATCAATCTACATGGCGTTCACATGATCTGACCAAGATTATGTCTGGACTTTAAAAGAGACTGTGACCTCTGAGTTTGTCTCGGCCTTTCTTCTCAGAGTAGTCGAGAAGTAGTAAGACTAGGAAACGTCGAACTCATCTAGGGGTCTACTCCGAAGTAGCATCGGCCGAATGCTCGTCCATTTCCTGCTACGAAGTTATTATTTGTTTCGGTCGGTTGCGATCCTACACTCCTGCACTCTTTCGAATATTGACTATGGTCCCGACCCAACTGAGCCGATCCGAACTTTTTTCGCATTTATCAATAATATTCGGTTCGGCCATGTGTCGGTCCGATCCGAACATTCGCACTTTGCACTTCGAAGTAGGCCCCCTAGTTCGCCCGCGTGGATGTCGGTAATTATCCCCCTGGAACGTGCTACTGCGACAAAAAGGAGCCTATGTCCGTCTCCAAGATGCCATCTATCGCGTTGCCAAATTTTATAAAAAAAATATATTAAAAGTTAAAGTCAGCTACCCGAAACTGTCAAATTTTCCCAATCAACCTTGAACCTTAATGCTTTAGCGATAAAGTTGAAAATCTATTAAAGAAATTTGACAGATTGTAATAGCTTGATGTGCTGGCGTCTGTTGTAGTTGCCTACCTTTTCCTAACTATGTTGGGGTCGGCTTCCAGTCTTACCGGATGCAGCTGAATGTCAGTACTTTATATGGAGCGACTGCCTATCTGACCTCCACAAAAGCTACTGGGTAAAACAATACCCCTTGTTAAGACTGGTTGTCAATTTTCGGGCTTCTGACTACGCGTAACGACTGTCAAAGATCCACGAATGACAGCCGGGACCAGCGGCTTAACGTGCTTTCTGAGGCATGGAAGGGTCTTGGTATGTAAAGATGGTCACCCATCCACGGACCAACCGCGGCAAGCGTATCTTAACCTGATTGATCGACCCGTGCGGCTGTTATTACTTAGCCACAAGCCCCTCAATTTATAATATTAGTATGGGTATTAAAACAACGGAGGCTGATGATCCCTAAATTGTAATCCAATCTAAAGCTTCTAAGTAATATTTAATGCTGCTAACTAAATAAATGGTTAAATTCAAAATCCTCGCAACATAATGTGTAGTGTTGCCACTCGTATTACGCACTCACTTTGATGTCTCGAGTAGTTGCGTGCGGCTTAGCGCGTAGTGATGTGCTGCGGCTGCGGATATGTGGATACTTTGTGGTTAAGCGCGGATTTTACAGGTTGTGTTGTGGTTTTGTTTCGTATCGGTGGTTTAAAATCAAGATAATTAAGTTAAAAGGCTACTGCAGTGATCCGTACGTCAGTAGTAATACTATGAAAACAGCTCTACTGCTATTAAGAAATAAGGGTGCCGTTAATCTCAAATTGTGGCCATGGACGTGCCGTTGAGTGTACAATATATGTAGAACAGAGAGAGGACTTTAGATTATTTTAAAATGCTAAAGTTTTTTTAGCCAGTTGGTTTTAAAAATAAACTGGAATTGAAAATTTTACCCTTTAAATAAGTTCAGAAGCCTTTTCACATTTTCGTGTATCAGTATTTATTTTATTTTTGAAATGTATTTTTGACGTGACTCCTCCACACAAAAAAGAGAAAACCTTTGATAAAAACATTGTTTTTTTTTATTGAATTTTGATTGATCTATAGCCAACAGCGAGAACAATAATATTGTCTGATTATATGTGACCCGTTGTGGCTAAATAATAACAGCCGCACGGTTCGATCGATCAGGTTAAGCTACGCTTGCTGCGGTTGATCCGTGGATGGGTGACCATCTTTACATACCAAGACCCTTCCGTGCCTTCGTGGTCCCGGCTGTCATTTGCGGATCTTTGACAGTCGTTACGAGTCGTCAGAAGCCCGAAAGTCTGACAATCAGTCTTACCAAGAGGTATCGTTTTACCCATTAACTGGGTTGTGGAGGTCAGATAAGCAGTCCTCCGTGTAAAATACTATTCAGCTGCCTCCGGTTAGACTGGAAGCCGACCCCACCATAGTTGGGTAAAGGCAAGGCAGATGATAATGGGTGACCCCTTTTAATTATGACACTTTAATTACAACTTACCTTTTATTTACCGCCAAGAATTGCGGAATCGCGTATATTAGTATGTACTGTAAAACATCCCTAGCAATTTTAAATGTAACACCCTACACCCGCTCATCAAATTAATTAAAGCTCTATCTCACTCAGGATACGATTCAAATTCAATTAACAGACCCTACAGTTTTAACGAACTAACAGAAACTTATTAGTGTAATTGCTAGATACATAAATACGTGCGGAATTGAACCATACAGTATCAAAATAAGGTCGATTTTGGATTTGCGAATTTATTGCGTATGAGATGTTAATACTGTTTATTCTGTGTAAATGCTTAGGGAATATTGTTATACGAAATTGAACCTTTTATTCTGCGAATACGGTACACTTTCAATTGATTTTCTAGGGATACAATATGGGGATTCGTATGAACACTTTGTTAATATTTGTTCAATATTATTGTGTTATTAGTTTCAACGATTAGTATTAATTGATTGAAACAATTTGAGGAAAGTTTTGTGGCTCATGGCTAAGTAATAACAGCCCCAGGGGTCGATCGAAGGTTAAACACACATATCGAATATCTGTGACAGTCTTGCTATCACCACATAATAGAAAGAAAGAAAAGTATTTATTGCGACTCGCACAGGAAGATCATAAAACTAAACTAAACACAAACAAAAACAAAATACCCAAATTATATTAAAAAAAAGTAGGTACCAAAACCAAATTATATAAAAAATAAAGTAACAGAAAGAAAAATGAAACAGAAAGTTCAATCAGACTAACTACTACTGACTAATCAGACTATAATGGTCCCACTGCTGGGACACAGGCCTCCTATCTGTGAAAGGGAGTGGGCTAATAATCCACCACGCGGGCCCAGTACGGGTTGGTAGATGTCACATGATGTCTTCGAATTTGTTGGTTCTAGGACATTCCGATTTCCTCACGATGTTTTCCTTCACCGTTTTGAGAGCAGCGGTGATGAAATTATTTACACAAAGTAAAGCGCCTGGCTGGGTTCAAACCCACGACCTGCAACTCGTAAGTCGCGACTATTACCAATAGGCCACAACTGCTTTCGTTATGTTAATAAATAAATAATAACAGAGAGGCAATTCTCGTAATTTTAAGAATGTTCACGGTCTGATCTCAGTCTCTATCTGTCAAAAATACCTGTAATTTCTCTAAATTTTCGCCAAGTTTTTGACATTTGTTTGTCGCCGAGATGAGACTGCGACTAGATTTTAAGCGTTTTATATTATGAGAATTGACCATCTATTCTAAGAAATTAATCTTTCTTTTAAGCTCATTTAAATAAATACTCCCCATTATAAATTCCAACAATCACACGTTGATAAAGTATCGTTTAACAAAACTAATTACAATAAATTTTAATTAAAATAACCAACTTAATGCCTTATAATAATTAAATTTCTCTTAAATCTACTCAATTCCATACAATAAATTTTGTCCTAATTTCTGTGGAACGATTCAATATTATGTTGCTAGTTATTGTAAAGCTCACTCTATATGTTAAGAAATAAGGTTGATTTTAGTTTGTAGTGTAAGATTTAAACGAAATAATTATTTCTTCGCAATAGCAGCGATTAAGGGATGGTAACGTGTGGTGCCGGTGGCATTGATTTTGTAATGGCAATCATATCATTTGGTTTTATTAGGTCTTACATTTTATTTTTAATCTTTTTGATAGATTATTTTATACAGGGTGTCCGGAGGCGTATTTTGCGAACAATAATTCGATCAATGTGGCGAGGCGTCGGTTTTGTTCTCACTTTGATATCCGATGATTAAAGGATGGTCCGTCAAACCAATTGATATGGACGTGAGAACAGAAGTTTAGAGAAACCGGAACAGTCGGAAATGAGCCTCGGCCTGGACCTTCAACGTCTGTTGCTACTCCTGAAAACGCAAAACTTGTGAGAAGGGAAATTTTGACAAATCCGCGTAAGTCTGTCCGAAAGATTGCAGCATTAACGGATTTGAAAAAGACATCAGGTCACAAAATTATTAGAAAAAATTGAAGCTCCATCCATATAAGCTCCAAATCATCCAACAGTTGAAAGAAGATGACTTCATAAAAAGGCAGAATAATGGTAGTCGTTCTGGAACGATTTTTACGCCTACGCGGTTATGTAACATCTTTGTCAGTGACGAGGAGCATTTTCATATCGGAGGGTATGTTGATAAACAGAATATGCGTTATTGGAGTGTGAGCAATCCAAAAGAAATTCATGAATAGCCTCTCCACAGCCCGAAGACTACAGTTTGGTGCGCAATTTCTGGAAATGGCATAATTGGACCTTATTTTTACGGTAGAGGCGAAACCGTTAACGCACAACGATACTGCGCGATGCTGGAAAACTTTTAGCTAGCTACAATAACAGAACCCACTTTCAGCAGAATGGGGCTACGGCACACACGTTCAGGGACTCAATGACTAAACTTAGACAACTTTTTTCGGAAAATTTATAAATGGCTTTTGCGACATTGCCTGGCCCCCTAGATCACCTGATCTGACCTCTTTTTCCCGTGGGGATACCTCAAATCTCGTGTCTACAACAATAAAGGCCCTGCAAGAAAATATCCGACGCGAAATTAGGGCTATCTGTCCAGAACTTTGCAAGCGAGTTTTCGCCAACATGAAAGAAAGATTGCAGGAATGTTTGCGGCTAGAAGGACGCCATTTGAGTGGAGTGATTTTTAAAACCTAAAATCCGCATTATTATTTTGTAAGATGATAAATAAATAACTTTGTTATTCTTTATATTTTTATTTCATTTTGTTTTTTTTTTAGTATAAAATCTGCCGGCGGACACCCTGTAGTTTGCATGTGAGAACGTTGTAGGCCTTCTGTACCTGGTACTTGTTGACAGGAATACACTGTCCTCCCATACCTATTAACACTGTAATTAGAAAACATTGTAAAAGCCAATTATTTTGAAAAGAGTAGCCGTGTTTCTTACCGGCTCCTAGCTTCTGTCTTTTCAAAATAAAATATTTTGATTCGATTTTGAATTCGTATCAAAACGTAACACAGAGCAATCATTATTGTAATCTCCGAAGGGTTAAGGAGAGGTACAAAAAACACCATCATTTTGCCAGTTATACCTATTTAACTCCTACGTAATAGGCACCGAGCCTATGTCATTTACCGGGAACAAATCCGGACTCCGAGCTTCTATTGAAGAATAGAAATCCATTAACACGTCGTTGCCTGAGTGATCGAATCCCCCATTAGTCCAGGTTTAAACGGGCGCGTTTTTCCTGCGGGGATATTTTTCGCGCACATAATTTTCAAGGCACTGCCTAGCTCCAGAGTTGAAAATTCAACAGTGTGTTGTTTTTAAGCGCTGGGATGCGCTCTGTTGGATTTTCAATTTTCGACTCAACACCGAGAGTTGAAAATCCAGTGCGCGATAAAATTCAGCCGCGATATTTTTATGATAACTACCAGGGTGCATAATTGTTTCTATTTATTAATATTTACCTCCAATTGTGTACATTATTATGTGCCGGGTTATACACCTACACTTAAAAGGTCATCCTTGTAGAATATATGGGAATGTTTATATTAAATTAATAATAACCAGCAGGGGATCAGATCAGGGGATCCGACCGGAATAACTCGAGGAAACCGGCATGTCCTAGAAACGAAAATTCTGAGACATGTCACATTACCAACCCGCACTGGGCCCGCGTGGTGGATTACGGCCCACTCACTCTCACAGAGAGGAAGCCTAGATCCCAGCAGTGGGAACATTATAGACTGATTATGTATGGGTTCATTATGGATTGCAATAAAGATTCATGGAATTGAACTATTCTTCTAACCCGCTCCCCGCTCGCATAAACACCACACCCCATAAGCTGCATATCGCGTGTTTGAAAGCATTAACGTCTTATCGACACTTCATAAGTCAACGCGCTCAAGTTCGGCTCAAGTGAGAGGCAATGGCTTGAGTGATACGTCCGAGGGAACGTGGACGTTCACTGGTGGACTCTCACCATTTTATAAATCAAATCAAAGAAAAAGTCATTTATTAAAATTAGGCGGAGAATCAGCACTTTTCGGACGTCAAAATTACATAAGACAGTTCCCCAAAACGCCCGCTCTTCACCACTTCCTAGTGTTTTGTAAGTAAGAAGTGGCGCAACAAACTGCCCAGCAGCACAGCTGTCAGTTCAATTAGAAAAACTTGCTTCTATACAATAGTAGATATGTAAAGCAATAGAATAATCCATTAACACATCGTTGCCTGAGTGATCGAATCCGATACCCCTTACGAGACACAGAACATTAAATTAAATTATTTGCCATAATACATAAAAGCCAACTGATTCTATACAGAGTGGCAGGGACATCGGCGCGCAACCTGCTACCATGGATACAGCACATGATTCTAAACACCCTCACGTCGATAGATTTCATCGGTTATTAAAAAAAAAGTAAGCTGTTCTATACATTTTGACCGCGTAGGTATTGCACTTTCCTTTGAAACAGCAGATACCTATTTTTTTTGATAACCGACAAAAATTTTCTACTCTAAAGGGGTCTAAAATCATGTGCTGAATTCATGGTTACAGGTTGCGCGTCGATGTCCCAGCCACCCGGTATAATTATTGTGATATTTTACAAAAGAAAAAAATGGGCGATCAGGGATCCCCCGTCAGGAACGAAGTTTCTTATGCGATACTCGCACGCACACACACTCGGAGACAAAGAGAGACAGAAAATGTAATTTTAATACAGAGCCATATAGTATAAGTTTTTAGAACCTCTCATGTAGTTGTCTCTCATGTAGAAATCTAGGATTTTCATTTTGACGTCGCTATCGGCTTTAGCACCCTCAAAAACCATGAAAATTACAAACCGTCCAAGGGTGGGCTTCGGGTGTGATTTCAATGGGATAGCATAATGCCAGCCTGCAATGTTCCCACTGCTGGGACATAGGCCTCCTCTCTCTGAGAGCGAGTTGGCCGTAATCCACCACGCAGGCCCAGTGCGGATTGGTGGCATGTCAGATGTATTCGAATGTTTCTTCTAGGACATGCCGGTTTCCTCACGATGTTGTCCTTCGCCGTTTTTGAGAGCAGTGGTGATGAATCATTTACACAAAGTTCTTTTCTGGGTTCGAACTACAACTCATAAACTAACAGTCGTTTCCACTGCTCTCTGAATCACTAAGACCCCAAGAAGAAAAAAATATTGACAGCTTGCTACAATTAACAATATGTAATTGCTTTTGACTTGCCATCAAGAAACGATATGTAATTGTACACTCACTTTTTCTTGATACCCAAGAAAAAAATATTTGTTCATCTAGTACTTACTAGTTTATTCACGAGTACCTTCCGTTCTTCATAAGTTGGTGTATCAAGTATTAATATTAACTTGTATCTCTCATGATAAGTGAATTGTATTCTTCTTGAGAAATAAATGTACCAAAACTAATTTAGATTTTGTTTTTGTTTTCAGGTACGTCGCGTTACAGTCAGCAGGATCGAGGTATAAAGGGTATTGAAGATTTTAATATGGAGCCTGGCATATCTACTGTCACGCCATTTTGTTTTTTTTTTTTTCATGTCAGCTATCGAGGTATATAGGTTTCATGCGTGGCCGCCATTATGGAAAAAAATCACAATGGCGGACAGGTAGGTATGCCAGAGATCTTCAAAGCCATTACAAAAAGTAAAGTAAGCGTTTTATCACATACTTGATTTTCTACTCTCAGTGTTGAGCCGAGCATTGAGAATCCAACAGAGCGCATCCCAGCGCGTCAATAAACCACACTGTTAGATTTTCAAATCTCCGCGCTAAGCAGTGCGTTGAAAATCAAGTACGCGAAAAAAAGGTAAGACTGGTTGTCAGACTTTCGGGTTTCTGACTACTCTTAACGACAGTCAAAAATCCACGAATGACAGCCGGGACCAACGGCTTAACGTGTTTTCCGAGGGACGGAGGGGTCTCGGTATGTAAAGAAGGTCACCCATCTATAAACCAACCGCGGCAAGTGTAGCTTAACCTGATCGATCGACCTGTGCGGCTGTTATTGTTTAACCACGGGCTATGTATGATATGATGTTCGGCGGCAGATGAAATTACTTTCTAACTCTGCAGGCTTTTATTTTATTTGATAATATTTTAAATAATTATATATATTTAAATAATAAGATAGATTATTTATTAATTACTGTAATTGCCCGTGACATCACAGCGGGCCCTATCAGCATACCAGCGCTGCGACATTTATTTTTTAAATGTCGTAGCATCATGCTGAGATAGGAGCCTTTTGGCCTCGTACAGGACTTTCAGTTTTATGATCTTCCTGTGCGAGTCGCAATAAATACTTTTTCTTTTCTTCTTTCTGTTCAGGAAGCTACCACTGCGTTACAACAACGTACTCCTACCTAATTAAAACACAAACAAAGTGTATAAAGCGTAGCATACATGAATATAAACCAAGTAACTTTATTATCTAAGCCAGCAAACTGTCCCGGTGCGGGTGACATTATAAAATAACTATATAAAACGTTGCACTGTCATTAAAAAGTTTTTTACTACTCATGTCTTTATGACTAACTGGCAGCCCCTCGGTTTCACCCGCATAAGTCTCGATCCCCTGGGAATATCTGGATGAAAAGTATTATATGTGTTAATCTTGGTTATAAACTACCTGTGTGCTAAATTCCATTAAATCCATTGAGTAGTTTTTGCGTGAAAGAGAGAAACTTTCGCGTTTATAATATTACTAGCAGTGCCCCGCAGTTTCACCCGCATAAGTTTTGATACCGTGGGAATATCGGGATAAAAAGTATCCTATGTGTTATTCCAGGGTGTCAGCTACGTCCATACCAAATTTCATCAAAATTGGTCCAGCCGTTTGAGCGTGAATAAGTAACAAACACACACACTCAAGTCATCAAATAACTGACGGCACGGTTGGCGCAGTGGTTAAGCGATTGACTGCTGCGCTGCGTGTCGCGGGTCCGATTCCCGCACGGAACAAATATTTGTATGGCCTACAAGTAGTTGTTCCGGGACTGGCTGTTTGTGTATGTGAGTTTAAATGTTTGTAAACGCACCCACGATACAGGAGAAATTCCTAGTGTAGGGCAATGTTTTTATAAAATAAAACAAAAACCTGTCTAAAGAAGGGGGCTATGGAACCCAAAAAAAAAAAAACAAATCCGACGGGTAGTTCCAGAGATTAGCGCGTTCAAACAAACAAACTCTTCAGCTTTATTATTAGTACTAGCTTCTGCTCGGGGCTTCGTTCGCGTAAAATATCTTGCTCCCCCGCCGAACCACGTCGCATCGCATCGCCTGCCCGCACTGTTACTTCGTTTCGCTAAGTGTTCATTCTGATTTTTTTATTTTTCCTGGGTTCCTAAGCATCATACTTAGCGTGATGTTAAATAGCCTACTTATAGCCTTCCTCAAGGATTGGGCTATCAAATGCTTTCCTAAAGAATTTTTCAAATCCGACTGGTAGTTCCAGAGATTAGTGCGTTCAAACAAACAAAAAAAACAAACAACTCTTCAGCTTTTATTAGCATAGATTTATCCGGAAGTTAAGGGATATTTAGACGAAAGCAAAAGCCTTAATAATACAATAAAGGAAAGTACATTATTTTCTTATCATAGTAGTTGAGGCGGGCCACACACGCATCCACAAAAAAACTATCATTTCAAAAGGTCAATTATCACAGGACACGCGTCTGTCATAACGTGACACTTGTGACGGTGTCGAGGCCCATCGGCCACGACGCTACTCAATGGTAACAGTGATGATTGCCATGATGACTTAGGGGATGGGCTACTGCCAGGATTGCGGGTTGTTCAAAAGAGTTACCGTGGCCCCTGGCACAGGCAACTGAAGGAACACGGATGGGTTTTAGTCAGGCAAAGTCTGACATCCCGCTCCGCCCAAAACGGGAAGTTTTTTTTTTAAACGTTGCCCCACGCTAGGAATTTCTCCTGTATCGTGGGTGCGTTTACAAACATTTAAACTCACATACACAAACAGCCAGACCCGGAACAACTATTTGTAGGCCATACAAATATTTGTTCCGTGCGGGAATCGTACCGCGACACGCAGCGCAGCAGTAAATCGCTTAACCACTGCGCCAACCGTGTCGTCAGTTATTTGATGACTTGCCAAGCAAAAAAAGGGGGATGCGCTAGGTAGCCCGCGAAATTCAATTTTTCATACGTTTTTTTGCAATCTGCAGTCAGTGTCACGTTGAATGTTCATTAGGATTAGGATTCGCGAGCGTAACAAATATAATTATAATCATTAATACAACCCTTTTTTTTTTTTGAGGTTCGGAAATCATCAAATGACCCCTCCCGCTCTGGGTGGAGCGGAAGGGAGTGTCAGGCCCTTACTGACTAAAACCCACCCGTGTTCCTTCCTTAGCCCTTTATGTTCCAGGGCAGCGGTAACCGTTTCGGGCATCCCGCTACCCATTAATACAACCCTTTAAGTACATATAATCCTATTGAATGACTATTTAATTAAATATCAATCAATAGGATTATATTAATTTAGCCATAGCCAGTCGCTTCCTCGCTGGCGTTCGGACAGCTGTCTTACTAGCGCTGCCACCATTCTGGCTGATCATCGTGGTGATTTAAGGGTCGACAACTCGACAGAGTCCATAATTGTGACTAATATAATTATTTCCCTACCAACTGTATACATTATGGTATGCAATAAATAATTGAGAATTAAGTTAGTAACACGTTACTTTTGAGTAGAATCGTGGACGATGGGCCGTAGTTGATACGTGACATTGTTCCCCATTGCTTAATATAGATCATTGTTACTGCTAATGAATGCGATGTTAAAGATAATAGGCTATTGTGTGTTTTGTGGAGGAATTGTGTAGTGGCAGGTGTTCGGGACACCTGACAATAAACACTTTCGTAGCAGTAAAAGTAACTGTTTCTATATTAGAGCCAGGAATTTGAACTAATTTTCCAGGTAAGGAACAACAAACTGAATGTCGTACTTAACAAAGTTTAAATTTCACTGCAACCAAAAACTTATTAGGCTTGTTACAAATTGTCACTTAAAAATCAACTTAAAATACATTTTTACTAAAGTAGATAACTGATTTAGCGATGGAATGTAAATTATTTGCGATTATGTACACTGCTTGTCATAATCAGCTTATAACGTTCCCACTGTTGGGACACAGGCCTCCTTTTTCTATGAGAGGGACCGGGCCATAATCCACCACGCGGAAACAGTGCGGGTTGGTGGATGTCACATGTCTTCGAAATTTTGGTTCTAAGGATATTCCGGTTTCCTCACGATGTTTTCCTTCACCGATTTGAGAGCAGTGGTGATGAATTAAAAAAAAAAAACTTAAAAATTGGCACGAAATAAACCACCCTTGATAATAAGGAACACTAGACACGCGCGGGCGATAATATCAACAATTCAACACAAACTTTATGATATTGTTACCAAATTAACACTAATTAAGTTTAATGTTGTTAAATACTAAAACGAAATAAAAGATCTCACAGAATGGTAATTGTTGTAAAATACGTAATGTAGAATATGGTGTTAATTAACGTTATAACCTAATCGCCATACTGTATGAAACAATGGATGAGTAATAATAGTGTTCGCCATATTTGAGGGAAGGAGGCAACCTGAACCCCGCCACTACCACAAGCAGTGACAGCTAAGGGAGCATGACGAACTTGCTGCAGATTGCTCAGGCAAAAATGGATTAGCAATATCCTTCAAAATGTTTCAAATGGTGATTTAAAGTGTGTTACGTAACTAGGGCCTGGTTGTTCTAGTCCAGTGTTTTTCAACCTTTTCCATAGCGTGGACCCCTTAGTACGGAAAATATTTCGTGACCCCCTTCCCTCCGCCTGCTTCTAACTTGGAATTCAGGTCTGTCACTTTGGTTACCTATTTTTTGATTAAACAGAAAAATAGAATTCCCACAACCAACCATTGAAGCTTTGAAGTGTTTGATTCCATTTGGAACCTCCTATAATTTTAAAGAAACGGCGGTCCCATTAAAGAGGCTTGGCGACCCCTTAGGGGCTCGCGACCCACACGTTGAAAAACACTGTTCGAGTCCTTTTATTGTTTGACAAACACATATTATTCTGTTAGTCGTAAAATAGTAGTGTCCTATAGACAAATATAATAAAAAGCGGTCGTTCAAGCACTATCGCTCGTAAAGATAAAAAGTTATATGGACATAGATAGTTTAGTTTAGATAGACGGGCTTTATTATGACAACATTCGACATTTACGATTTGGCAAATAAACTTTTCAAAATGGACTAGAATGATACGAACTAGCATATAAAAAGAATATGTATTATTTTTTAATCAATCGTAGAATCAAACTAATTGTTTTTCTAATGGCTGATTTTTCAATCGACACATATTTTTTATTCATGGAATAAAATTGGCGTTTGACAGTTTTTGTATGAAATAACTGTCAGCATTTCAAAATTACTCCTCGAATAAAGTTATCAGATGATTGAAAAATCAGCCCTAAATCTGAAGCTACGTTTAAACCAGAAAAGTTATCTTACTTTTTCAATACCTTTCTATCTTCTATCTATACTCTATATCTATACTAATAATCAAGCTGAAGAGTTTGTTTGTTTGAACGCGCCAATCTCTGGAACTTCTAGTCTGATTTGAAAAAATATTTTTGAATCTGATAGTCCATTCCTTGAGGAAGGCCATAGGCTATTTAAAATCACGCTAAAACCCTTACGAGTCGAGCAAAAAGGATTATCGTGCTACCCAATTACTGGGCTGTGTAGGTCATATTGGTTTTTGAGGGTGCTAAAGCCGATAGCGTAACTTCGTTCCTGACGGGTTTCCCCGACGGCACACTTTTTTTTAAATTCAGCACGAGCTATTCCAAAACTGTTTGTAATTGCTGTACTGATAAGAAAAAGAATACGTAATATATGAAAGTTATTTTTAATGATGGCATGGATTCGGATCGAAGGTTGGGCTGAAATTAAAACGAGCAGGAAATGAAAAAGTCGCATTAGACATTGACAAATGAGACCACCATGGTGTTTCTTTCTGTGATTCTTGGTTCGTTACACGTTAATTTATTTTGGATATAGGTATTATGTCAGTCGTGGATGGGTGACCATCTTTACATACCAAGACCCCTCTGTGGCTCAGAAAGCTTTTCGTGGATCTTTGACTATGATTCGTTACGGGTCGTCAGAAGCCTGAAAGTCTGACAACCAGTTTTACCAAGGGGTATCGAATTACCCAGTGACTGGGTTGTGGAGGTCAGATAGGCAGTCGCCCCCTGTAAAATACTGATATTCAGCTGCATCTGGTAAGACTGGAAGCCGACCCCAACACAGTATAGAAAAGGCTAGGCATATTGATTGAATTACTAAAATGCCTGTTCAATGTACCATGCGTATGTAGTAAATGTGTTTATAACTTTTACTTTGTCACGTAAATTCTCTTTATTTGATCGCATGGAGAGATACTAAGGGAACATCGTACGATTATGGCCTATCGTTGGAACGCGCCAATCTTACAGTGAAATGACTTTGAAAATTGTACGTTGTTTCCCTCACGAAAACACATGAGGGGGCTGTAGGCTAATGGGACATCGTTCCAAAATATACAGTGGCTTAGCAGTGTTCTGGAAAATAATAGGCTTTGTTCACAGTTTTCGTGGGTTTTTGAAGTGAAAACTTCTTTAGCGGCATTGTGCATTTTTTTTGTGATGGGTAAAAAATGTTAAACTTGCGTCAGGACTCGTGACCTGATCGAAAATTCGTAAGATGGAGCTCGCGTCAGGACACGTGACCTGATCGAACATTCGTAAGACGGAGGGAGAGTTTTTGTGATGGGTAAAAAATGTTAAACTCGCGTCAGAACACGTGACCTGATCGAAAATTCGTAAGACGGAGCTCGCGTCAGGACACGTGACCTGATCGAAAATTCGTAAGATGGAGCTCGCGTCAGGACACGTGACCTGATAGAAAATTCGAAAGACGGAGGGAGAGTAGACCACATTCCAAAATATCAAAAATGCACAACGTTAATATTCAAGTTAATTCACTCCCGGAGTGCAACCCGTTTTTTTTTTAATATGATTCGTTTTTTCTTCGTAAAATATAACACCATAGGTCAACAACGCATTCTCTCCTATTCCGGCCACATAGTACGCACAGGCGATCAAAGTTTGGAAAAAACTGATCGTAGTTGGGAACACCGAAGGCAAGCGATCGCGCGGTCGTTCACCAACACGATGGACCGGTCAGGTGGAGGAATCATCGTCTTCTAAATTCAACAGTAAGGGATGCGCTGGACAGAAACCGGTGGAGGCGGATCATCCGCTCCAGATGCAACTCTGAAGCTGACCACGATCCTCAGACACGAGGGACCGACTACACAGAGAGAGGAAATATAAAACTAAAGCATATTTTTGAAGTAAAATCAAATAATATAATATTTATAAATAAGTTGTTTTAATATTTATATAAAATTAGCTTCTGTCCGCAACTTCGTCTGCGTAGAATTTGTTGTCGCCCCAACCCATCCCGTCGCATCGCATCGCCTGCCCGCCCTAGTTTTTCGTTTTTTCCTTAGCGTTCTTACTGACTTTTTTTTCATTTTGCTCGACCAAAAGAATCTCCAGAGATTACCCATACATACAAACAAACAAACAAATTATACCTCTTTATATTATTTTTTTTAAACTTGCCCCACACTAGGAATTTCTCCTGTATCGTGGGCCCGTTTACAAACATTTAAACTCACATACACGAACAGCCAAACCCGGAACAACTACTTGTAGGCCATACAAATATTTGTTCCGTGCGGGAATCGAACCCGCAACATGCAGCGCAATATTAGTATATATATAGTGTAGAAGTGCATACAATGAAAGAAATTCAGACTTATGAACTATAAAAACTTGTTTTTCTCTTACTAAACATCTTTTGACATTCATTTTTTTCCCGTGGAGTCTTCAAATGTGTTTTTGAAAGAAATAAAGAAAGTACATACGTTTATTTGCGGCAAACATGACGCATAAAAAGAACACAAAAACAAAAAAATATAACAAGTTGGGGGAAAACAGGCGTCACATCCACGCAAAACTGCCATCTCTCAGCATAATTCTAAGACCCAGCCCCATACAAGACAGAGCCCCAGCGCTGACTTTCAGCGACAGCCGGCGTTGACGTGATGACGTTCAAACAGTTTTTCTGTTGTCCCACTGCACGACAAATCTGGAGAGAGCATATAACTAAGACCCATTTCAAATTATTACCATTGCTCTCTAATCCATTTCTAACCATTTAGCCACATAGCCACACGACCCTAATGGCTATAATTGTAACTTAATTCAAAATACGGTATTGCATCATTTTGCGAGCGTCTGGCAGGGCGGCTACATGCGAGTCCCCCCTGCGTCTGCGGTTACGTGCGTCCTTATAGAGAATTGTGTGTAGGCCGCCTTTTATTGTGTAGGGTTGTGCTGGTGAATATTTGGAGGGAGTTGGTATTATGAATATTGTGCTTTAATGCTGTGATTATAAGGTCGCTTTTTAAGGCTTCATAGGCAAAGAATAAAGTAGGAAATGGAAACTGGATGCTGAAAGACATTTCGTTGTTTATAAATATGCCGTACCTTTGTACTTTGCAGAGCAGTGGTGGCGCAGTGGCAACGGTTCCGACTTATCAGTTGTAGATCGTAGGTTCGTACCCAGACAGGCGCTTTGCTTTGTGTAAATAATTTCATCACTACTGCTCTCTAAACGGTGAAGGAAAACATCGTGAGGAAACCGACATGCCCTAGAACAAAAAATTCGATGACATGTGACATCTATCAACTTGCACTGGGCTCGCGTCGTAGATTACGGTCCACTCCTTCTCACAGAGAGGAGGCATGTGTACCAGCAGTGGGAACATTATAGGCTAATTAAGTAATTATGCCATCTGGCTACACAAATGTAGATCCTGCCTGCTGTATCGTTTGCGACATAGCTCCACAATCACACACTACTGCCGTTCCATCAAGGTAGTTGTGGAGCAATGTCGCAAACGATACAGCAGGCAGGACCTACATTTGTGTAGCCAGATAGCATAATCACTTAACCGTCTCCGGACACAAGTGGGAAGATTCTCACTTGTGTGCGGAGACAGTTCAGGGACTTCCAACTAGACCACGACCCGAGCCTTTTGACCTCAAACGGCTCAAACCTGTAGTTACCCATAAGATTACATTATTTTGCCGCTTTAGGGTATACCATTTAATTTATATACATAATTTTCCTCATCTAAAATCGCCCTCGGGAAGCGAGTAATAATTTAAATCCAAACAAAGCCGTATGAAGTAATTAAGCTACGCTCCAAGTTCCAAGGACTCCAGACTCCAGTACACGTTGCAGAACTTCGGGTAGAACAAATAAAACGGGCACATGCTTGGAATAATATCCACCTGATTAGCCAGCTTTCTTTGAAAGTTAACATTTCAAGTTTACCGAGCCTTCAAGCAAGATGTTTAAGGGTGGCGTTAGTCAGTGGCGTCAGTGACATGTTGAATGTTGATTAAAATTTTATTCGAGAGCGTAACAAATGACTTTACAGAATTATAATCATTAAAATCATCAATACAACCCCTTTAAGTTCATATAATATTTATTGATATTTCATGAAATAGTGATTCAATGGGATTATATAAACTTAGAGGATTGTATTGATCATTTTAATGATTTATAATTCTCTAAATACATACTTGTTACGCTCGCGAATCGTATTTTGTTCAGCACACAACCTGACATTGACCTGCAAATTATATACGGTAGGTAGCTTGCGATTTACTTTGTGTACACTGCTCTCAAAACGGTGAAGGAAAACATCCTGAGGAAACCGTCACGTCCTGGAACCAAAAATTCGAAGACATGTGACATCTACTAACTCGCACTGGGCCCACGTGTTAGATTTAGCCCACCCCCTCTAACATAGAGGAGGCCTATGTCCCAACAGTGGGTGGGATAGATGATAGATGGTTAATAGATGTCACATGTCTTCGAATTTTTGGTTCTCGGACTTGTCGGTTTCCTCACGATGTTTTCCGTCATCGTTTTGAGAGCAGTGGTGATGAAATTATTTACACAAATTAAAACGCCTGCCTTGATTTGAACCCACGAGGCCACGACCTACTTAGGAACGAAGTCTAATTAATGTTATCAGTTTACTAGAATGGCAACCGCATTTCCTCCTAAACAGATGTCTAGCATACTAATTGTGCCAGAATTCTTCTTCACAGCACTTCTACAAACATTCATAAGTTTGTAAACCAAATAAAAGTTGGACATGAGTTGAATATTTGAATAATTTTCGGCTGTTTCACAGGGAAATGTAAATTGTCTTCAATTTTGTTTCTTTGTTTAACGAGATTAGCGGCGTGTTTCGGAGATTTGTGTTTTGTGTCTTGAAAGAAAAGAAAGAAAGAAAAATGCGTTCATTGGCATTACAGAAACAAATACACCTTAAAACTATAAAAAACAGGTACTACGCGATACCTTTTGGTAAGAGTGGTTTTCAGACTTTCGGGTTTCTGAATACCCGTAACGACTGACAAGACAAAGCATGGAAGAGTCTCAGTAAGCAATGTATGGTCATCACCCATCCACGGACCGACCTCGGCAAGCATACTTGACCTTGAAGATTGATCCGTACTGTTGTTGTTACTTACCCACGAACCTAAAGTATACAGGGTGTAATAAGACACATCACGTACGCGTCAACCATGCATTCTGTACATCAAACTAAGTAACATGCACAAAAATAATTGCACGAAAATTTGCTGTAGTCCGCAATGAAACGCACGCATCGCATTGTGTGTATGGGCGCATGCAACGGTACAGGAGTCGTGAGGGTATTTAAAGTTGTATTATAACATTCAAAACTTGTTTTCGTCAAAAGACGTCAGTAAAAGTTGGAATTTCGACCTTCAATTTCTCCGTAACCAGAAGGTTCCCAGGTATGGTCCAGTACAAAAAAATGATCACAATGACGAGGAGTACGAGTGACTCTCGGCTTTGTTAAGTGTCTTTTTACACCCGTTATACTGTACATGGAGAGATTATCTAAAATTCTAAACACACGAAATGATGCCAGATCATCATTTATTTCGTCAAACTTAGGTATGGTTACAGAGTCTAAGATATGTGCACTATGTTTTGCCAATATATGGCGTACAAAATTAACATAAACAAGCAATTAATAATAATAATAAGGTACAATCAATAAAGGCATAACAATAGATTACATTTAAAAGAAAAAGCATGTCAAATATATTGAATTAATAAAATCATAAGTGTTTGATTGGCATGTCGCAATCGTCATACCTTTGTTTATCAGTAGTAAACTCAGTGATGGAGTATGTAACATCTATCTAAAAGGAATTTAAACAAAGACCTCTTAAAGGATCCCAGACACTCTTTATTTCTAAGAGATCGGATACAAGATACACCTGTGTCAACCCCTTTCGGAAAGACAAGCGTGATGTTATATCAAAAAGAAGGAGCTATCTAAATAGTCTGTGTCACATTATTATTGATCTATCCATTGTCGTCTCTCCGTGGAGTATCTTCCACGAGCAAAATGCTTGCTACGCCGTAGTCACGTAGCGTTACGACGCTACGCCGTAGCAGTATCCTACTTTTATTTGTATTGAATTTTGTATAATATTTTTCTGTCGTGTTTTTTGGAATATTGCTGCGCGGGTTTTTTATAAGGCTAGTTAGATATCTTAGACCCCTACGTATCTCGGAAAGCACGTTAAGCCGCTGGTCCCGGCTGTCATTCGTGGATTTTTACAGACGTTACGAGTAGTCACAGGCCCCAAAGTCTGACATCCAGTCTTACCAAGAACTATTGTATTACCCAGTACCAGTAACAACTAGGTTGGGGTCTGCTTCCAGTCTAGCTGGATGCAGCTGAATACCAGTATTTTACAAGGTGCGACTGCCTATCTGACCTCCACAAGCCAGTTACTGGATAATACGATACCCATTGGTAAAACTAGTTGTCAGACTTTCGGGCTTCTGACGACCCGTAACGATTCATTGTCAAAGATCCACGAAAAGCTTTCTGAGTCACGGAGGGGTCTTGGTATGTAAAGATGGTCACCTACACGACTGACATAGATACATAATTATATCCAAAATAAATGAACGTGTAACGAACCAAAGATCACAAAAAAAAAACCCATGGTGGTCTCATTTGTCAATGACTAATGAGAATTTTTCATTTCCTGCTCGTTTTAATTTCAGCCCAACCTTCGATCCGAATCCATGCCATCATTAAAAATAACTTTAATTTATATTACGTATTCTTTTTCTTTCTTATCAGTACAGCAATTACAAACAGTTTTGGAATAGCTCGTGCTGAATTAAAAAAAAACGTGTGCAGTCGGGGAAACCTGTCTGGAAGAAGATCCCTCCTCGATACTCGCACGCACTCGAACAGAAACAGTCAGAGAGACAGAAAGTGTGAATTTAATACACGTTTTTAGAAGCTCTTATGAAGTTGTCGTCATCTTTGTATTTTAATTTTGACCTCACTATCGACTTTAGTACCCTCAAAACCATGAAAACGACACCCATGACGAAAAATTTTAAAGTTTTCGCAGTCGCTATCTTGGATTTTCATTTTGACCTCACTATTGGCTTCGAAAACCATGAAACTATATCTAAGAGAAAGTCGCATCACGTAACAATAAAGCGTTTGCGTGACAATTTCTACCAGTTTACTCCTACCACAAGCCGCGTAAAAGAACCGCGTTCCAAAAATAAAACCATTGTTTTCGAAATTAATATCGTCACTCGTGGCGACCATTTGAATGCACACCACAATTCCAATAATTTAATTTAATTAACCACTGAAACTACAAGTCACGACAATGACTCG